>CM060846.1:212815511-212970511 GCA_030762175.1 Metallyticus violacea | reverse complement strand
TGTAAATGTAATTATTGCTGCTGGCACCAGGAATTGTAGGTTTAATTATAAGTTATAGTTAAAATACCGTTAGTGCTAGTTTCCAGTACCGGTTTAGTTCTCTGAAGTTTTAGTATAGCTTAGTTATGGTATTAGTACTCTATATTTTTAAATTTGTAGAATTTAAATTGTATTGATAAAATTAACAAGAATAAATAAAATTGAATATGGAATATTATGTCCTGATATAGAGTGAAGTTAACATTGCAGAATAAAATTAAAAAATGTTAAAAATTAATACAGGATCCATTTCGAAAATTAATTGCGATGAAAATTATTAATGCAATAACCATTTTAATATAATAGAGGCTAGGAATAGACATAAGTTTTCAAAAACATGGAAGTCAAGTCTTGATGACTAATGGTTTATAACCGTTCTTGAAAATATTATGCGAAAATGTACTTCAACGTCTTGTGTAGAAACCTGCAGTTGATCACTGATGGTAAATATAGAATGTTTCAGATAACTATACTAACACCATCGTAGCTGTAAATTCGGTCCTGGTGATTTAGTAGGAACCTTACTTGCCTTGTAGGCTCAAGATCGTGGGTCCAATCCCAGCCGAGGTCGGTGGATTTTTTCGGGCATAAAAATCCTAAAAATGATTTCCTTCGGAAAAGAAATAAAGCCTTGGGTTCCGTATGGTAGATTTACGACACGTAAAATAACCTCAAGCTTGAAAGAAGAGATCTCTGAGCAAAATTTATCGGCCGTTTTACGCCCTTATTGAATGAGACTGATAATATGAGATATTCAAGAGCGTTTGTAAATAAACCGTATCAACAACAAAATAGCTGTAAGCGAGTACCACGAGTAAAATATATCTGGCAAATGAAAATTCGTTACCCGTGTTTCGGAGCAACTGTAAAGTCTGTTGCATTTATTACACAAGGCAGAATGGCCCATTAACCACTCAGATGACTTTACCTTACGTGACTGCAGTCCCGAATGATAGCGAAGAAAGCCGACTGGTTACGATTTCAGTAGTAGGGATTACTTTAGACGGATAATTTCCTTGATGAGCATGTAGACATGTTAGGTAAGTTGGTAGAGCGTCATGTTAATAATGCGAAAGTCGTGAATTCGTTCCTTTTACGTGTAATTTTTTTTTCTCATTTGTAGTCGTTTTTAATATAAACATTTTACTTCTTTTTGGTTAGGTTAGTTTAGTTTAGGTTTAGCTATATATATTTAGGTGTAACAGAAAATAAATAAATAGAGCTTCACAATTACTTAAATAAATAAATAGAACTTCACAATTAGGTTAGTTTAGTTTAGGTTTAGCTATATATATTTAGGTGTAACAGAAAATAAATAAATAGAACTTCACAATTACTTAAATAAATAAATAGAACTTCACAATTAGGTTAGTTTAGTTTAGGTTTAGCTATATATATATATAGGTGTAACAGAAAATAAATAAATAGAACTTCACAATTTCTTAAATAAATAAATAGAACTTCACAATTACTTAACTACCGTTCGGGCAGAATTCGGCTTTCTCCGCAACCGTTCGGGACTTCGGTCGCAGGATAGGTTCGGTTTGTGACGAAATCTAAATAATGGATGTAACACAACAACGAAAGAAAGAAATATTATACATAGTATAGCTCTAGGAATTGAGAATGTTAGTAGCTGCATGTGATGAATTGAGGAAATAAAATTTAAATTAAAACAATCAAACTTACCCACTATAGCGGTGTTCCAGTGAGAACAAGTACCAGGGTAAGAAGAGAAGGGGGTTGAAGCCGGCGAGTCTTCTCTGTCTAATCTGGGAAAGAGACCGGAGCGTACAAAAGTGAATTCGAATGTTTTTGACAAGCATGGAGTACGCTGCTGTAGAGACGAATTTTATTAACTAAGAAAGAAAGTTCCTACATGTCCCAATATTTTATATTATATTCGAAAAAGAAAGAATTGCATTTATTTCAGGATTCACTCTCATAGACGAGTTCTTAAAGAAATGAGCTAAAAATGGAAAAAAGTGCCAAAATTGAAGGAAAATATTATTTGAAAAGCAAAACATAAATGAATGGCGTTGCAAGTACATGCTTTAGAGAACAGAATCGTAGTATTGTATGTATGTATGTATGTATGTATGTATGTATGTATGTATGTATGTATGTATGTATGTATACAATAGAACAATATTTTATATAATATATTTCTGCTTCTCTATTTCTTGTTATTTTAGTTATGTTGTTCTAAGAGTTTATTTTTAATGAAATATTTTGACTTGGGTTAACAATAATTTAACAATTAAGATATGCTGGCAAAATGAAAGTCCATCGGGCGAATTTCGGCAACTGTCTCAATGTCGTGTATGTAGGATCCAAAATGGTGTTGGAGAAGAATTCATTATTAATTTTTCAAGCAGGCAAAAACTCGGAGATTATCATGATCAAATGAATTTCAGAAACTTTGAGTTTTGGATTAACAATCAGCTTTCTTCCAACATCCCAGAGGAAAGTGTTGTGGTTATGAATAATGCTCCGCAATATTCAGAAAAACAAACCTTTTTTTTTAAATACATTGTAAAAGGAGAGGCGAAGTTAATTATGGCTGTAAAATAGAATTCCTCGTTCGTCAAGAGACATGAGAAAATCTAAACTGTACATATTGATAGAGATCCATAAATGGTAAGAAAAGTGTTCCACATTGACGAAATATTAAGATTGCATGGCCATAAGCATTAAGTTGCCCACATACATATATGAACTGAATCCCATTGTCCAAAGTAAAAACTCTTGCTATGAGAGAAAAAATGTTAGTGCAGAAATTAATATGCAAGCGTTACTGAAACAAACACTTTTGGCTTTTTCTTCCTTCACTCCTAAACATAGGCGCCAACTTCTGTAATATATTGGAGGGAGGAGGTAACTTCCCTTTGTGATATTTATAAACATACACTTCAGCGATATTAATCACAACACAAAGATTTTAAATGTTCACCTCACTGTAATCAAAATTAAATTAAAATTAAAAATTTAATCTCTATTAATCTTGTGAATTGATAAGCAGACAAAATAATAAAAAGTAATAAGTTTATGATATGTAGTGACCTGAAATGAAGCCTATGAATGCATTCGATTATATTATATAACTTTTTATTACTTTAGGAAATGTTAAGCATATTAAATTTAGCCTGTGAGAGATCAATGTTTCTAAACACACCATAGCACAAGCACAGGCTGTGCTTTCGATACCTGCGCTACTCATGAACAATGCACTGCTCTGACATACTGCGTTACCAGCACATTCCTCTGACTAGCCATCTCTCCAGCTTCCAACATCTTCACAGTTAATTCACGGAAAATGGGTGTCAAAATATTAGGCACATACCTATAACTATTAATTATTTCTTTAAAAGGATAGCGCCTGTTATTCTCTCGCAGCTAATGGGGCACCATATTATCTTTTGATCAGGCAGGGGTTCCTGGTGAGGCATGTTAGGTATTTCGAGCTCTATTATCAGTTGTTTTGTGAGGTAACATTCCCAACTTATGTGCAAACAAGATTCGTCTGTAAAATAATAATAATAATAATAATAATAATAATAATAATAATAATAATAATAATAATAATAATAATAATAGGATAATTTCTCCGTCATGCGCACTATTCAAACTCCATTTGTAAAATCTACTCCTGAGAGCAAGTTCACTGATTAAAGTTCTTGCACTACTGTAATTTTGTAGGATTACAACTTCAGTAGCTATGTAGCCGTTCGAGCAAAGAAATGGGGAATTCGCTTTTGCCTAGAAAGACGACGAAATTATTTTTTAGAGAAAGTATCTGGAGAATGTCCAATGTTATTAGAAGTTCTTCCTGTGATTATTGTACGTGACTGTGTACGTTTTTTTTTATATCAAGAATACTTATCCTTTCACGAATTTTTTACCAATCTGTTAATCGAATATTGATTTGGAAGTTGAA
This sequence comes from Metallyticus violacea, assembly GCA_030762175.1. Taxonomy (NCBI): domain Eukaryota; kingdom Metazoa; phylum Arthropoda; class Insecta; order Mantodea; family Metallyticidae; genus Metallyticus; species Metallyticus violacea. Next base: position 212,966,535 of record CM060846.1, on the reverse strand, counting down.
CATCAGGAACTTTTTATTGAAACTATCTCCGTATATCACGAGGCAATTCTTTTCGCACGTACGAATTGTAAATAAATATTATTTGGGAAGTAGAAGACTCGAATTGAGCCATATTAACATACTGTAATGCACTGTATTATGCCGCCTAATGAATAGTTAATACACTGCCACACAACACACAAAAGCAAGTGCGTACATTCTGCGCATAGCCGGTAGCTATCTGACTGGTGTCGTGATAAAATGAAAGCATTTAACTGAGCGCAGATAAATGCTACAAGATAAATTACGAAAATTTACTGAATATGACGCTAATATGAATAATATTAATTTTGTTAAAAAGTAATATGTTTAAAATATTAATTTTATTTACGAGAATTTTTTGGGTTCCGGAAAGAACTATTCCGGTTTACGTAAAAAAAAGTTACATAAAAAGAAAAAACACAAAAATTCTCCTGATATCTGCTATTGCTGCTAATAATTACACATAAGCTGAAGTTATTGTAGTAGATATAAATTTAAACAAATATTGCCAACATAACAAATAAACACTGTTATAAAGACCACAAGGGATTTCAGCAGTCAGTTGACCGACCAAATGCCTGGCGTTATAATCTCCCCGTTAAATGTCATATTTCAAGCGCCAAGCCCAGCTCTGTCACAAAGTCAATTGGTATTTTGGTTGCAGAACGTTAACAGCTGCTCTTAATGCCCAAATTGCTTTATTATATATCAATTAAATTTTGGATGTTAAAATGCCACCCACAATTTTATGTTAGAACAGAGAATATTTGCGTGTGACCTTTGTATGAAAACAGAGTCTTGTATTGTAGTAAGTGGACAATTTTCAGATTTATTTCGTACTGTTCCGCTTTCACAGTTACTGTAACAAATCTTAGTCTTAGATTTAGGCAAACAGGATCGATAAACAATAGAATTCCTAACCGAAAAGGACGCTAAAAAGAACTCATTTGATAACATTGGAGCAGTCTCCAAATAGATATCTAGGTTGTGTATCACAAGTAATAGACATGTTAAATAGCTCAGCTAGTAGCGATACTAAATAGCTAAAACTGAATTTCAGTTTTGCAGAATATTGCTGTTCTGCAGATAATAATATCCTGCCATAAAACTTATTTAAATTGCATTGCATGTTAGTAAAACTATAGCCACTGGGGCACAGGAAACCGGTGCTTAATTCACGAAGTTCCCTTTCATTATGAAAAAATTTGAACTGTGTACTATGAATTCAAGGCGAATTACAGGATCTATCTTTTATCAACATATTGCGAATTCACGTGCAAAAACTCAATACATATTTCACCATCTGTTCTATAATAAGAGACAGCATCTATATTTTCAACAAGATTCTGGCGCAGAACCCTCTGCCGGTTATTCTTTAGAGGTTCTAGGGAGGTTTATGATTATAGAATAACATCTAGATCGTTATTAACCTCACGTCCCTCAAGTTCTTAAAGCTTACCATTGCTATTTGCGAACAATCCTAAAAGAAGGACTGTAAAAATAATCCTCGAACTATAGATGTAGGCCCTGGTGGTCTAGTGGTAACCATACATGCCTCATAGTCCCAAGGTAAAGTCTAAACCCGGCTGAAGTCGATGACTTTTTAGGGTGTAAAACTCCTAAGTATGGCTTCCTTCGGAAGCGAAGTAAAGCCGTTGATTCCGTGTCGTAGTTTTACGGCACATAAAAGAACTTTAAGACTGCAAGAAGAGGCTTTTGAGAAAAATAAAACCACTTCACGCTTTGAGTTAGTGACTAGTTGTTAAAGAGCGTCCTTAAATACCTCCAATAAAGAAATATAGATCATAAATGAACTGAAAAAAGGTATATAAACGAAACTTTAAAGACTTTCTGATGCAGAACTTTGCATGTGAATGCTAAATTGATCAGAAGATGTAGAGAATGTGAATTCAGACGTACACCACTCTGAAGATTTGAACACAAATAATATTCACTAAAACATACAAATATGATAATGTGTATGCTTTTATTAACCAAAGTTGTACGAGCGTTTAATATAAGGGGAGTATTTAAGGATAAACAAGGCTGAAATTCGATTGGTCGGCCGGCCGTCTGCGGAGCGCCAATGGTGGCTGAGAAGTATGTTAGTTATATTGTAAGAAACCACAATTTCCATTGTTGCAAACGAAGAAGGATGTTCTGTAAATTTTTCAGCAATTGTCTCTCTGAAACGGTAATATCCACTGTTTGCAATTTCTGCAAAGTTAACTCAGAATGTAAATTGACTTTATAAATATATTTTGACGGTAATCATTTTTACTTTTTATTCCATTAGTGTAGAATATCTCCATTTTGAGGGTTATAGTACTGAATTTTTCACAGTTACCACCATCTCGTATACTTTAATAGAACATCAGGGCTAACAGAACAGGTTAATTCTAGATATTTATATGCTGCTGAATAGCGAGCTCTTGTTTCCATTGCAGATATTTTATGGGAATTGAGCCCGAAATTAATAAAAAATTACATTGTTTGTTGCATTTTCGAACTTATAATTTGAACTTAGTTCTATGCGTGGATTTAACAGGATTGAAATATATTTATAATTACTATAATGTAGTAAAGATGAGCACACATGCTTTAGGTATATTTGTGAATATGTCATAAAACTACTAAAAACGCACTTTTTTGCCTCTGGCCTATTTTCTCCGAAATCCTCAACGTTGCGACATTTTAGCTCACTAGTAAACAACCGTTAATAAAAAGGGCTTGTTCTTTTTGTTTTTATATGTATGTGTTAGTAGTATTTGTAAAGTTGTTATATTTATTATTTGTGAAGAGTTTGCTCTGCTTGTTTTGTGCATTTTAGTGCATAAAGCTTGCTTACTATTATCGCGACATTTTGTGTAATTAATATTACTATGATTTAATGTCTTACCACTATTAATAAAATAGTTTACATATTAGAAGCCTTTCTTTACGTTACGAAGAAGGTGCATTAACCTGTCTGTACATGAAATCGTTAATAACTAAGTACTTGCACCGCGGATGGATATTGAGAACAGCAGGTACGTATGTACTGGTTTCCCTTTATGAGTGTTACTAGAATAGTGTGCTTTAAGAATATGCCAATGGTTCTAAGGGGTAAGCCAGGAGCGAATTTAAAATACAATTTACTCATGCGTGTAATCCGGCATGAAGCAGTGCACAGCATCCAATTTGTAACGGTACGGATATATGTAACATGAGCTGTACTCTTGAAATGATTTGATTAATGCAATATACTTATTTGCTTATCTAATCACTAACTTCTCGACGATATATTGACGTAGTATCAGCGACAGTAACCATGTAATTTGAAACCATAATTAAGTAAGCATTACATAACAAACGTGTCTAAAACGCGTAAACTGGTTTCACCACTATATCAATACATTCAGGAAGCCTTTCATACCAATTTAACAGCAAAAACTACAAAATAAATTTAAATCAAACGGTGTTAAAGTCAGAAGATTGATTAATATTTACAAAGAAATGTTGATATGTACGTAATCAATTATTTAAATATATCTACATAATATTGATAACAAATAATTCGAACGCCAAGAAATTTGTCAGATACAGTTATAGCGTTATTTTCTTTAATAGACCTAAAATCAGTAGGTAACTATTATTTCACTCTTTCACTATTTAAACATTTCTACTAACGAGCTTCTTAATTATATATATTTACAAACCGTTAAAAATCCTATAAGTAAAATGATTTAATTCCCAACCAAGAAAATGTATATGTTTAACTATGTTCTGATATATAATTACATAAAATTAACAATATTTTTACATTTAATTACAAGAAATAGCAACTCAAAATCTTATAAAACGCTAATGAAAATTTCACTCTTCAGCACTTTTGACAGAAACGCAAACTAATAAAACGCACAAAAACAAAATATAGCGAGCCGAATCCCACTTCGGCATTTCCCAACTATCTACTTTACGTGTGCCTTCTCTTGAAAAAGAGCTCGACATTTTGTATGTTTAAGTATACTTTATTAGTTTGTGTTTCTTTTTAAATGTACTGAAATGGGTGGTCATTTAATAACATTAGTTATGAAGACTCTATTTTTATAAAGTATATTTACTTTCACTATTCAATATTACAATATTTAAATAAAAATCTACACCGTATGTAAAGACTTCCAGGCAATGCATTTTACAATTACAGATGATCTAATAGCAACTAGGCTTGCCTCTTAGATCGCAGTTTCGAACTCGGCCAGGGTCGATGAATTTTCAAAGGTGTAATAATCTTGAGAATGGCTTCCTTCCGGAGGGAAGTAAAGCCGTAGTTTCATATCGTAGTTTTACGGCACGTAAAAGCATCTCAAGTCTTAAAGAAGGGACCACTGAGCAAAATTTATCAGTTGTTAAATGTTCTGAATTAAAAATGGGACGCTGATTACCAGAGATGTTAAAGAGCGTTCTTAGAAAAACCAAACATAACAAAAGAGTCACATCTATGATCCCTGGCCAATTTTACAAGACTTCTGAACTCATTCAACACAGCCATTACTTTAGATGGCTGGATGAATGGTTGGTGTGGGGTGTAGGAAGAGGATACTTTAGGCACTTTATCCATGCTCACGGCTGGCTCAAACCCCCCCCCCCGCAATGGGGGGGGGCCTTTGGGAGAACGAATGAGGCGAAGGAGACACCAGTTTTTCAAGATCTACGGGAGAGTACTTCCGGACGCAGATATAGTTTCTAACATGTTTTCAGACAGAAAACACCGACGCCGGTGGAGCTACTCGGAAAGTCCGCCTTTATTCCACAAGTCAGGCAGAAATCTTTCCAAAACGCAAGCCACTATCACAACGCACCAGCCCAGATCTCCCTCCACATTAAACCCTGTAAATTGCAAGAGAAGAAACGAAATGATACATAAATGGGAAGTTAGTTTATGATCGACTGTGTTTGATTGCTTCCTTTTTAAATTTTTAACATCGCAAGCCTCCTGCAACAGATTTTGTGGACGATAGCCAACATTTGTTCGTGATGTCGCAAATAAGCTCGAAGTAAAGTTAACTCACATTCGTCTTAGCAAAACAAGGGGAATATCCGTTAGAAACTTCAGTCAGACTCTCTATTTGATGATGATTATCGCTTAAGGGGCGCAAAACTGCTATGGTCATTAGCGCCCAAACACACTAAAAATTGCGCCAGGATAAAAAAAATAAATAATTAATCAGCACAAAATTAGTACTTAACATAAGTAGCAGTAGCACTTGATGCAATTAAATAAAACCCCATAAAAACAACAAGGGTTTATAGTCTTCAAACAAACAAGACTTGCACAAAAAAACACACCTGTAAGACCTGAGAGCACAACACTCTTATAATAGTTTAAAATAGGAACAATAAAACTTCCCAAAACAAATAACAAGGGTAAAAATGTCAACAAACAAAAGCCTGGTACTAAAACATAGCCGCAAGAGCGGAAATCACAACAGTATTATAAATGTCTAAAATGGTAACAATAAAACCCCCAAAACAAATAACAAGGGCCATAAGCAACACAACCATTAAATACTGATACTAAAACGATACAGCAAACGCTGAAATAGCAACAGTCTTAAAATAGTGTAAAATTGCCGTCATGAGTAAAATGATAGAACCTCGCACCTTGCTCCAAAAACCACAAACACGGATAAAACGGAGCACTCGCTCAACAGCAACCACATCATCTGCAAGCAACTCCGCACTCTCTATTTGATAAGCAGTCCATGGCAGGGGACGAGAAATGTACCAACAATAAATCAAGTTATATAAAACAGTGTTGTACACAATTCCTCTAACCGTATCTAACAATGTTCACTATTCACTAAGAAAACAAAGGAAATGCGCGTTCGAGTTATCAAATGAATGATACACAGCAAGTATATATATATATATATATATATATATATATATATATATTTTCACTAAGGGTATCGCCGATCTTAGTTCCATTGACTGCCGATGAATGAAGTTCAAGTAAAATCGTAGTGTCGCAATGTGAGAAGGCATTTGCATCTTGGAATATGGGAAAACAAATTCATTGTGAATGGACAAAAGATTTCGCACCTAAATGGAAAGGAAGCACTAGCGCGCAACAGCATAAAGAGCATCATGATCGGCAGAAGAGTGACATATGTGCAGTGTCATCGTAAGTCATCGAACCGTGCTTCTTTATAGCTGGCAATGTCTCAATCACAGTTCAGAGAATTCTGCGCAGTCATAACGAAACTAACACAACTCAGTTCAAGCCAAACGGAAAAAGACAACTCCGCTTGAAAGCTGAAATGTCTCCCCGTTTGGCTGTTCGTCTGTTTCGTGCAAGAAACTTCTATGATAAAAATGATTACATTTTCCCGCTTTCTCGAAAAATGTTACGGAATATAATTTGCTCGGGTGACCTTAAAGTAAAGCTCCCATGATTCTGCGTGATGAAATAAACTGGAAAAGTGCTTAACATTTTCAATTGTAGCTCTGTAAGGGACAATAACATTTTTAAAATCATGAACAGATTCTGACGACTGTCCGTTTTCAATTTCTTTTTATGCGATTGAGATAATGCGGCAGCGACGTTACAAAATACCAGTGTTTCTTCTTAACCCTGATGACAGAAATTCACCACAACGAGCCGGAGTAGTGCGATGCGACTTCATTAATCAAAATCCATAAATTGAAGAAATAATGAACATTACTGTTGCAGGCATGTTTAAACATGCGTTATAGAGCAGAACCTTTGTCAACTAATGCCGGTACACTTCCTGCACAACTAAAGAACAGTCCCATCTAGTGAGCACAATTAGAATTTCATCCACTGTGTATTACATCATTATAAAAGGAGAGTACAAAATCTAAATTACGTAAAATCCGTACTTTCCAAAGGCAGAATCGGATCTGCCTAAAATAGAAGATAAGAGCTGATGTAACACCAGATACAAAATGGCTGTTGAATAGTGTAATAGAAATTGTAACTCTGAATAAAACAGAGAAACTACTAGATAGTACAATTAATGTATACATCAGTAAAATAATAATAATAATAATAATAATAATAATGATAATAATAATAATAATAATAATAATAATAATTTTATTTATAAACGCGTCACTTAAACATAACGCGCTTTAAGATTACGATATTTAGAGGCCGGTAGTATAAAAATCGGTAACTGCGGTACGGTTTTAATCGAAGTTCAGAAAGAATGTAGTTTGATTCCCTGTTCAAATTGTATAATAATGCTAATCGTAGATCACGCGAATTTGATTTATTACTAACCGAATATCATCGAAATACTTTTGATAACAATGCCAAGTTTTGAGGGAAATGCGAGGGAAAAAGCATAATAATATCGCATCGTGTGTAAATTGTTTATGCTATTAGACTTTCTTTTGTCTCGGTTACTGTCATGTACTATGTAAACAAATGGATGGTGAAAAAAGAAGAGATCTCAAACAGCAAATTTTAAAAAGGAAAAAAGACATCTGAATTGATCTTGTTCTCAAACAGAAATCAATAAACGAGATTAAGAAAATGGATAGCATCACTGCTAAACGGAAAGAAGGCACTTAAAAAGAAATTATAACTGCCAAAAATTAATTTCAAGAGAATGTAAGTGTCTCACATTGTGTTACGAAAATACAAAAAAAAAAAAAAAAAAAAAAGCGAGTTAAAAACCAAGTGCACATGATATGGTTAAATTGAACCAAACAGGAGAGGGTGTGTACGTGCCCCTTTCCTTGGATGAAAGCAGGCACAAACTAATAGCGGCGCTTAAGCCGCAATTTCTTTCAATTTCAAATGACGACGTATGCTTCCATCCACAAGAAATAGCCGAACAGGAGTGAAACATGTGATTCTAGCTCTGAACGACGATGCAGAAATAATGTACATGACCACAGTGTAAGAAAAGTGAAGAAGCAGAGAATATAGTGGGGGTTGACGTCTGCAATTCCCCAGGTCCATCGAGAACTTCACCGTCTGAAAGAAAGATAAGAGGAGATTGCAGTGCCTCCAACAATAACATGGTATAAAAATGAACATTTTGAAGTTAGAACTTGAAACGAAAATGAAAGAAGCTCATGTTAATTTGTATAATACCTATTTATAAAATATACCCGAAAGTGTTATTAATTAGTGCAGTTCTCAGAGTCGTGTTTTCTCTTGTTTCTATCTGTTTCCAGCAAGTGTAGGCTGGTACCTTCTTCCCCTGAAGATAACCCAGTCAATTTCAGGAATGTCATTACGTGTATTAATAGCTGTATTATGCAATACAAATGTTCCTACTTGGTGGAACTCGAAGTAGCTTTACTCCCAGTTTCATTCTTAAGCACGGAAATTTATCAATTTTGCAACCCGAAACACCGAACTTGTCATCTTGTGGGCTCTGTTACGGGCTTATTCTTGAGGGGTTTCTTGGTGCATCATGGGGGAAGGTATGGCAGCAGTGAAATACGCTCTCTCTCAATAGCACGCCTTGTAGAAATTCTCCAATATGGGCAATAATTCTATATTCACAAAAATATTACTGCTATGTGCCTATCCTGGACATCTGGCAAAAACATTTCGAAAACAAAGTTTTGAATTGTACGCCTTGGACATTTAGAGAAAAATAGCCATGGCTGTTTATGTAAACTTGAGCATTATGACCACGAGGCGATATGATAGGGATGTCTGTACAATCTATTCCATCAAGAACTGCAGGTAAATTATATATATATATATAAAATCATAATTGCCTCGCATTACTCGATTTATTTCATCCTAGTAAGCAGGCATCTCGATGAACTGGGTCTTAAACTTGCAATTTCTCTTTCTACCTTGTGTATGGTTAAATATATCTCCAACTACAAGATGAAAATAACCGTAGTGTGAGTAGAATCATAAACATGGGGTTCAAGGCACGATTTCGTTTCGTTCGTGTTCTTAGCTGTGGATGTTGTCTTAGTTCCAGTTCTTCAACTACATGTTTTGATAGTCGAAATTTTATTTTAAACCGTTTTTCAACAAGCTCATAAATGAGGTTCCTTCTTTACTGGAGTACACGAGGCGGGCGCTGAATATAAAATTTTTCGTTTACTGATGAATCATCAGAGTACTCTGAACTCTTACAAACACACGCTTATGAGTAGTTTATTAACATACAGCAATGCATTCAGCAAATAAATGCACGAAACATTCATGCATATTCTTCTATACATACAATTAAATATGACTCACCATTTCATTTTTCCTTCTTTTCTAACAAACGTTCACCCAGATTAACCTTAGAAAATTTGCTAGTTAAATTTAATCTTAGATCAAGGTAAAATATTCTTGGATTAACTTTTATACAACCAAAAGTTCAGCTTGACTGAAGTTTAATTTTGGCGCTTAAACTCTGATTAATTATTTATGCAACCGGCCCTAAAAGTATCTCCCAAATACATCGTAATTAAGAGCTGACTCACAAGTAATTGCAGCGCAAATAGCACTCACTATAAAAGAATGTGACTTCCTCCTTTCGGTAGCAGTTAATTGAAACGCGATTTAGAGCATGTAAGGAAATGGACATAAATTAATACGGGTGTTGGCTTCTGCATACATCTTTTTTTTTTATTATTTCTAGATGCTTGAGATGATACTGTTCATCTTACTCCTAATTACACGACGGTCCTTGATCCCAAATTATGTCGTCATCTAAATTGCCCAGAGTAATTCCCGAGTTAATTCTTCGGACGTTGTATTATCAGCTACGTGCTTTAGCGAAAACAGATTATTATAATCGCTGTGTACCAAGTCAATAATTCCGACACCCTGTGCTAGAACATGCTACTGCTGTTCATTAGATAAACACTGTTTCAGTTTCACTATGGAATTGTATCCCGCGGCGGTGTAACCATAAACTTGTCTCGACCGAACACTAATTACAGTTTTAGCTCCAGAACTGCAAGGTTTTATGGAGGACCACCAGCACGGGTTTGTTGGCGAAGCCACGCATAACGGTGTCTATGAACGTTTTACCTACAAACATTATTCTCTAATACACAATATACTTTGTTTTAACCGGGACCAATAATTCGGGTAATCCACGTCTCGTGATGATACTTAATTCTGGGAATTGTGGTTGAGGATGGTGGTTTATATTAAAATAATTTAAATAATTTTTTTAAAAACTACATTTTTATTTTCTTAATTATAAATGAACCAAAAAGTATAAAATAATTCATCCTAGCCAAATGCAGATTTATAACCCCATGCAAATTCATAATCTCATAAACTTTTTTAGAAAAGTTCTTCCAAACGAAAAACGTGGGGTGCATGCAATAGTTTGTTTGATCCTTTTGTGTGATTAATTTAAACTATAAATACCCTTAACAGTTATTAAGTTTCTCTATTACAGATGCCCCACGTTTTTCGTTTGGAAGACTTTTTCTAAAAAAGTTTATGAGATTATGAATTTCCATGGGGTTATAAATTTTTTTATTTAAATTATTTTCTACTTTTTTCTATGTAAAAAGAAATGGCTTATAAAAATCAATTACTTAAAGAACTACATTATTTTAAAATTATTTTGTATCCCTAAACTATTAAACAACGAACATATTTGGTTTTTTATTCCTAAAATATAATAAAGTATTAATGATTAATATTGTTTTAAAGGTGCAGATATGTTAATATGTAGCTCAAAACATAAAACATATGATAAAACAGGTTTATAGAAAAACAACAGTAGGACAGTCCGTTGAAACTTCTACCTTAAAAAAGTGAACTCTATTTGAAAATAGTTTGAGCAATGCTGTTCTAGATTACTGACTTACATTACATTATTGTTCGCATGCAGCGTCTCGCCAATAAAATTAAGAACGACCAGAAACACAATATAACTAAACTTTATCCACTGGGTATAAGTTCCCCTTCAGTTTATTTTTATTCTCCAGAGTTCGATTCTCATATATCATTGCCATGAATTAATGAAAAAGTTGAAAGTAAACACAGAGCTCATTTGAGCATCAAGTTACCTCGAGCAAGCTAAAAATGGAGAAACTTTATTATTTGAAGTTGAGATTTTTTAAATAGTGTTTAACGTCCTTTTTAACTTCTGAGACACCACAGGCGGTGAGATGGGCCTGAAACTTCTAGAAGAGGAGGTAATGCTTTGTCAAAGCAGCGTCAGTGGATGGTGCAAAAAGCTTACTTCAGTTTAAAGTGTAATGTGTGATGTCTACATCATTATGCCTATATAAAGCAGTTACTTTTTATCAACAAGAATCTGCCATAAGACGTACAATGAATATTTCAATAAGAGAAATTGAAAGTGTGTTTCAGAATGACAGAGTTATTGATAAGGGTTTGTGACCCCCTTGGTTCCCCGAACTAATCCCTTGTAAATTTTATTTTTGGAGTAAATTAAAAATTAGCTTATGCAAGACAAACCCAAGAATTGAAACAAATGTCACCAGGTAATAGTGAATATTACTCATAGGCAATACATCGCAAGTTGGTTCATAGTTCATTGGGTCGCTCTGTTTACGGTTTACTGCAATATTACTGTCAACCCTTTTCCTGTCTTTGTAGAAATATGGTCATATTCTATCATCAATGTTTCAAAGGAAGTGCTTTTTGCAGTAGTGAACTTGATATCATTTTATAAGAGAAAAGCAAAGAAGCCTGGCAGATGTGGTTCGGTACATTTTCGCATCGGTCTATAGTGCGGATTTCAGTTCACTAAATATTTATATTTCGTGAATATCAAAGTAGAGACTTTGTACAAGTTGATAATATAGTTTTTTTGTTGCTGCTCTTTTGAGTTTATGGAGTAAATTCCTTGAATGTTATTAGATTATAGTTTTATAGATATGCATAAGTTCTGGAAACAAATTATAATAGTGCAGGCAAATAATAAATTGAAACATTGTTACAGGAGAAAACGAAAACAAAAACAAAGTAATTACCCCCTACATGCTTTCTGATAGCAGAAATTCGTATTTGGATGGAAAATGGCGCGGTTCATGTAGTTGGCATGACAGAAATATCTGAGAATGTGGATTATTTCATGTGTGCAGTCGGACATGGCTCATTCTGCCACCAGCATAGTGCTTGTATGGAGGATTCACACTTCGTTACCAAAGGTTCGCTATTGATGACTTTGATGGACCGGGCACGCTCGTGACGCACAAGGCCGCAGCTGAACCCACCATTTATGCGGAAGCTTCTTTCAATTAGTCGTCATGCTCATCAAGAAGGGTCCCAATGGTGAATAAAGAAAAGTCTGCAGCTGGGCAGCAACCACGTCAGGCACAACATGGTCGATAATTCAGCACACTGTTAGAGCTGGCTTGGCGATACCCAGTGGTATTGTGTACGTTTCAGTGAGAACAAACAATATGAGGAGCTGTAAACAGGGCGAGTAGGCTAAATCAAATTTAAGAGATTGAAGTTAAATGGTAGTGCAGCAAATGATTGCAGAATCCACTAGCACTTTGAAACGCTTTGTAATTGCTTTTTAAAATTTTGAACAAAACTAGCAAACAAATGTAGAAGTAGCCCTGCTTGCTTAAAAGCACAAACTGCACGCTTGAGCTGCATCCCTGTAAAACAGGTATGAATCGTTGCAATAAAAAAACATACAGATATATAAAAGCAATGCTCGTAACTTCTAAGCTTTAGGAAGTGAGAAAGGCAAAGACTTTCAGAAGGAAAAACATAAGTCGATGTCATATAGTACATTTTTAAATAAAGTAGCAATCACCTTGGAAAGGTTACTTTAGTTTTCTCTTGAAGTTCGTGAATACATATAAGCACAACTTCATCGCTCAGTGAGGATTAGCGACCTATTTGGTGGCCTTTGGTCAAAATATTCTTTTTTAGTACTTCGCGATCACTTTTATTTAATAATGCTTTAAACTAATTGTGCGACATTTAGAGAAAATAAAATGTTATAATCTCAACAATTTTTATTTTTGTTTTCGGTTTACATTTACACTATATTTGAGCTATTTTTTTTTCTTTTCACTGCCATATATCACCAGATTATTAATGTTTGTAACTGTAGATAATTTTATTTGAATAATTAGTTTGAAACTCAAAAGTTTATCTGTTGCTGCAGTGCAAATTATGTTTTGTTCAAATCAGATGCTGGGCAGAGGAAACTATACAGACATACAAGCGTTATGTCTGGAAATATTTGTGATAATAAAACTACAGCAATGTTATACAAGTTATGGCATGAATAGCGCGGCTGTCTAGTGGAGAAGTTAGTCGTCATACATGTGCAGGTAGCACCTTGCAGTTAGTTTGAGGAAGACTTTGTGTGTTCATGTGTTTCTCGGTGCTTTAGTTATTTATAAATTGTGTGCTAATTTTTCTTCTTTAGTTATTTCACTACATAAAGATAGTCTTGAAGATTTTTTATATACGATACATATGTGAAAATAGATTATTGCAGAGATACGGTTAAGCAATTCTCAAGAAAATATTCTAGTAACTGTATTCCAGGTAGAGAAACTGTTCCCCAGCTCGTTAAAATAGTTACAAGAACACACAAGTAATGTGTACCGAATCGTCACGTTCTTACGGAACAAAAGTTAAATAGAGCATCAAATATTTATGAATATGCGAGTAATAAATTGCTGCTGAGCATTATTATCAACACAGAACAGTGCTTGTTATTATCAGTTTTAAAAACAGTATCATTTTCTGCTTTCGTAAAAATACTAAATTTATGCGCGGCGAACCTTATTTCATTTTCCCGCTTGTAGTTGCAGCGCTTCCCCAAAAAACAGCCACACTCAAACAGCTGGTAACTTACAAAATCTTACTATACATATTGCCGCATCCCAGACCGGCAGTGTCGTCTGCTAGAGGCCGAGAGGTAACCAAAGGACGTTGTTTAGATGGTCAAGCGGTAAGCCGAAGGAAGCAGGGATAGGTCGGTCACTTAAATATTGAAACACAACGTCGACTCCTTTCTAATAATACTTTATTTACAGAATAATAATAATAACAACAAATTACAAAACAAATATTAAGGCAAATGAGAAATTTTGCTGATAATGTTCTAAGTCCCCAGCAGAGGATTCAGGATGTGATACTTAAAGTATCAAAATAACAAGGAGTTGAAAGACATGGATGCCCGTAGCGTACAAGTCACCAATAGTCGTATTCTGCGTACTCTATGCCGTGTGTGCCCCGAGAGATAATTTCGGGGGGGGGGTTATATAGTCCTTTGAGCAACAGGGAAAACTCGAAGCAGACATGTAAAAAATAAAAGAGTGTTTGATTAAACTTTCCAGAAGTTCATAAATGTAAGACAACATTTGGACCTGAACACTAATGTCTAGCTGTGTGAGAGCGATCCAATTATTCTTCTAAAATAAATATATGAACTCACTTCGTTATTTTTGCTTGTTGTGAGACTGACAAAAAGAGTATGGATGTTAGATCTTATCTCTGTTCCCTTCTAAAACACCTGAAGTCGTAGATATGTCTTACGGAGCGATAAAAATATTCTTGGAATAATAAACATGCCAGAAAGAAGGAAGTGCACCAAATGTGGACATGTTAAGGGTTAATTGAGAACATTCTCTGGTTTAGGGGGAAATTGAATAGAAGACATGTACACAACATTGAGGTCAAATGTATCTTTTACTCTCTTTGAGACATTTTGGGGAGAAAAGGTTGCATTCCCGGGAATCAGTGGTGTTAGTGGCATATTTTGTACTGTTATATCCCTTATAACTTCCTACAACTCGAGCTAACCATTCGTATAATTAAAAGTTAATCTTTGTATCTTGAACATAAACTCATGAGTATTATATTTAAAAATAATAATACAAATGATATTAAAAGGGATAAAATTACACAGTATTTTATTTATATTATTTAATTGCTATCCTTGAACTTGAAACAAAAGGAACACCGTCGTATGGGCTTTTGAGATTAGCTTACACGTTCGTGCGTGTCGTTTTCTCTTCCTTTAAAAAGAGATGAACTTTGTTATGTGGAAAATTAGCTGCTAAACATGGCATGCAGTACACATTGCCTTAGGTAAAGATCAGAATTTCAAGCTCTTGATGGCAATCAAGCTAGCCAATATATTCATCGTTATAGAAGCGTGGATGAAGAAATAACGTGCGGTAGGATCTGACTGAAAAATGAAGGCTTGACCCTTAAAGTAAACAACAATATAAAATGTTTATATTCTCTTGTTACACGATTTAATATGGTCTATATGTAGTACTACTTAAACAGTGTGAATGGTCATAGTGGTTCTTTAAAAGTTTGATGAAAAGCCTTTGTAGAATGATTGATTTATTTATGGATGCTCTTTAACAGCTCAGGTCATCAGCGTCCCATTCAACTCAGGGCGTGAAACGGCCGACAAATTTTGCTCAGGGGCCTCTCTTTCAGGCTTGAGGTTCTTTTTCGTGCCGTAAATGTACGACGCGGGACCCACGGCTTTACTTCCCTTCCGAAGGAAGTCATACTTAGGATTTTTACGCCCAAAAAATACTTCGGTCCTGGCCGGATTCGAACCCGCGATATTGGGTTTAGGAGGCAAGTATGGTAACCGCTACACCACCAGGACCGACAAACCTTTGTAGAGAAGTATACAATGAATTCTGTCATAATTGTTTCCCGATTTCCTTGACAACAGAAATAATTTAGAATTCGTATTTTTAATAATTTTTTTCTAATCGTATTCCAAGCAATTACTACACTCTGTTGGAAGTATTGTGACATCAATTCACTCAAGTGCTTTAGTGAATATCGGTGATAAACTAAACCTGTTTATTTGTAAGGCCGAGTTTATAAATAATATTAACTGAACTGAAAAAAATAATTTAAAAAAGTCAACACATGGAAAGAAGTGTTGTAGTTTGTGAATCAAAATCACAACTGAAGATCTGGGTTCATAAAGGGACTTGTCCAAAATTTTACGGTTTTGAGTTTAGAGGAGTTTCTTATATTTACGTTAATTCAACATCATTTTATGTTTAAACTCGACACCTCAGATTTATAAAACATGGAAAAATTAAAGCTTGAAGTTTGTAAAGAGAATTTGTCCAATAACAGATTCTCTTCCAGGGAACAATATTTTGCCCCCAGATGTTTCTATGCCAGGCTATTGTACCGCCACGGGTGGCCGAGGTCGTTAAGGCACGGACTCGTGAGCGGGAGGTCTGCGGTTCGAATCCCGCCAGGACCGTCCTCCCTGACTGGGGTTTTTTCCAGGTTTTCCTCAGTCTTCATAACTGGCAAATGCCGGGGAGGTACCTAAACTTAGGCCTGGAACGCTTCCTTCCTTAAAAAAAAATATCCTTTCCCAATTTATCATTTCATCTCATGTACCACCAGTGTCCACCGCCTGTGGTGCCTCAGTAGTAAAAACGGGCGTTAAACACTACTCAAAAAAAATCCCAGACTATTGGCATAACAAATATGCAGTTAGTAGTAATGATTGTAGGTGAGAGTTCTGAATTCCTTCGAACTGAAACTTATTGTATTAAGACCATAGCATAAAAAGATGTGAGGATCTTTAAGAGGGGACGGGAAAAGGTTATTTGATTACATGCAAAATATTTCCGTTCCACGTTTACCAGTTGGGGGACACACACTGGTATACAAAATCTTGTTTTTTGTTTGATATATATTTAGATAACAAAGCCTTCATGTGTGTATATGATGAAACTACAGTAAAGAAATTTCCAATGCCGTGGTTTCAAAACTAATGAAATTTATTGGAAAAACATGCCGCAAGTAGTGTAAAATACCCCTTGAGTTTTCTTTGATGCCTACACAGGGCAGAACAGAAATTGTACTAAAATAGAGTTTCTGTAGTAAGCGATATGTTTCCCTCTTGCACCCTTCGTATATGGCGTGTGGTGAAGACTTCTCTGCATTAGAGTTCAGAAACAGAAATCCAGACAAATTGTATACATCCCGTCACAGTGTTATGACCATTAAGCTAAGCACCACTCTGTAGAAGATGGCTTTGGAAATATATTCTCGAAGTATATACTTTCATTTTACATATAATTATGCTTCCAGTATTATATAAAAATCTATTTCGGTGAAAGGGAATAAATGGGCTGTTAAATCGTAAAAATGTGTGATTTCTCATCGCAGTCCGTTGCGAAAAATGTAATGATTTTGTTATGTATTACAAAGCTAATGATGATGTTAAAATGTGACATAATATCATTACAACATAGCGTTTTCTTCGGAATCATGATTGATGTTCTCTATAAAAGACAACACTGGAAGACTCAAAGGGCAAATAACTGTGGCAGTCAATAATAAATTGCTAATGCATTGGATACTCCAGTCTTTGAAGATAATCATATTATACCCTTTTATTATTGTTCTTTGATAGTTTTTGAAAATGAAATATTGTATTTTAAATAGATATTTAAGTGGATTTATTAATGAAATAATTTTAAATGCTGTCCATCTGATTCATTAAAAAAGGGGACTTTTTCTCAGTTACTATGTTAATATATGTTGAATTACCTTAAACTCAAACAGTTCTTAATTAAAAAAATCACATAGATGATATAGTTTTCGAATAAATATTCCATTTTTAACATTTTTATGTGATTTTCTCAAAATGTACCCTGATTGACTAATACCAATTTTGAACTCATTACTTTAATTTTTAAATTGCAATAAAATATCTGCTAATTTGTTCATTCATACGCTGGTACTACAATTTATTTCGCGTGTTCTTGATTTACCGTGCCTTCATTCCGCTGCCTAATTGGAGTTTGTATATATTATGATCAGGGGAAATAAGTGAACGCACAATTTCCAGTAAGAAGGGAGGCAACTTGTTCAATTGTGTTACTACGTCATCCGTTTCAGTTGCATTACTTAGGAATTGCGTGTTAGGCTTTCTGTGTGCTTGAATGCCGAAATTAAGATATACACTAGAAGAATAGATAATTATTGTTATAAGTGTTATGTACGAAAAATCGTACAAGAACTGTGTGCAAGAAGTTTGTGCTAACATTCAAGTAGTAACATTTGCATTGGAAAATGGAATTTCAGTTAGGAGAATCTAAAGCGGTTTCGTTGACAAGAAACCGATACCAAAACATGGAGATTTAACAGAGGAGAAGCTTGAAGAAATAGACCATCGATTAGAAACTTCTCCTTGAAAGTCTTTAACACCATTAGCCCAGTAAGTGAACAGTGTGTGAGTCACTGGAGCTGCATCTTCGTCTATATAATATTACTACTGTACCTGAAATAAATTCCGTGAAGGCGCCTAAACAAAATATCTGAGGGTCAATTTATAATATTGGGCAGAATGAATTGCCCCTGATGTCTTAAAGTGTTTACAAAGGGATTCAGGCATGGCCCAGAGCTGAGGGAAGGCACTTCGAATTTCTTTTTCAATGGCGAATGCAATATTATTTCCTATTTAGTACTAATAGATAACGAAAGAAAGAGAAAGTTTGCACTACGTGTTCCGGCCGCGCGACGTGCTTTCCCTCGGCAGATGGCCCTGCCTTTACCAAGTAACTTCCCTTCGGAAAACTCCATTTTCGAATGCATAACGGAATGAAGGCCCTATTTAGAAATATATGCGTTCTGTTTTGCTTAACGCCAGCAGTACCTTGACGTAGTGATTTTTTTTTTTTTTTTTGGGGTATGCAACGGCACATCGTGAACAAAATCAGGTTTTTCTGCATTACAGTAAATGATGTTCTGTGTTTACTTACATTCACGTGGCTGCAATTCCTGAACAACAGCTATCTTTAACGGTTTTAATTTTAAAAGTTTGTAGTATTTCATTCCAAAGTTTGTTAGATAATAGCAATTTGGGCTATTTTAGCTCGCGTTTAAGATTATGCGGAGCTACATGATTCAACATACTTTATTATATTTACTTACTAGATGTAGAATAGTTGTAGATGTAGAATATAAGAAAATAGTTCTTATTATATAAACCTGTGAACTGGAAGATTCACTCTGTTATGTACATTGCATAAGAATTTACAAATCTTAAGATCTTGAGTTGAAAATCTATGTGTTGCGTGGTACAATAACGGAAAATACTATAACTGTCAGAAAATAAATACTGGTTTGGATAATCCTTTAAAGTCAGCTGGCAGTAGTCTGTTGCGCTCCAGTTGAGAGAGAAAACGAGCAAAAAAATCATGAACTCAAGAGATATTTGAAGGAGAATTTGATTAACTTTTGCAGTATATACATAATAATCAGATCTAAATTTTACCCACAAAAAGCAAATGCATATGTTTATAATTATGTGTGTTTTGCAAATATAAGAACAATATTTATACATTTCGACTTCGTTGCACATCTAGAAATTCAATGATGACGAAGGAATCTCCTTGAATTATTAAAGGGGGAACGGCAATAAAATCCTATTAAGATGAATGAAAAATGCAAAGAAGCTTTTTCCGCTAAATAACACCAAACAGAAAAAAAAAGAGAAAACGCGTTTATGCTGCTGAGAATTTTTTATTAGTGTTTAACGCCCGTTTTTACTACTGAGGCACCACAGGTGAGGCGACACTGATGATTCATGAAATGAAGTGATATATTGGGAAAGGATTTTTTTAAGGTAGGAAACGTTCCAGGCCTAAGTTTAGGGTACCTCCCCGGCATTTGCCATTTATGAGGACTGAGAGAAACCTGGAAAAAGCCTCAGTCAGGGAGGACGTTTCTGACGGTATTCGACCTCTAGACCTCCAGCTCAAGAGTTCGAGCCTTAAAAGACCTCCGCCACTCGTGGCAGTGCTGATAAACTGATTGATATAAACTTAAGATAAAATATTTCAAGGTTTGTTCTAACTTCTAAAAAAATAGGGAATCTATCCTATAAGTATTAGAAATTAAAATGTATAAGGAAAAATATAAAATCTTTTAATGTAAAATTAAACATTCCATATGCTGATAATTTTTTACGAGATTCGCCAACCATAGCGGTCTAAAACTTGATTTATTCTCTTCGGAAATAATGCGACCAGGGACCAGCAAATATCGACGTCTCCATCTTAAACATTCCGTTACTTGTCCAATATGATTTCTTTAAACCCTACTATCCTTGCTTTTGGAATAAGGCTATGTAAAGTTGGACACAATCTTCTGATTTATTGACTGCAATGGCGACGTTAGGAATAGAACGACTGCATTTCCACACCACCACAATACATGTCCAATGAATAAAGCATATGTGTCACGCCCCGTGCAATGTTGACCTAGTGCGGTAGCTGTCTCCCCTCATGAAGACATGTCTTCACAAAATATGTTTACTAGTCACTTGTGATCTGTAACAGTCAGAAGTGGGTTAAATTTGTGATATGGTACTCGTTTTCCCTTTTTAGGACCGGCATTCTTTTATCCGTCAGAGTGCTTCTTAATCAAAATTTTCCTCTACCGAAGGGTTCATTGCTATGGCTTAGTCAGAATTTACCAACTAGGCGTATCCAGTTTGATTCTTATTTGAATGAATTTTTGCCATAGTTTTTCTTTTATTTGTACAAGCGAATATAAATGTCGACAAAAGCATAATTATCACTTTATTTACACATTTTATTAATAATCTCGATCTATTACGAGTAAACCAAAGTACGGAAACACAATACATTTAAGATATTTTGGTCTATGAGCTTAAACTTTGGCTTATTCTTCATACGGCGTGTGGTATCGATAGTTTGAAGTGTGTGTGTGTGTGCTGAATATTCACATACACATTTGTATGAAACTGCAGTTGTTGTACACAATGCAACGAATTGTCTTCATAATGGGGTTTGTAGAAATAATTGAATGGGTGCAATTATTTTCATTACGAAAATATATTTGTTTACTGCTCTCTATTTAACTATTTTTCTACGGTGAGCTTCGAAAGTAGTCTATAATTCGTACAATACCCTTGAACTTAATCAGTTTCAGTCAGAAAGTGATTTTCTTTCTCTCTGATAAGAATGCTCTCCTGTACATAAGTTTCAAATCCTGAGTATATATTTTAAATGCTTGTACTCCAAAGATCAATTCGCCTATGTAAATAAGTTACTGATAAACTTGTTGTCCTGTAGAGAAAATGTCTCACCTTTTCTACTTATTTCCCCTGTTATTCAATTTGTAATATGATGTTACATTTATGACGCATATTTCACTTCTGTTTTGTTTTGATAATTAAATTGGCAAGGAGAAAAACCAGTTCTAGTAAAGAACATTATTATTCCAAAGAAGAATTTGGAACCTATATATGGACTCACCTTGATTTGGACAATCCACTGAATTATATATGTAAAAATATTTTTAATGATCCACACCCTAAGGCAAATAAAGCATTTCTTTACTGAAAAACTGAAATGAACACTAACAGAAATTCTCCTGTGCCATACTTTCACTAATGCGACGTTAACTAATCTCGATACTAACTTGAACTACAATGTGTACATGTGTACATAATGGGTGAGTTCGCTATATTTACAATATTCAGAGGTATTATCATGTGTCCCCCTGTTTTGAGAGACATTCCTGCTTAACACTAAGCGAGCGACATCCCTGCATTCTTTCAATCTATTACATTAAGCTCTACACTCTGCCCATTGCCATTCCAATTTACTTGGTTTCCCGTTATCAAAATGTATCCATACATTATAATTTAGGTACCAGGTATTAACAGAAACAATTTTCTTAGTATACCCAGCCATAGGATATTTTTATATTCATTATACTTTCTTTTGTTATCAGCATGGAATATTTTAATGAGTGAAGTTAGGGGTTGCCGGACAATATCACCCTTCAGAGCAAAATTGCACGAACTGTTGTTAAATGGATCAGTTGCTATTTAGTGTATTTATATAACGAAACTTTTGCTTATTGAATGCTTTTGATCTTAATACACGTCATCAATTGGCATTTGTTGATATAAATTATAAACTCTGAGTCGGTATAAATAATTCTCTAACTTTAAACTATACTGTTCATTCTTTTTAATAATAATAAATAATAATAATAATAATAATAATAATATAATCTACCTGTGTATCTTTGATAAATGGGCATATTAATCTGTATATTATTCATTTAATTAGTTGCATAATTTTATGGAATTACTTATTTATTTTCCTCCTTCAAAGAACTTTATATCAACATATTTGCCGGTTACATTTTATTATACAGGACTTAGCTAATTGGATATAACCTTAAATTGTACTTGCATTTTATCAATTTATGTATTTTTTTAAAGATAGAGTTAATAGAAGGGACGACTTTACGGCCTCAATTCTGCCGTTTAAATAAAACATTATATTCTATTCAAACTGTTGTCTACTCTCATCTATCTGTTAATGTCTTTAATAATTAACCCAAGTCCTTTATTTGTGCCATATATGAAGCAGACCTGAAATGTTGGTTGTTACATTCAAAAGGATGTGTTATTTAATTAGAAAATAGAGCATTTTAATAGAAATTCTCACATTTATGAACATCCCAAAAATAGGCAATGTTTTCAAACTGATGTTTAGAAGACAATAAATACAGTGAGCTAGAAGCTTCTCAAAGATTTATTTTCTGCGACTCTAGAGTATGGTAATATGGAGAGTTCATTTCGGATATATGGCGAGTAAAATAGTAAATAAAAACGCGGCGCATAATTTTTCTTGTTTCCTCTCTTTAGACAATACTCAATCGGAACGACATATCGACCCGCTTTCCTTATTCTTTTTTCTTAGATTTCCCCGGAGGGCGCTAAGTGAAGCGAGGGTAGCGACCGCATATGTGGGTGGTTGTTCAGAAGTCACGTCCGTCCAACTAAGGCTTTATTACAGTACGGTACTGCGTCGGCGGCGTTCCATTCGAACTCTCGACTCGCTGCAAGGTTAATCATTGGGTGGACCTGCAGCATCCTCCTCTCTGCTTCTCGCGCGGTCCATCATCATCAGCTTGAGTACACCTGCTGTCCCGGCTTGATTTACCCAAGAGCCACCCAGAGCATGCGTCAGGGGTGGGTACCACCACACTTAGAATACCTAATAGCTTCACGGAATGTCTTTGAATATATTTAAAATAATGATGCCCATCCAAAATTAGCTGTTGCCCACACCATAACTGTTCTATTAATGCGCAGCTAAATAAAAGGTTTCGCAAATTTATTGTGTGCAGTGATTTACACACATCATCAACGTATAAGATACAAAATGACTCAACAAGTGCCCCAAAGCTTAAAATTCCTGTTCCTTTCTTTGCATGTATGTGATAGCACAGTTTGCAAGAATTATGCCCATCTACACTTGTGTCTACAAAATATTAAATTATAGAAATCAGTATTAAAATCTTACAAAATAAAAAACAATTAATATCTTAGCATCTTGAAGGTTTCAACAGTTAATAACGCTTGCCTCCTCCCCATCTCCAAAAAGTCTTCTTTCACTTTAATCATCAGCCGCCTTTGATTTGTGGTAGAATGAAGTATCTCACTTGTGCCAAGCTATCCGGCTCCGCTCCCAGTCATTGAAACAGTTCCTACAACCCGCTCACACTGAAAAAAAAAAAAAAAATATATATATATATATATATACACATATATATATACACATATATGTTGTAACCCCATCATCACATTTTGTGCATTGTAATTAGTAATATAAATATTGTGTATATATGTGTTTCATGAAATGTAACTCTATTATTATTATTATTATTATTATTATTATTTTCTTTTATTTATGGACGCTCTTTAACATATCAGGTCATCAGCGTCCCATACAATTCAGGCTGTGAAACGGCCGATTAATTTTGTTCAGAGACCTCTTTCAGGCTTGAAATTCTTTTTCGTGCCGTAAATCTACTACAGATTTACTTCTCTTCCGAAGAAAGTCATACTAACGATTTTTACGCCTGAAAAAATCCATGGACCCTGGCCGGGATTGAGGTCGCTATCTTGGGTCTACGAGGTAAGTATGATTACCATAGACCACCAGGACCGACATCTTTAATATGTTATTTGTATATGATCAAGGGAAAAGTCCCAATATCGCGGGTTCGAACCCGGCCAGGACCGATGAATTTTTTTCGGGCGTAAAAATTCTAAGTATGGCTTCCATTGGAAGGAAAATAATGCTGTGGGTCCCGTGTCGTACATTTACGGCACGAAAAAGAAGCTCACGCCTGAAAGAAAGGCCTCTGAGCAAAATCTGTCGGCCGTTTCACGTCCTGAGTTGAATGGGACGCTGATGACCTGAGATGTTAAAGAGCGTCCATAAATAAATCAATCAAAAAAGGGGGGGTCTCTGGTGTACCTGCTTACGGGAGCCCGTAACGCTGAGGAGGCAATGAAACCGCTATACAATGGGACAAGTGTTATGCCACACCGTTGGCGAGGTTGATGGTAGATTTATTTATGGACGCTCTTTAACATCTCAGGTCATCAGCGTCCCATTCAACTCAGGGCTTAAAACGGCCGACAAATTTTGCTCAGAGGCCTCTCTTTCAGGCTTGAGGTTCTTTTTCGTGCCGTAAATGTACGACACGGGACCCACGGCTTTACATCCTTTCCGAAGGAAGCCATACTTAGAATTTTTACGCTCGAAAAAATGCATCGGTTCTGGCCGGGTTCGAACCCGCGATCTTGGGTTTAGGAGGCAAGTAGGGTAACCACTACACCATCTTGACCGACTCCGTTGGCGAGGGTGAATCGACCCAAGACCTTTTAAATACGTTAAGTGGAATGACCCCGCTAGTCGGTTGTACTGTTAACTTTAAATCAACCAATGTAAAAAATGTTTTAACTTTCAAATAGTAGCTGGTGGTATCTGGTTGCAGGTGAATTTGAAACAGCCAATAGTAGAAGTGGATTTTAAAATTTTTAAAGCAAGGTGAGAGACTTGCGCGTGATGGTTGATCCCATGGCTTAGTAAAGCCAACATTTATTTAATTTGAATGAAGTATATAAAGAAAAATTTTCTCGGCTGGGGCACGCAGATTTCTCAACTCATCTGTAAGTTTTACAAGCGGCGAGATAAACTCATTTCAAATCAAGCAGAGAGAGGCAATTCTCAAACTCAGACTCAGTTCAACACGTCAACTCCCTTCAGAAACTCAGTTTTAAGTGTACATTCTGCCGAGACTTAGTTAAAGTTTGCTGTGCTTGGGCATCAGTTTTAGATCAAATCATCTCCTTGAAAATCACTTCAACTATATTGATATTCAACGTACCTTAGATCTATCGTACGCAGAGCACCAGAGAACGCGAAAGATCTTAAGAATAATAAATCACCATATATGAGTATTAGGTTACATTGCTTCATCATTTGCACAGTCGATATCCTCTCCCAGTCCTGTTTCCCGAAATAACAGAAAATCCTTGAGACACTGTTGTCATTTAGCGTGGGCAGCAACACCAAAATCGATCATTAATCAATCAACAAAATCCCTTCATAAGTGACATCACAACGTGAAGCTCATACCAAACAATTTAACATTGGTGCCCAACCTGGAGCACTCAGCCGGAACCTACTAAACTGCTTCATTATCTACAATTAAAACATAGTTTCCCAGTTTTCACAGCCGATACCGAAGTTATTTCAAGGAACTTACCATGTATTGAGGCACACTTTTATTTCCCATGTATATCCGAGTCACTGTCTCAAAGAGTGTATTCCATTCGATGAGTTGCGAAACCAATATTTGTCGTCAGAGATATTACGCTGCTCCAAGAAAGTGTAAGAATAAATGCTACATTTCGTGGCTAAATATCAAGACAACATTCAGAAGTAAATACTCCTGGTTCATTCATCCTCATTGCTCAGCTCGAAGACTTTTGACGTTGATTGATTGATTGATTAATAGACGCTCTTTAACATCTCAGGTCATCAGCGTCCCACTCAACCCTCTTCCGAAGGAAGCCATACTTAGGATTTTTACGCCCGAAAAAATCCATCGATCCTGGCCGGGTTCGAACCCGCGATCTTGGGTTTAGGAGGCAAGTATGGTAACTGCTACACCACCAGGACCGACTTTGACGTTGACATAAAGTTAAAAGGTTCATGTATGTAAGGGTTATTGTTTAAATTATCAGCCTTTAATTTAAATATTAGGCATGCGTGCTATATTTCCCTTCATTTGTTTATCATATGCATGTATTTGGAAATATTTTCATAAATACTTACACAATTTGCCATTACACTCCAAGAATAACGTCCAAACGTGTAGAGAGGGTTGAGAAAAAACTAAAATTGAAAGAGAATGGCTTCCGGGCATAGATATCCTGTGTTCAAACAGTTCTGTGACTTCGTTGCAATATTTTAGGAAAATATAAGCAATACATTAAAAAAATTCCGGGACTGCTTTAAAGAAAAACAAAGTTCACTGTTCTTCACACTGTCTGAACAACATCCAGACGTATAGAACAGGTTGAAATGAGCATGAAATTAAAAGGGAATGTCTTCCGGATACATCTTTAAGTTTTAGGTATAGAAAGTAGTATGGCGGGGGCGAATACGGTGGGTGGTTAATCGCAGTAAGTGCTTTTTTGACCAAAAACGGTAAGATAGAACCTGCTCCATTTGCTCCGGATACGGAACAAACCTTACACATAACTTTCTCTTGCCGAGCAATTCGTACACGATGTGGTGAACACTTAATGCCGGTCTACTCAGAAAACAATGTGATAGTTAGACAGTGATTGGTGGCCAATAAAGTACCCGCTCGGTATTTTTGTCTATGACGCTTGTTAAGAGCGTCCTTCTCTCAGTGACTCCCCACCATATTCAAATCATGCAATCACTGAAAGACCTTGCTACGACTCAGACAATTATCGCCCTACTCATTGAAAATGTTTCAGCTGCAATCTTACCGCCTCGAAAGCAAAACTTCACTGTTGTACTTGCTCCATTTTAAAGAAACGTGACAAGTAACAAAATCACATTCACTTCAAACTGTCACTGAATTAGAAGTAATAAACATATCGTATGTATGTATGTGTGACACCTCTCGAGAAGTTGAGGAAAAGGCGCAGATAGTGCATTGTTTCCTTTCCTACAGATTCAATTCAGGAACTTTTTGAGTAAATTGTGTATGTCTTAAGAGATATTTGTACTGATAGTTTACTTCTGCGTGAAGAACAATTTTTTTTTGTCACTTTTTCCGTAATGCATGTATCATTTGTAATCCCTCTCTTTCTTACATATTTTATATCATAATTTTAGCTATGTACACTTTTTAGGGACGTTTTGCTAGTACTTTCTAGAATTTTTTTTAATCTTATCGTTTGTAACTAGTATTTTGATTGTTCTTTTACGTTGTTAAATACTTGTTTACTAGAATGTCAGTGGTACTAATCATTTCACTCATATATTGAATTTTAAAATAATTTTTAAAAGCAGAAACTGCTTTAATGGGTGTAATTATGGAAGTTAATAATACATTTTTCCACTTTTAACTATAGTTAGAACTAAAACGTTTTGCTCGTCATAATATGTGGCGCTCCCGGTTAGGTAATTTCATATATTAGATAAATGTATTCGCAGATAATTTACAGTTAGATAATTATTATGCTATTATTAATGTTTAGTATTATTATATTTAATTAATGCTTCTGTGGGCTCTTTTTGTTTAAAATATAAGCAGTGTGTACAAATAAGCCATCCATTTGGTAGGCTACCTGCATATGCCACGCGAGCTTTCGGTGGATTCAGTTGCTGTCTAGGAAGGCAGCTTATCAACAATATCCTCGGTATTCCGTTTGAAATCTATGAATATATTGAATTGTTCAATTCCAAATGTTCACAATATTAACAAATTAGATGTTGTATATCCTGTAGTCTTTATGAACTTTGTTTAGCACGACAGAAATGTTTTGTTTCGTTATTCATGTGTTTTTCATAAGATAAAGCATTTTTCTTCCAGAAGTTTATATATTCATAGCATTTTTAATAGGCAAAGTTAAATTATTTGGTTTATGAAACAAAATTATCTCTGATACTCTAATAATGTGCAATTTATCATTTCTTTTATTAATGATCATAACCTCCCAAATCGAGAAAATACCATTATCATATTTGGCAAACAAAATGGTGCATATTACAATTGATGGTTAACACAATGAGGATATACTGAAATAAAATTTATTCTGCTAATCCAGAGCTTGGTATGAAAAACATTTCATATATCTTTGAATGAAATTTCTCCCCTGCATGATGGAAGAAGAAAACGAGAAAGGTGAAAATAAATGTTAAAACAAATCTATTTATTTTACTGCTAGCATAAGTACTTATGGGCTATAATTTCAATTCATAACCTTTCCTAATCAAATAGCAAGTAATTTGTAATTTTATAGTATTTTCAGATCCTTATTTTCTCATATTAAGATATAGTTGGAAATATTTTCCAAAGAAACCAAGTTACAGAATAAGATTTGGCTATAAATGCTATGTGAGTCTTGTAGGAAGATTTAATCAGTCATTTAATAATACTCACAATAAAAATTATCAAGATTAATTCACTCTCCGATTATGAAGCAGGAA
Source organism: Metallyticus violacea (assembly GCA_030762175.1). Taxonomy (NCBI): domain Eukaryota; kingdom Metazoa; phylum Arthropoda; class Insecta; order Mantodea; family Metallyticidae; genus Metallyticus; species Metallyticus violacea. Next base: position 212,938,020 of record CM060846.1, on the reverse strand, counting down.
TTTTACTTGCGATATGATTGAAAAAATAAAAGTAAACGTGCTTTTTTGAGGAACTTTAATCGCACATTATTTATAGAAATGGCAGTTTTCAAAAAAATCTTTGTTTCAATTTTTGTAATTTAAAATTTAGAATTCAGAGACTTGCAAAATAACAGCTAGAATCTGGTGTTTCAGCAAGAAAGAGACGGAGTGATATTGATCCCCAAATAAAGGGATATACGAAGTGCAAGCGGTTTGAGTCTTTTAGTTCCATTGGGTGACACTAATACCATGATAAATGAAACCGACAGTGTCTGTAAATGTAAAGTGAAGTGATTTCTAAACAACTATTGTGGTCTTGCAGCACAAAATAAATAGTACATTAAAAACAATTATTTCTTTCATAAACATTTTACCACCAAGTGTATTGTAAGCTCCAAAACTACAGCCACAGATAAGTGTTCAAGCAGCTTGGAGTTAGAATCATATGATATGCGAATTAAAGCTAAGAGAATGGAAGATTAAAAGACAATTTGATCTTTAACTGTATTGAAAATACCTAATGAAGTAGAAGGTACATTTACTTTCAACTGCCAGAAGAATTTTGTGTCAAAGCTGCTTGACCACGCTGCCTATTATAGTCGCCAGCGTTACGTGCTTAATTTTACAATCTACGAAATACATAAGACAATTCCAGTAACTAAGAAGAGTACTTACTGCTGAACAGAAAATGGTGGTTTCAGAAACTCAAACGAGTGTTTTTTGTTGTCTCTATATGGAATAATTAAAAGACATTTTTGCAACTGTACTATTCGCCTTTCTGTTGCATGGAGGATTTCATACATTAGAAATTATCTGTTTAATAAATAAATGATTGGAAAGTAAAAACCAAACACAATAAAGCAAAATATTACTGATTTTTCTATAAAAAATTAAATCTTATATCCCGACAAATACAACTTAGAGTCACATTATTTACCGCCACGGGTGGCCGAGGTCGTTAAGGCACGGGCTCGTGAGCGGGAGGTCTGCGGTTCGAATCCCGCCAGGACCGTCCTCCCTGACTGGGGTTTTTTCCAGGTTTTCCTCAGTCTTCATAACTGGCAAATGCCGGGGAGGTACCTAAACTTAGGCCTGGAACGCTTCCTTCCTTAAAAAAAAAAATATCCTTTCCCAATTTATCATTTCATCTCATGTATCATCAGTGTCCACCGCCTGTGGTGCCTCAGTAGTAAAAACGGGCGTTAAACACTACTCAAAAAAAAAAGAGTCACATTAAAAGTGATAGACGAAAATTAATTTTTAAACCAGATCATTTTATATATATATATATATATATATATATATATATATATATATATATAATATATTTTTCAGAGTATTGCAACTGTGCTATACCAGGTGAGTTTTTAATAGAAAAAAAAAATAATAAAATACTGAAAACCGCAGAAAATTGGGAATTAAAATTTTCTCTATGAAAAAGTAGAAAGCAGGTAAGACAAACTGCTCGATATATGTTGAAATGTTGAAGAGTGTTGCAGAGTAGAAATGTTATGACTTTTCATTCGTATCTAAAAATCAATATACTGTAAGTCTGTTGAAAAGCTTAGAGAAATGAATGGGGGAGTTATTCTGAGCTTAATTTTTACAGCTTAATAGAGCTTAATAGAGCTAAATAGAAATTATTTTTGTTACCTATAAAATGGCTAATTCTGTAAAAACAACGAATTTCCAACTGCTTAGCATATGGCAGAGTTTTCCTTGTGATTCTCCAATTTTTTATAGCAAAATAAAAACCTACACTTTGTCAGGTGACAATATGTTTGCTGTTTGTTTCTTAATATTTATCTCCCGATGAAAGTTTAGGAATTATTTCGAAATAGAAATGTCATATATTTTTCGAAATAAATTGCGCTCACAACATTGATTTTTTTTAACAACGATATTCAGATACATTGCTTCTCTGGACCCAACCCCACTTATACACCTGTGATGACGCTGAAGAAAAACCGGCCCTTACATTAGAGCCCCTCCCTACAGAAAGGCGATAGTGTTGGTTGGATTCAGTGGGAAATTCCTAACACTCACGAATAGCTGATGGTGCTTCGGCGAATGGTGAGTAGCCTATAAACAGTCTGTACCAGATTAAGAGCTGCTGGCCTTTAATACATATGTCAACTTTGCCGGTATCTAACTGGAGCAAAGCCGGATGGTCCTGCGTCAATAAGAAAACTTTCCTTCCGAAAGTTTTAAGAAAAACATTATTAGATGACTTGCATCTCATCTTTCACTCCCCCAAATTTAAGTAGTAATAATAATAATTATATTTATAATAATAATAATAATAATAATAATAATAATAATAATAATAATAATAATAATAATAATAATATTTCCAGTCATAGGGTAGGTTCATCATACTTTGGAAACTAATTGAATAAGCTTGTTACATGCCATATCGTGATTAAGTAGGTAAAGGCAGAGGACTTGAATATGTAGATGTTATCAGTAGTTGCACCTCTACAGGCTTCCACATAAGCTTTAAGCGTTCACTTGCTTCACCATCCTAGTCAAATGGATATAATCAGACTCTTCAGTATAAATTAACAGCAAATCAGTCTGGTATGCTGGTCTTCCGTTAGGCTTCAAGAGGAGACATACTTGCGACCAGTGAAAACTTGCCACTGTTGCTCTGTTGCACAATAGAGGTTACATTCAGCCGTCTCGTAAATTTAGACGCGCTTGGAGCAAGTTGCCAAGGTGAAGTTTCCTAAAATTATTCTGGTATTGAAAAGAAAAAAAGCGTTGAGTATCCGCGTTATTTCATTGATTGATATGGGAGAATGGAAAGAGGATGTACATAATTGAAGATAAAAATTAAAAGTACTAAAGCGGTCAAATATTTCTTATGTGATCATGAGATCATATAACACATTATACTATTTACGAATGTATAACCTTTAACTTGATAGTACTTTAAAAAAAATTGGTTATCAATCTTTTAATTCTCTAAACACATAACCGGAACAAAATTAAATTTACTGTTTATTTTATTAATAACATTACGCTTTATTAATTAATTTACTTATTTATTATCATTATGATGTATAATTTTCAAAATATTACTTTAAAAATAAAAATTTACCTAAGAAAAACATATTATCACTCTAAGAAAATTATTTACTCACTAATAACGAAAACTTATGGTTGACAACTACATTTGGCAAATTCGAAGATATTAATGAAACATTTTATATACACGGTTAAAAGGAAATCACCTTAAGGGGGGCCGCCACCGGTAGCCAAGATCGTTAGGCGCGGGAGGTCTGGGGTTTGAATCCCGCCAGGACCATCCTCCCTGCCTGAGGTTTTCTCCAGTCATAAATAGCAAATGCCGGGGAGGTACCCTAAACTAAGACCTGGAACATTTCCTTCCTTAAAAAAATCCTTTCCTAATATATCATTTCATTTCATATATTATCATGTCCATCGCCTGTGGTGTCTCAGTAGTAAAAACGGGCGTTAACACCATTTATTAATGTAAAAATTAACATAAGAAGCATAAAAATTCCATTGAAGTAGCATTAAACACACATACACATTTAAATTAAAAAATTAAACTGATATTTAACGCTATGCATATACGTTTCATGAATAAAATATAAAGAATGAGTACGGTGCAAACTTCATAAAAATTATGATTAACACTATATTAAGGCACACCTTGGGCTGTCGCGCCGAGAAGAGAAGAAATCTTAAGCTAGAAGCAAAATGCAATTTGATTAGCAATGTATTCACATATGATATTAGCATTCCGGTGAAAGTAGTACCTACATTATTGATGCAACTAAAGATTTTGCTCAAATAAATCGGATATTAATTTTCGTAAAAATTCAAACTCAGTTATTATGACAGCAGAAGCTGCATCAAAGTGACTTCCTTGTTACATTTGCTTGTGAGAAAGTGATTTAACTTCGGCTAGTCAAACAACAAATTCAAGAAGATCCTATTCAGAGAAATTTTGAACAGCAGATGTAGTCCGTTTGCATTATACTTTTAAAAGCTCTGCAGCAATACTTGCCACTCCCCTTATCCTTTAATTCCAAATTCAGGATGTTTCGCTTAGGGGTATCGAGAAATAAATAATATATTGCAGTGTAAATAACGATTCATTAACACACCTTTTTACATAACTTGATGTAGGAACTCTCCAAGGTTAGAAAAACATAGCTCTATATAGCTCTATGAGTGCTCCTGCATTGTCCTGCAGGTGTAGAATCAACCATACTTGCTTCCTAAACCCAAGATTGCGGGTTCGATCCCGACCAGGACCAATGGACTTTTTCGGGCGCTTCGGAAGGGAAGTAGAGCCGTGAGTCCCGTTTCGTACATTTACGACACGATAAAGAACCTCAAGCCTGAAAGAAGAGACCTCTGAGCAAAATCTGTCGGCCGTTTCACGCTCTGAATTGAATGGGACGCTGATGACCTGAAATATTAAAGAGCGTCCGTAAATAAACTAAATAAAAAAATAGATGTAGAATCCACTCATTCTACATTTACATTCTACACTTATGGCGAACACGACATTGCACAGCGTTCCAGCTTTTTGTTCCAATAGCACGCATGAACTTTTCGTTGTGACGTCCACATGCTTACCGTAGCGTGTCGATTGCTTTATTAAATGCATAGCCCTAGTCATGTTAGCAACTAGCTCACAAGGCACGAGCACGAACGCACAGGCACTTCGCATCATTTTTAATCAACTATTAGAGTTTCTATATCTTGTAACATTGAGACGATAACAATATATTTTTACGTTCCTAAACGGTGAGCATTTGTTCATTGCTGCCTATAAGGGGAACACCCTGCAAAATTTAAAACACCAGTTTCTTTTTTCGTATTTCAATAATATTATCATTAATGGAAGGAAATCAGAACTATAGAATCTAGAGATTTAAATCCAATGATAGAAGTGCAGTTGTTTTTATTCCGCCAGATTCGCTTTATTTCTGAAGAGATAAGATCACATAAATTGTTCTGAATATCTTCAGATTGTGAAAAAATTGTGAACTAAACGGGTATTGCAATATAATAATACATGTTTACTTGCTCACCATCTAGTCGTGTTTCCGTAGCTTGCGTTCAGCGTAGCTCTTTGTAAATTTCTATCTGTAATGTACATATGTGTACTAAATAAATTATTTAGTTAAATTGTTTTAAACTTTGAGTTTTATTCACTGCCTTTTCTCCGCCCATTATTATCTAAATTAAAATATATGAACAAAACACTTTTCAACAAAATGCCCTTGCACTTCTGACATTAAGATCGGGATGATCAAAGTAGATAAAGGCACGTAATGCCGCTTTTGAATTCCCAGGAATACAGTACTTGTTTCCAGATTTAAGATTTCCATAGTTAACGTTATATAAGGCGTTCAACCAAATGGTTCCTTTACAACGGAACCATTATCATAATGAACATTGACATACTTTAGGGAACGTAGGCCTTCACGGCTATATTGGCAGATATTACTAGAGGTATCTGCGGGGCTGTTATGCCGTGGTCTGCTGAAGCTAGGGAGATACCTGTAGTACTATCATTGACATTATTATCATTATCTAAAAAGCAAGCTACACGATATGTGAGCACAAAACTTTACTTGCACGTCTTCAAAACTAGCATAGTTGGTTTGTGTGTAGACTTGAAGCTTTTTGAAATAGCTCAAGATATAGGTCAAGTTGTGTCAAGTTTTTCTTGTACTACTTAAGACATGCATTAGCTGCATTCATGGATTACGACTCAAAAACAACCTAACTGCCGTTTAGCTGAGAGGCACTGGAATTATATGGCGTCTTTTATTGTACCATCTGATATATAGGCTTTGTCAGTTCTTTCGTGTGTTCATTTCAAACATTACTACCACTTATTATATGTTGGAGATGCATACTTAGTATTTTTAAGACCACTTATCACAATTCTGCATCAAAGTCTCCATCTTAAAGGAACGGGTTAGCGGACTAAATACTTCCAAAAACATTTTTTCTCCTCGAGCTCATATTTACTATCTCCTCTAATTTGGTCCGAATATACTGGATGAACTAAGTGCATATGGAGCGCAACGCATTAACTTCAACTATTGCCCAATGTGCTGTCATATGCCAATTAAGTATCTATCAGCAAATTGATAAAAGCTGTTAGAGTTTATATAACATAATTATTAAACACAACCATCAAAGAGTGGTTCGCTTGTTGAAATGAGAAAGTACATTGCATTGGTGTGGATTGTTAGGGGTGGGAGAGGTTGTTTAGGTACTTCAACCTTGCTCAAGAAATGGTCGTTTGTGCCTAGGCCGCCAGTGGGGGCACCTCCGGGAGGAAGGGATGAGTTGAGAGATCCACCGGACAGCCAGGGGACGTGAAGCACGGACAAAGATGTGCTCCTTAATATATATTCCAGATAGAATACCCCTACGCCGGCGGAGCCCCTCCAAGGAGTTCGAGATCCTCAGAAGAGCCGGTTCCATGTCAGACGCCGGGGAAGAAACCTTTCCAAAGAGCAAACTACCTCGCAGAGTTCACTTCGTCTGGCCCTTTCTACCTTGCTATAGTACCAAAGGGCTTAAATGAGATTGTAAGAGTGGAAAGCTTGTGAAAAGGAAAGTTACATCCCAGAATTCGCCTAAGCGGCCAGGTGAAGCCACGAACAAGCCCAAGGTCAGGAAGGCCGGTCTTACGCCTTGCTAGGTACGTTTAGTTCTAAAAATTTGGGCACCTCTTAATAAGTTAATATCACGATTTCCTTTCAGAAATTGGTTTATTTCTTTCAGGTGCTACTAGAGTATTCGAAAAGTAAAGTCAACAATTCTGTAAATCAGTGGTCCTAGCTGCGACCAATGGAATCTTGTACTATGCTATAGTGTAGCAATTTTTTCGTAAATATGCAATATTGAAAGTTCCGAAGTATCCAAATTATATAAATATAATGACTGTTTCTGATTTGTAATAAATAATACCTTAAAATGTTCAGTATGTATGAGCAAATATGTTCCTTAAGAATCCAAGTTGAAAGAGGCAAAAAATCCTACTCAGTGTTTTAGGAAATTGTAACAATCTCGTGGAGAAGTCCAACGATTTCGAACTATTACTTGCTGTGCGGAAGTTTTCGTGAACTGTGAACACGGATCACTTGCCAATAGACCAGTCGTTGCACAGAGTTTCCATTTTGAGGCTATAAGAGAGTTATTAGAAGAAGAGGGGCGCTTTACATGGGTGGAAATTACCTGGAACTTGCTGTTGCAGCATCGTCTGTTCATAAAAATTTAACAAAGCAGTTGAAAAAGCGGAACATTTATGCCTACTGAATTCCGCACAGTTTCATTGGAGTTGGAGAGTGCCTGTGAATGGAGACAGCAAAACTGCAGCTGGAGCGATATGAACATGAAAACGTCTTTCTTCACGAGCCCTCATGATTATGATTTGTTTTCAAATATCAAAGAATCTCTGCAAAGCATTCGCTTTCAATCAAGAGTTTATATCTGAAGTGCTTTGGATCAGTCAATGAGAGAGATACCTAGAAATGATTACGCAGATGGGGTGCGCAATGGAAATTAACAATATTAGGCATCGTTTGGCTATTTTTTAAAAACGTTCTGTGACGTCATACACAACTAACAAATCCATAGACGAACTCCATAGTGATAGAGGACAGAATTATCAGTAGGAATGCGTGGCCACCTCGATCACCGGGTCTCTTCTGTAACTGTAATTTCTGAAGGACCTAAAAAGAATAGTATATGAAATACCCCATATATCGCGGAAGAGTTAAAATATGCTAGATCATTCAGAAAGCAGTGGCAACTTAGTTACTGTTTCACACTGAGTATATTTTGGTTATTTTATCATAATAAATTTCAACTATAGCCCCATGTCATGTAAATAACACGTTGCACCATTTTCATTGTGAAGGATCATTTAGGATAAAAATGCCTTATCTGCATGGCAGTTACAGATCAGTTTTTTCACCGTGCAGTATGTTTAAACTCCAATTTTAAAAATCCTGTCCTTGGATGCAGAACTATCTATTCGTAATTCTTGAAAGGTTTTAACTTGTATAACTTTGTAGCTCTTCGCGGCAAAAACTGAATCATTTTTGCTTTTTATTGGGGCAATTCCCAAACGATATCCAATGTCACACAGACTTGCTTCAGCGACAAAAGTGCCTCTTTTTTATTAATGTTCTTTATGCTTATTACACTTCCATTATCGTTGGATAATATTGAGTGTTTACTACCAGGATTCGTTCCTGAAATCGCCTCCGTACATCAGGATCAAGTTCGTTGGCATAATTGTCGCATTTAAACAAAAAGTAAAGACGCCAAATGCCGCCCCCGTGATGTCCATATTAGAGGTGAAACACTGCCTATCCATTTTTTGGAAAATAATCAGTTGAGGTACTCTCACTCATCACAACGCAATATGGTTGGGTTCTTCACCTTTTTGAAAGACAACGCTGTGCACGATGCCATCCGAAATTTCCAAGAAAGTGCCTGTTTCACCTCTGCATATATCACACTGCAATCACTGATAATAGCCACGCAGTCCTCTATCAAAAGCGTTCTATTGTGATAGTTCCAAATACAAACAGAAATTAAAAACATAAATGTTTTCTGGACATTATAGCTCATACTTTAAAATGGATGGCGGCCATGTTGAAATAAGATATTTCACAGATATATATACATGTGCACATACAATATCTACATACCGTCTTGTATACATTTTATTTAGAACAGATAATTCTATATTCATAAGGGGACCGAAACTTTGTTAACCGTCTATGTACTAACACAAAGCATGGTTTTGTTTTCTGTGATATTAAGCATGTGCGGGTGAGTACTTTGAGAACGGAACGTTAATCGCAATTGACTTTTTAGTTTGTTTTCCAAATTCTGGTAAAGTGAGCACATACCACGGCTAATTTGAGTCCGGTCATATATATATATATATATGTATATATATGTATATATATAATTGCATAAAATTATTTTACAAAGTAATCCTTTGCAGGAAAACGATCGCACTATTTTTGCCATGCGATTTCGGTTTTCGTCATGCGTTTATTAATTCAAAAGTGTTCCTTTATGATTTTGCGCTTACTTTTTCATATAATCCACATGGACTTCTGGAATGTTGTATAAATTACGAGAAAGCAATTTTTTTCATCATATACAAGCTAGAGCTAAACAACTCAAAATATGTGCAGGGTGTAGAAGAAACATTCAATCTTATAGACATCACCTCACCAGCATTTTAAAGACATCCAGAAGTTCTGCTATTTCCATGAGATAACTATATTACGGAATGGATAATAAATACAAGGAACTGAACATATTTAAAAAAAAAAAAAATTTTGTGTTACACAGTAATAAAAATGTAGTTTATATACTATGAGAAGTAAACAGATACTAAACAAAATACATTCTATAATTCTCCATATATGCTGCCTTCTAGTTTACGATATTTTATAGCCTTTAAAACTATCATGTATACCCGTCAAGCCTTTGCTAGAAATTCGCTCAACTGACAGTCACCAAAAATTCAGGAACTATTGATCCGATACGACATAATTGAATGGGATGCATGGTATTAGCATTTATTCCAAATAAGATATACCTTGACGATTAATAAAGTAAATAAATAACGGTGAAATACATCTGCATATGAAGTTATTTGACTTTCGTTGTTGAGGACCAAGGGAGAATACCCCTACAACAAAATCTCATCTGCGTAACTTCTCAAAAAAACAAACAAACAAAAAAAAAAAAAACGAAACAACTCCCAGTCAATTTGTAGCAGGTATATACATTTTAATTGTGTTTAACGCCCTTTTTACACTATGGAAACACAAGTGATAGATAAAATGATAAAATAGGAACGGAATATTAGGAAAGAAATGGCCCAAACATAAGTGTAGGGTACGTCTTCGGCATATACCTTAAAAATGTGAACATGCCAAATGCTGCACTATTTTACAGCTGAAATAGGAAAGGTAGTGCTTGAGGATTGTTGCACTATGCAGGCGACGTTATCTGGCCCTTGCAGTGAGCATTCCAAGCAACGTGGATTTCATTGGAGCTCTTTAAGATTGTGAATAAGTGTTGTTATTACTCCACTATCAGAGGCAGGAAACTCAACCAACAGCTTCTTTGGCTTGTTTTAAACTAAATATCCCTCATATGTATCTAGTATAATATTACTTTCATGAAATGCAATTATAGTTAACATTCTATGTAAGCTTTCACATTGTTCTTCTATCGTATCTGACATTTCTTCTTGGTAGATTGTTGGAGGTATTGTTTAACAATATTAATTGCTAAGGCCAGTGCCACTTCAAAGATTTTTTTCTGGTTTCTAACATTACTTTGCCATTATTTTGCTCATATTATCATTAATAACCAATATCGTATTTTTGTTTTTAGTGGATATGAATATAGTGTACTTGGGTATGCCTTTCTAGTGAGAATGCTCCACTGATGATAGGGATGTAATTAATACGTAATATAAAACCAAAATACTCTTTCGTCTTCCTTAAACGAGTCTGATTACTGGTTTCCCTGTTCAGATGCAATGTTTTAGGACTAATGGCCCATACATATTTTTTGGTCGTTTCACTGATTTGGATCTCATTGATTTGTAATGAAATATCTGAGGTTACCATCACCTTCCATTCCATTAGTACGATCGTTTCATTTTGTGTTTGTGTACGAAGGTAGGTCCATAAGTTTCTGGCCTAACCATTTTCTAGGTATGATAAAGACAAAAACTATATTTCATTTTTCAATATAGTTCCCTTTATTGCATTATACTATTTACATCTTTGTATTAACCTTTCAATCCTCCCCCTTCAAACATAGTCAGAAATCTGGCTTGCAAAATGGGCATAACAGCATCCACCACTTCTTCGTCACACATAAATTTCCTTCCTCAAAAGGTCTTCCTTGAGTTTTGAGAAGAGGAAATATTCACTGCGAGCTAGATCTGTGCTGTAGAGTAGATTGTCAATATGCTTGAAGTCCATTTCTGTGCTGTATGCACAGGCGCCTTGTTGCGAAGAAGATGCGCACCACCACATAGCTTTCCTTTCCTTTTCTCTTCGATGGAAGCACGTAGTCCGTGCAGTAGGCCAGCATAGTGCTCCCCTTTTACTGTGGTGTTCCTCTCCTTAAAGTCAATGAAGAGTATTTCTTCACAATCCCAAAAGCTTGGGGTCATGATTTCTTCGTTCACTGAGTGACCTTGGTCTTTAGAGACGGTGCTTCGCCAGGTTTACGCCACTCCATTGATTCTCTTTTGGACAAGGGATCATAGTAGAGGACAATATTTTCATCTCCTGCAACAATGGTATGTAGAACTTCTCTCTCATTGCCACGGCAGAGTTCCAAAAATACCTGACAACAGATGACTCTTTGCTGCTTTTGGATTGAGGAAAGAATCCTAGTCACCCACCACTATTCTTATTCATGTTCATGAATAATTTGAAGAATTGTGGTTTTAGAAAGGCACAGCTTTGCTGCTATTTCTGTAACTTTGAGCCGCTGGTCTTCCATAATTTATCCTTCCACAAGAGCGATGATGTTTCCAGGAGTAAGCTCCTCCAAGGGCCGACCTGCACGCTCTTCGTCTTGAATGTTTTTTCGACCCACTCGAAAAAGTTTGGCCCATTCTTTTACGGTAGAACATGAGGGGGATGATTCCCCATATACACCGTAAAATCACTGTTTGGAGTAATTCCTTCTTTTGTGAATAACTTAATAACAGGTGTATATTCCATGTTGAACATGCTACAATCTTCTACACATAACCTTCTTTATGCAACTATATCTAAAGAACTGAACATGGCGGAGCGGAAGTTACAGCTGCAAATATTTACTTAACAGATAACGTATGACACCAGATAAGGCTTTTGTGAAGGCGGTAATCCTTATCGCCGAAGCCGGAAACGTATTAACCTACCCTTATATTTTTGGAAATATTTTGTATTCCTAATTTATTTTTAAGTACGCTCTTTAACATCACAGGTCATCAGCGTCCCATTCAATTCCGGGCGTGAAACAGCCGACAAATTTTGCTCAGAGGCCTCTTCTTTCAGGCTTGAGGTTCTTTTTCGTGCCGTAAATGTACAAAACGGGACCCACGGCTTTACTTCCCTTCCGAAGGTAAGCCACACTTAGGATTTTTACGCCCGAAAAAATCCATCGATCTTGGCCAGGAACCCTAATTGTTGAGATATTGCAGTGTATGATGTGATCTCTTAGTCACTGATACTAGTATTCTTAAAACCCTAATTTAAGCTGCTGCAATTTGTCGTTCTTTCTCATTTAATATCAAGATTTATTACTATACCGTACGGCAATACCGGCTTACTTACATAAAATCTTAATAATACTACTTCTCTCATTTGCTACGTAATTATTCTTAAAATTCCCATTAAGAAAAATAATTCTTAAATCACTATTTAAGTGTGGTTGAGAAATGCTATTAGGTTGCTCGAAAATTAATGGCGGTTTGGTATATAATTTAATTTTAAACTGTAAAATATGAAGAGGCTCCTTTTAGGATCGCATTGTGGCTAATGATGAAAAATGAATCCTCCACTAATGGATAAAAGGACAAAAATACTTGCGCAGTTTTTAACTCGCAATAAGTGTTAGAGAGCGGTATTCTATATCATTTAGAGCAATTTGCAGGTATGCGAGTTATTTTTCAAGCGTTTTTCTTAGCCCTTAAAGGTAATTTTCAGTTAACTTTAGGTAAGACACCCAAATGCTATCATGGTCAGTTTATTTCAATCCCGGAAATGTTTGGTAACATACCTGTTTGCAATAGTCCATAATGTTAACAGTATAAGAAAACAGTATTTGAAAAGTAGATCGAAAGGTCATGCTGTTGGTTGGACAGCCCTGTTAGCGGTAGGGTTAAAATGGGCGCGTGCGCAAGAGACGTTGGTCACTAAGGCACGTCCACAGATTTCATACGATAAACTCTTTCGGTGAACTAAAGGAACGCCCCAGACGTACTGTCCAGCACACACATACACGTAATTATATCGAGGAGGGGACAGATTTGCACTCTTCGCCTTGCGATTTAGTGCACGGCGACCACACCGCTCGTTTCGACTTTCATTCGTAGGTCACGATGTCATGTCCCGCCAGAAGTACCCGCCCCCTGCCTACACAACCGCTTGTATCCTGTACCGTTTTTCCGTTGTCCATCTGGGTGTCGCTCTTGCTAAATGATATGGAGGAGACAGACAATCTCTTATTCCTTTTGTTGTAAACTCCAGCACGCCGGACCATGAAATTTGTATGCATTCGAGCAAAATTATTGAAGCATGTAAAAAGTAGACCTAGATAAGAATGGAATGACACACGATTTTCATTTGTCGTTCCTTTTCCCACAGAGAATGCGCAAATTCTTTAGCCCCGTTGTTGATGTATTGGGTGAACGGATCGACGCACATTGAAAAGTATTTTTTGGAAAAGCAAAAATGCATGGATACTGTAAATTGATTTTATATTCTTCCCTTTAAGTGTACTACCTTTCCGTTCTTTGCACTGAACTTTTACCTTCTATTAAAGACCAATATATCTGTGAGGATATTAATGAATTATATCGAAAAATGCTGGTGTTTTGTTTGTACGTTAATTTATTTTGCATTGCTCTCATAAATTACTTACGAAATTGCCCGAACGGGATCCAAAATGATCCCTAACTGTACAATGTTTAATCTTTTTTTTTCTTTTCCGTACCTAAGTAATTATACAATAATAATTATAATTGTAATAAGAACATATACATAAGAGCGAAGCGTCTATTAACGCTGTAAGGTTGAGCCTTGTTCTCTCTTATGTTTTAACTTTTATTGACGAATTTAAATATTTCTTTATTTGAACTGGTATGCTGTCTGTGACGAAGATAGCCCAATACCAATAATACGATCGAAGCTCAGTATGTCTTGCGCAAGTGTAACAATGGTTTTCTAAGTCATTGTCCGGGAGAGATGAAGGGGGATCTTTCATGCCGTTTTTATTACTGTGTAGGCTAAGCTTGGTCTCATTAATTTGGATTATTTCTGCTCCCTTCTGCAATTTTATAGAACCTGAAGTCCAAATGTGCAGACGAGTGCAATTTTAAAAATGGAATTATATAGGTAGTTATCTTATCTTAGCATTAAATATCATTTACCAAGATATATTGTTTTTTAAAAATCATTCTTAAACTCCCTCAGTTGTATTATAGTTTACGCGGAAGTAATGTTAGGTTGGTAACTCTTCACATTAGCCATTTAATGATGTTTTCTCACTATAACAATGTAACTGTCAACTTACAGCGGAACGGCATTGTATTTTACTCACCAGTTGTCCCGATCCCAGATCTATCACTATATTAAAACGCAATGTTTTATGTTTATGTAATGTTGAAGAGAAACTAAAACTACAGTACATAGTTATGTAGGATACCTGTCAATGGACCATTTAATTTATTAAATGATTGGATGAATTTTCTTATAAATATCCAGCTTTCTTTTTTAAATGTTTTTCTTAAGAAAAAACCTTCGATTAATTTCGCCGTCCTTTATCTCAGTCTTCCCTATACAAAGAGCCACATTTTGCCACTGTGTGAGTGTGTGTGTGTGTGTGTGTGTGTGAGAGAGAGAGAGAGAGAAAATACTGTAAAAACAAGTTCATTTCTCTTTTAACGTCTTTATTGGCACATATGTCATTACAGTTATTTTGTTTTGAAAAATTTTAATAATTCCGTTTAATTTTGACAACTTGTACCATTGCACACTCTTGTTTTGCTCATAGGCATACGGATAACAATGCCTTTTATGATTGTAAAAAATGTAACATTTTATAAAAGCACGATTTCTGTATACTGAAATTATCAAAAACAAAATATACCTCAAAGCTTTAAGACTGTTAAACCCTTGCAACTTATTACTGTACAAACCTTATCTGCAGCAAAATATTCTTTTGTTGTCCGCTTTTAGATCTATATGAAACTGCTGTTTTAAGCTTTCTGTAGTTTCTTTAGTGTTCGTGCAGCATTACATCATTAGTGCTGTCTAGGCACAGAAACAAATAAATATATTACAAGAAAATATAAACTACAGAAGAAACTATTGTTTGGCAAAAGAGGTGATGTTTTTCACACAAGCTTCTATTTTGCGGGTTGCATAGAAATAAATACATAAGGGCAAATGATTCAGCCTGTATCTAGCTAGTATATGCACGCTCTCAACACTATATCAATGTGACATAAGATGGTTACTTACCTGGATTGCCTCGTCCTTGATGCGTACTGTCAGCCTATACCCGCAATATGCACACGTTGCAAGCATGTTGCATGTTGTATGTATGTTTCATTATTTGAAAACTAAAGAATACAAGAGCCTGTATAGCCGCTTTCTCAGCATAACACACTGAAAACTGGAACTCGGTCTACCCAAATTTAAAATTAAAATTTCTGAATCACAAATATATAATTTACAATACAGTGAGGTTTTGGGGTAACGGTTTGTTTACTAAAATATAAAATGATTTTACATTTAAAACATAATAATAATAATAATAATAATAATAATAATAATAATAATAAGAAGAAGAAGAAGAAGAAGAAGAAGAAGCACTACCCTGTTTTATAAGAGATATTGAAAACGATACCCTCAGCGACAATATATTGCGGGAATCTGCGTATCAAATTCCTAAATTTCATTAAACTTTTCCGTAAGAACAGGGCAGTTTGGAACAAGTTTCTTGTCATCTAGAGTTTCTGTAGTAACTTTTTAACAGTTTGGAGAACAATTTATCTAACGGAAACCGATTACCAGGATATTTTATAGCGGATTGTCTTATCACTTCTCTGCAAGAACCCGTTTTCACTTATATATCTTACATAAATACCCGTTCTTTAATATTGTAGTTATATAATGGCATAGCTAGGGAGGAAGAATTAGCACATAATGAGAGTACTGAGTAACACACAAACGCACAACCACTCACTAACAAAACCTGCTTCAGATTAACTAAAAGCTGCTACCTGCACATGCATTATACACACTTGATCGGTTTCTCGCAATACGCAATCGCGATCTGTCTGCCTATAACTCAAAAAAATTCACTTTCCAACCACTGCAAAACATTTAGAAATGCACAAAACTGTAAGGGACTCTTAACACAAACCACGAATATTTTATGAACTATGGAAATATGAAGCCACCATTTTGTGGCTTTTAATTCCATATTTTAACTGTGGAGGATGTTAAGTGTGATGACTGAAATGAATTAAGAATGATACATATAAGTGCGGAGAACTGTGACACTTTTATTTACATAGCATTCGCCTTTACATCTTTCAGAGAATTTTCCGTAAAAATATCCACCTAATGTGCCCCATGCAGGAATATAAACACGCCGGTTTATTGAAAATATAAATTTAGGCTTTAGCCACCTATCTAGTCACAGGTTTTAGACACAATATGTACATATAAGAAACAAATTAATTTATCACATTGTGTAATTTATGTTATAAGTCAAGTACACATATATCTGATAGATTGTATTAGGTTTTAAAATGTCCACACACAGCAACAAAAACACTTAGGACATTCATTAACAATCGCCCCACTCTGTGAAAACACTATTCTTCACTGTGTCTAAACTTTATGTGCTTTCAAATTTAAACCATAGCACTGAGATCTTATTTAAGAGATATAAAGTAATCTCTACTAATAAGATGGAACATTTCCTTCGGAAACAAGACATCAGCATAAGCCGGACGCGAGCTAGGGTATGTTGCGTCAGAGGGGGTTAGAGTTTGTGGCTGCAATGCAGAAATCTACTCTTGTTTACATGGAACGTTAGACAGAACTCATTGTCACCTACACTGTGTGATCGATGCTAAGTCAACTTCGCTACTTTCCTCATTACTTACTAGAACCATTTGAAGGAGGTTAAACCTATTGGAAGGTACATTCACCCCTGACGGGAGAATGTTTGAAAACTTGGCAGTTAGTTTCAGAACATTATTTCGTATATGTACTTCTTAACATTGCTCTTAGCCAGGGATGCTCAGCACGTTTCATAATCCTGTTTAAGCCCTGGAGCATCGTTAATATTTATTGCAACAATGAATAAATGTAAATTAATGTTAGCAGTACCAGTAATAACATTTCAATAGTAAGTAAAAAGAATACTCACCTGATTAATGAAATCTATGGGTCTGAATGTCACTTCAATATTCACTTATGTCCTAGAGGGAGTTGCTTGTAGCCGCATGTAGCAAATATTCTGCTTGAACCCGATGAAGATGCGTGACAAATAATTTATTTATTGGCCTCTTTCATCTGAAATCACATTTCTTAATTATCTTGAATGGAGTGTATTTTCTTTCCATTAATATAAATTATTTTTAAAATTTGTGCCGCCACGCTTAAAAACTGAATTATCTCCTTTTTTTATCCGTCTGTTTCATACAAGAAAATTGTGCACATAGTTGCCAAAACCTCTATAGACAGGTTCGTTAAAATTTTTCACTTTCTTTAAAAAAAATTAATTTGTGTTCCTCAAAGTAGAGCTGTTATATTTCTTTATGACCAAGTTAATTGGGAAGCGTCTAGGATTTCCAAATATTGCAAAAAATATTAATATTATGATCAGTTCCTGGTGACTCTGCGTGTTGAATTCAGTTTTCTGGAAATCATATAATCTGGTAGCAACGTATACAATACATCCGTGTTTCTTCTCAATGTTGCTGATAAAGACCCAACACAACGAGTAGGGTTAGTGCGAGGCAAAGGTCATACAACTGTCATTGAATAAAACCGAGACTTTCTCTCCATCACTTTAGCACAACTACAACCGACAAAGTCCATTATAGTGAATTAGTGTGCAGAAATCACCACCATAATAGTGTGCCTCCCCCTCATTACTATTTCGCAAACAACACCTATAGAAAGGTGTGAGTTGTCAATATACTTTCATGTTTTTCGTTCTTTTTTATGATTTTATCCGGATTTGATAAGCTGATATGCTAGGTTTAAATAAGATTAGAATTATCCCATTTTAACATTAGTTGAGCAGATATGTTTAGAACATCAGTTGTGCTACCTAGTGCTGGTAAGCATAAGTTTACAACCAAGACGAAAGGTTGAAAACGCCTGCTTTAAACAGCAGAGCCTTCCATGCAAGTTGGCCCCACCTCAGACCATCATAGATGCACCATTTTACAACTTAAAATATTTCCGCTTGATAGTAGGAATACCAACATGACTAAATAACATTCTGTTTAAAGTGAGCATTTAGCACGTGCCTCCTTCAGAGCCCTGTTTATTGACGACTATGAGTTCTTAATCTGCAAAGTCAATTTCTTTAAGTACTGGCGTGGATTTATCTGAAATTTGATCTTGAGAGTTACTGGTTTTTTTCAGGTTTCTTTTCATGCTGTCTGCTTTTTTTTTTCAGAGTTATCTTCAATTCTACCAGTCATTCATCTTTCTGAATGACGCTATAAACAACAGCCTAAAATAGCTTGTAAACTCTGGCTGCAGACCTCCATCTCTGTAATATGAATTTCAATGCGGTTTTCAAATTTCGGAAATATATATAAAATTACTCGCAGCACACAATTTTTAGATTCAGGACATTAAATTAGTCAGAAGTTCGTCCAAAAGCTACAGAGTAGATTCCGCAACTTTTCTATTTGAAAGCTGTAGGATAAGTGCGCTCCATATCTTAGAGCACCACAGAAAACTTTGGTGTCGGACTGCACACACGTGCAATATTAATTATGTGCGGTATTATTACATTACGGTAAAGTTCTTAGACGTTCTACTGTGCAATCACACACAAAAGCTGAAAAGGTATAAGATTATTAGATGAGATATCTAAAATAACGGCGCTATTCAGATCATCTTGGTAGAGTTAAATTTTGCTGGTAAACCTTATAGTAAAGCTTCGTACAAAGCTGTTAATTAAATTACAATGTATGTTATATAATAAATGAATAAAATAGTACTAAATGTCTTAATAAATTTATATGCAGATTGTTTTGGAAAGTCAGAGGTAATACGCGTAAAAGCATGCAATTACTACACCGGCTAGTCCCGGCTCTCAGAAGCATGGATTTTAATCTGTTTGTTCACATCTTGTGACATCCACTAGATAGTGAAATGCATAATACTGACCACACTGCCATGGATTCTCTCACTGTGTTTATAAAGAATCAGTCTAAAAACTATGCACAAGATATCTGCGAGTAGAAATTATTTTGGAAACAGGAAAGAGTGGTCTCGGACACTCTAGTATGAAGCTATAGGCATCAGCGTCATAGTTTTGTTGTGATGTGACCCTTGTTCATAACCAGTTAAACTTAAACTGATGTCCTTGGCGGAGGTGCAGTCATAAGCAGGAAGCAGCTCTATCTTATTATTATTATTATTATTATTATTATTATTATTATTATTATTATTAGCGTTGATGCTACAATTTCTTCTGTTTTAAATAGTATTGATTTATTATCGACTAAAGGCCCAGTACTTCAAAAAGCCATATCTTATAAGAAAATAAGTAGCTATAATTTAGAGTTTATGAGAAAATACTTCATGAGAAGGGAAAATAAGTGCTAATATTTAAATTTAACACACGATATATTATAAACTGTATTTTATACTTTTATTCTCAAAACTGTGAATGACTAATCGGAGAAATTAATTAACAATTATTTTTCTTTTCAACCACCTTCTTTGGTATCTATTTTTTCATCACTTTTATGATTTCTCTGGAAAAAATAATTATGAATTGTAAAATTTTTCTTGCTGATAAGTCGAAATGCAGTAAACTGAAAATCTTCCTTAATATTAAAATTTACGTACATAAATTGTTTTTCGACAACCCTGCATTGGAAACGTAATGTTAACGCTGTTAGTATCATATATATATACGGATCTTAGTGAAAATTGACTAAAGGATATCATGCTTCAAGTATAGTCTTGATCATTTTACGGTACTTCTCGTGCAAAAGAAAACAACTTGGCTTGAGTTTATGGATTAAAGCGAATCACGTTTGGAAACAAGATGTGTTTATTCACGACCAGGATTGAAAATTGTCCGTAGATAGAAGGAAAATGATCTAATCAAGACGTTAAAGGCTATGTGAGGAAAGGATTCTTTCCGGTTCTATGGCCTCGGGTGAAGAAATTGGCGTCACAATGAGGCGGGTAAGGAAGCAGAAAAAGTGAATGATGTATCGTCATGTAACATCACAATGAAACGATTAAGAATGTAGACGCTACCTCTCAGTTGTGGGAGTAAATAAATGAACGAATGAGAGAAAAAGACTAAGGTCATGTCTGTCCTCTGCAGGTCTCGAAGAGTTCATTCTATTGTAGAATTTTAGGATTTAAGCTTCAATATTAGCTGAAGATGAGAAAGCCTATCACATTCAGTTTTTATTCCTAAAGTAATTTAACCTTATCGTTAGCAAACGGATCGTAGTTTCTATTCAGAGTTAGCTTCTAGGATTCAAGGTTCACAGTGTAAATGTACTTCTATTCTTGTGTTGTAAAGCAGAAAACATTTTAATCTTGACTAAACCCCGCAGCAGGACGAAGAATAAACTGTGATGGTGTGGTAAAAACCTCATAACAATGTCGTTCTTTGTCTCTGCTTTTAGAGAGAAGTTATCTGAGTTAATGGGAGAAGCCAGTAATATAATGCAAGTGTAGATAGAAACGGGTAGAGTGAGGATTTAACAGCTAGTGGTGTGCGTTCTCGGTGCTTTCATTATGTAAATTGTGTGCTGTTCTTAACTAGATATGTCATTGCATAGACGTGTTCTTGAAGAACGGGTTTTCCTGTACGATACTTATGGAAAACGGATTCTTGCAGAAAAGTTGTAGGTGATTTGCAAGAAAATATTCTATTCCAGATACAGAAACTGTGGCCAACTTGTTAAGTTCGAGAGACAGAATCTCTAAAAGATGCCGGCAACGTATTGTTCCTGAGGGGTATTATTTTCAACAATTTTAAACTTTATATTAGAGTTTATAGTTAATAGTTTTAAATACACAATCATTTTATGCTTTCAGTAAAAATAAAGTACTAATATAAAAATACTAACTTTATGCCACGCTATCCATTTTTTCCGGTCGCGATGGCTGCTCTTCTCCAGTAAGTAGCTGCGCTCAGGAGACCCGTAAGTCCAATAATCTCACTGTAGATATAGTTGCAATTGATTTGCATAATACCTGTGTAGTGTAATTTCGGATGAGCAATCCTTGCCAACCTTTCGATTCTGAGTTAGCCAAGTCGATATTGCCGATGAAGGGCTGCTGCTAAGTCCTTAGTAAAGTACAGTTAAGAAACAGCAGAGGGCTTCTAGCATTATTACTAATAAATGCTTAATAAGTAATTTATACAATCATATCAAGCATGCTGGTACTGCCTGACTCCATATTCTACACATTTCTGGCATCTGCTTATGCAATAATTTATTACCACAAGCAGATCCCTCTGAGACATGAAAGATATTTCCTTATGAATGTTATTTTCCCGTTCATCTTAAGCGTATCTATTTGTCTTGTGCCGTTTTATTCATAGGTCCCAGAGATAATAACCGCAGGGGATTATATGGGAAATGAAGGAAGTCATTGGTCTTTACTCATGAACGTGATATGAAATATTTCACAAATTACTTGCAAGTGAACATTCACTGCATGTGATGTGGCAGTCCTATTCAAAAGTCGTCAAATTACGTTCCCTCCTATTTAATTCTCCCAAGATCGCGGGTTCAAACCCGGCCAGGACCGATGGATTTTTTCGGGCGTAAAAATCCTAAGTATGGCTTCCTTCGGAAGGGAAGTAAAGCCGTGGGTCCCGTGTCGTAATTTACGGCACGAAAAAGAACCTCAAGCCATAAAGAGAGGCCTCTGAGCAAAATTTGTCGGCCGGTTAACGCCCCGAGTTGAATGGAACGCTGATGACCTGAGATGTTAAAGAGCGTCCATAAATAAATCAATTAAAAAAATCTAGTTCATTCTGCGGAAAAAAAACTAATAATTTTTTCTTTTAACTATTATTGTTAATTGCTTTTTTAAAATTGTTTTGAGTTGACATAAACAAAGCTTGTGGGTAGGACAATATTCATATGAAAAAAGAATGACTTTAGAATTATTATGTCCGTCTTGCCCTTGAGTTAAAAATCCATTGACCAAATCGCACTCTTGGTTGCAGGATCACTCTGTTTTAGTTCTTGCACTACAGTAATTGCATAGGCTTTTAGTAACTTTGTATTTTTTCGAACAAAGCCATAGATATTTCCAGTTGTGAACGTGAAAAAACAAGTCCCTTTCGTTCTAGTGCCTGCTGTTTAGGAAGAAATACTATCACATACTATTTTGTGAATAAAGGAAAATGCCTGTAATATTTTAATTTTCTTTCAGTGTATATATTGCGCATACACATCCCCAATCAAACTTAAACTATCCACCTTTTGCCCAAACAGAAGTCTCTCTGGCCAGGCATCCAATGCAAAACGAATGACCTCAATGGCAAATCCACCACTGTGGCCATTAAGGATGACTTCAAACTTTCAATAGTAGGGTGCCTCTTCTTGTAGACAAACCTCCTGTATTGGCGACGAAGTTTGTATTTAGGGGGTTGATATCAGAGCTAGAGGAAGGTCAATCAGAATTGGAGATAAAATCAGATATATTGGTCCAACCACTGTTACATAATCCAAGCCTTATGAGCGGGGCGGAATCTTGCTGGAAGCTTCAGGGTCCATTGTTTAACATAGTTTTCTTCAAGGGCTTCACGAGAGAGCTCAACACAATTGCTCATTTGCATTAGTTTTCCAGCCCTTTTTTCTTTAACAGAAATGGACTCCGGTGGTACCGCAAATCAATCATGACTGTGGTGGCCTTTCTGAAAGCTGGGAACACCGTCACGAGCTTTCCGAGTGTATGAAGAATGCACCTTATCATTTTAGCGGTTCATTTTCTCTCCTTTAGTGAAATCTTTCTCGTCAGTGTAGAAAATTCTAAAATGTGCATTTTTAGAGCATTTCTGCAGGAGCAGTCGTGATTTAAATCCCCTTTGTGACTTCATTTGCAGTATAAAGAAATACGCAGTACTCCGCCGTAAGCTCCAAGACGAAGGTCTTCATCAAGCATTCTAGACGTCAAACTGGGCGAAATTTTCATCTCCTGTGCCATAATTACCTGCTTCCGGAAGGAAATTCACCCGCCACTGTATTAATAGCCACCGATGTTAGTACAATACGAGATCTAGCTAATGTCCAGCCACCTTTTACACTGCTAGCGTCGGCGAATCTTTCAATTGTCCTATACACAAATCTTTTCTCATCTTCAGGGCTTATAGAAATGACAGCAGCTGACTTTTCAATCCTATGCAGGACAATTACAGCTACTCTGTTTTCGTATTCACCCACTCCATTGATAACAAGAAGAAGATACACACTCTACTCTTTACAGTTCACCTTTAACCATAGTTAAAGAGCAAGCATGGCTTATTACCTTAACAACAGTTTGTACAGTACAAAGCCAAAATTTGTGATAGTATTTATGGCTGGACTAGGTATATTTAAGCATAGGTGTTCAGAAACTGTAATAAGTAGTCATATAAATTAACGAAAAAGGTACAATTCCCCTTTTTGTTAACGTGAGGCCGCTTTTTCTTGAGCCACTTAGTAATACATTCGTCTTGAACTTCTGCATTCGGGAAGAAACAGTGCATTGGTTTGTAAGAACCGGATATCCCTATTGAAATGTGACGCAACATGACAAACTTGATATATTCTTCGCCGGCTGACTTTGAAATCAATTCCATTACATGAATCGCGACAATAATCTTCTTCAATTTCGCAGAACTAGTAGTAATCAAACTTTCTGTTAGGTCCGTTTTTATTTCTCAAAGAAATTTGTATTGGTCTTATTCTTGCCCTTTGTATTTCAACATCGAACTTTTTAATCTGTGCGAATGAATGTGTCGTTGCCAAAACCTACTTTCACTTCAACAGCAAGCTATAATGTTTGCGTAAAATATCATACTCGTAAAGTATTTTAAGAACTGAAAATATACACAAACAGGTTAAGGAAACAAGAAAACATTATGTTTAAATGTGTTGTATGCTGCTAAAGAGTTAAAGCTAGGGGCGTGCCATCATCTCCATCCACATCGTCATAAAAATCTTCTTCTTCTTCTTCTTCTTCTTCTTCTTATTATTATTATTATTATTATTATTATTATTATTATTATTATTATTCAATGCCACTAAAGTTTTTAGGGCAAAAATAAATGTTTCAAATATCTTGGCGTCCTGTTTCTTTCACAAAGCTCTCAGCATTTTTCACACATATTTAACTTCTAGCTAACTTGTTTTTTTACTTCTGAAATTATTAAACATTTTAGCATCTTCCCTTTTTACTTGACTTCATACAAGTTCTATAGCATAATAATGGCAATGATAAACTGGGGGTTTTACAACTTCATGTAGCCATTTCATATTTTTTAATAGTATTTAACGCACTTTTTAACCACTGAGGCGGGCACTGATGATACATGAAATGATATATTGGAATAGGCTATTTTTTTAAAAGGAAGGAAACGTTCCAGGCCTAAGTTTAGTGTACCTCCTACCCCGCATTTGTCATTTATGAGGACTGAGGAAAACCTGGAAAAAGTATCGGTCAGGAACGGCGGTCATGGCGGGATTGGAACCCAGACCTCCCGGCCACGAGTCCGCACCATAATGACCTCAACCATCTATGGCGGTCTTTCATAAAGTTCCTAATTTTATCACTATACTTCTAATTTTTTTTTTCTGAAGGAAAGAATTGATTCCTTTATGTTGTAGACACTTAACCACAACATCCTTTCTAATAGAAATATGTGGCATATGTGTGGTTATTATTTAATATTGTTAATAATAATGAAGTTAACAATATAGGGTGGGTTTACATATTGCTGGGCACAATATGTAAACTTAGACCAGGCAGTTGTGTTCTGGTTCCATGTGCTGTGCAAATGACAGTTACATGTTTGAACTGGGAGGGGCTAGCATTAGTTTTGAGCATGCGCATAGAGAAATGCGTTACTTATTCTTACAAATGAAGGAAACCTGCAGCTCCAGTTCTGAGATGCAGCGGAGAAAGCCGAAGGCAGTGTTAACTTCCACAGATATAGCTAGCAGTGGCATGCTAGCTCGGATGGTCAGAGCTTCGTGCCACAAATCAGAAGGTAGTGGGTTCAAATCTTCACGCCGTGAGTTATTTTTTATTCTGGCGATAAAGGAGCTTTGCCACCATTACAATGATTTAAATGCTAATATAGTACCACGCACACTTTACAAAAAGAAGGCAAGCGTAAGCCGTGAGGCCGTAGCTCGCCGCAGCAAACAACTGGGTTCACCGGTATCTAGGATTCTTCCCGAAGTTTGGTTAAATTTAGTATATGTGTATGATTTATTGCAAATTTCAATAAGGCAACGAATGGTAAAATGTGATAAAATGAAGTTAAAACATGCCTGAAAAACTGTTTTGAAATAAGGAACAACATAATGCAGGCAGAACGTTTCGGAGGACAAAGCATAGGTTATGTTACGTTTAACAAAAAAAATGCATATAACATTTACACTGTCACATGGGATGCCTTTTACATTTTGGTTGCGGCTCCAGTCCCGCTTCTTACTGTCGTTCGGGAGAGAGGAGTTCGGCTCTCTCCGCTGTAGCTCAGGACTGGAGCCCCAGATTTTCTCTAGCTGTAAGGGTAAGTAATACTTTGGGCTTTTTGCGTCGTTGCGAGGCAGTCGAAAGCCGATCTTAGAAGGAGGAGGACGCTTTACTTTATACTCCGATAGACCGCCCTAACAATAGTCAGTACGGTAATGTAGAAAAATACGATGTAAAAAACTGAATGTTCGGATTTGCTGTTAGTTAGTGGTTAATCTATATCTTGGTACTATTATTTTCTTCTGCATTTTCTATTTTTAGTAAGAGATGACTATGATGTATTCTGATACAAGAAGTTGAGCTCCCCCATGTCCAGCCAGCTCTATTGGGGATTTTTCTAACGTAGTAATAGCGAGTGCTCTGATAAATTGTGCTGTAAGAGCATTATACGTTTTATTTATTGGAGTAAATGACATGGAGCATTCTTAATAATAATAATAATAATAATAATAATAATAATAATAATAATAATAATAATAATAATAATACTGCCCTCCTCCATTGACCACAGTTTCAATTCTAAATTTCAGTAATTTAAGAAATTCTTTAAAATGCATTCCCAAAAGGAGTCTACCATCATTTCTCCATGGTATCCTCCCATTTCTTTAAATCTAAATCTCTTTCGCTCTCATGTACATTTTACTGTACGTTTTTGGTTTGCTCTCGTCGTATGGTCAAGGTAAACTATAGAACGAGTGTGTTTTACTGCTCTAATACTGAGCATTTTTTGCAAGAAATTAATCCTTGCCACAACTTTAGAATCACTACATTCCATAAGACATTTTTTCATCGTGAATTTTTCTGTACTAGATCCCAAAAATATTTCATTAGTCTAGCAGTGGAGGAAACGCTTGTTACTATTTTTTCAAAAGCCTCAATTTCTTGTTTGTCCGCAATTTATTTTTATGAACTTTAAAATTATTACGTCGTACGTCTTTTTGAAAGTCGTCTGTATTTGCTGCTGTTTTAGATACGCCTATATGTTTTCTAGACGAAATAATTTCCCGGCGCCCAATGTATTCGCCATTTTAACTTTCGTACACACGAGGGTGACATTGCACTTATTGAACACAATTTAGTCGACAATTCTTGGCATTTAGAAAAAAAGTAATAGTTTTTTAATGTTTTGTTGATTTCTATAATTTTTAAGAAAATTACACACACGCACACACACACTTCTTAACACTTGAACGATCACTAGTATTGATCGTGCTGAGTGACGTGTCAGCCTATAATTGGTTTGAAAACATCGTGACAAACCACAAACACACACTATATTTTGAAATATAAGGGCTCTCTATTAAAGCTTGCTATTTGGGGGCTTCGGTTGTCGCTATGCAACTGTAGTAACTCTGTACCAAACGAGACCTTCACCAAGCACTACGAAGGATAGTATCATCAGAACTCATTTCAACCTTCTATTAGGAGGTAATAAATAATACAACATTAAATTATAAATCTCAGTGATATTAAAGTGTGTATATAGTATGTAATTTATATTATAATTATATAATATAGACAATATTAATTTACTAATTAAAACATATTTAATTATTACCAAAGCCCTTCTTAATTACAATTATTAACAAGCCATAGAAATATGGTTTTTGTTTATACATGTTCATAAGAATATCATACTTCATCCTAACTACTTGCAAAGTCTCTATGATAAATATTTGTTCAAGCACACGTGGCATTTCATTTTTAGTTTTTCGAGCGGCGAGTTGAAGTAAAGCATCACAGTTGCTATTAGTTCCGTTTGAGTGTTCCCTGTCTCATACATCAAAAGATTTAAGTAAATACTCCTGTCTATGGGTTCAGGTGAAAGAACTGGTTTCTGTATACGACTTTTCCACCATTTCTGAGCTTTACATACCCGATCTATAATAGAAGGAGTCTTCTCTTTTCCAACCTTTAACCTAGTGACCAGGTTTTGCTTACCGCCAGTAAAACATGATCCAATTTGTTTACATCTCAGTCATTACAGCGTACTCAATTTTATGAGCACAATTTGAATATTCTTTTAATGAAATTTATATTTAACGCTTCGATTTATGAAACATTAAAAAGGAAGATTTTTGAGATGTCTTTTATCCTTTTATTATTACAATAAATCATTATTTTTGGGAAGTTTAAGGTCAAAGTGGTGTTAAAACGTTTTGTCTCATACATTATATGGAATCACTTTTAGAAATTTTCTCTTCTCTAGTTACTACACGGTTATTAATATAAAATGGATAGGTTTTAAAATACCATAACTTTGTGTATATATAATGATTTTCAGCGAGATCTTATTTTAATATGTGGGAAATTTCCTTTATAAGTATTTTAAGATGTTTTCAATAATGTCGCCACCCTTTCTTTAGCTTAAAGTTGTCTATTGGTAAAGATGTCATGCGCGCTATCTTTGGTGAAAAATTACTGAAAACCGAATTCCATCACCATGCATTCCAAAAAGACAAAATACTTCTCTTAGGCCCGGATGCATACACCATAAATACCTGTTCTATAATTTTTATCGGACAGATAGCTTACATTGGTTTTACAGTGAGAATGGAAATTTTCGATACTTATTTGTTTGATAGTGAAGTTCAAAACCGTCAAGCAGATAGCGACTTGCGTCTTTATTATGCACAATCTGTCGCAATGTATTGCTCATTGCTGCGAAACAATAGAACATCAAACACAATTTAAGGGGCCTACTCCGAGAAAGTGTGGTATAATTTATAATAAGTATATCAATGCATGAGTTGTAACTTTTTGTTCCACCAAAGAATGCAATGTATTAGTAAAAAAGTTACATGGTGTCTATAAGAGCAGATTGAAGAACAGTGTTTGCCACCTAGAATTTGGTGATGTCCAGTCCTTAGTAACAAACTCCTATGTTTTAACGTGCAGCAAGATTTATTATTATTATTATTATTATTATTATTATTTTTATTATTATCATCATCATCATCATCACCATCACCATCACCATCATCGTCGTCGTCTTTCTCAGAAATAATGGTCATTTATATACTTTATTATGTAACTGTTAATATTGAAGCGTAATATTGTATTTTGAGAAAACGTTCGTATATTCTCTTGCATGCGGCATCCTTGGGTTATCGTTGCGTACGGATTAGTCGAGCATCACTTTATTTGGCAGATGGCAGACGAATTGAGAGTCCGTATTTAGCTCGAAGAAGTTTTATTTTATTAGTCCTTTTGGTTTTTATTTCGAAATCACATTTTCATTTCAAGCAAAATTGTAGAAAGGTGTCAAAAGAGATGAGAGAGAGCGAAGTAAGGAAATAAATTATTTCCAGAAATTTACCGAGGACTAAAATAATAAACTAAGACACTGGACTAAAATATGCAATTAAATCAAAAGACCAATATCAGTCATATGTCATACTTTAATTCCATTACCGAGGCCGAGGTCTAGACAGAAATTTGGGAGGTCTTGGATTAGATTCCTGCCAGGGCTATCCTCCCTGACAGATATTTTACAGGCTTTCCTTCGTCCTCGTCCTCATAACTGGCAAATGCCGGAAAAGTATTCTAAACTTAGGTCTGGAATGCTTCCTTTAATAAAAAAAATCCTTTCCTTAGTTATCATTTCATCTCGTGTATCATCAATGTCCACAATCTGTGGTGCCTCAGTAGTAAACAGGGCGTTACACACTATTCAAAACGCAAATGATAGCACTAATTAACTCGATGATAATTAGCGCTCAACGCGATAAAAAAAACTTTGGAGAATTTTAAAGGAATCTATTCTTTGAAATGTCAGAAGAGAAATGTACAATTGAATTTAAAAGAACTGATAGTGGTAACATTTAAGTACTGAGCTGAAGATTGAAAAATGGAAAGCAGGTCATTTCCGGTTCTCCCTCAGATATTAAGTGTGTGGAGATATAACGTCAAATGCTCTCCAAGTAGATTTATTCTAATCTTCTTCAGTAAAAATTTGCGAGCTGCAAGCTCTATATGTTCGCCATCTTACATATCAGACATTTCAAAAATATATCTGTCGATTTTTCGTCATATAATTAATAAAATATCAGAAACATTTATCGAACAAAAAAGTTATGGAATATATATATCTTACGTTTCAGGAACGTTTATTTATCCTAAAGTCTGTTGAACAAATATCTGACCTTAGTGAGGGAGTTGGTAACAATAAAATCTTTAATAAGTTTCGCACTTCCTGCTTGACAAATGTAGAAGTAAAAGACACTGGGGTCCATCTGGAGCAATTTTCTGAAAAAGCATTGCGTTGTTTTTCTGTGAGACGGGGTACTACCAAAAAGGGACAAAGTTAGCAAAATTTCGTGCAGAACTATAGCTGTTCACGAGCATGATTTGCCGCTGTACCCGCAGTTTTGAAGTAGTTGTACACTTAAGCATGCCGAGCACCATGGAACCTTTTTGTATGTGTGACACATAAAATACAATCCGTTGAAAACACGTGATCAAGGAATGTGTAGAGCATCAGGGAAACTTTGAACTCACTCAAGGATATTTTTGACAAAACACCGCAACTTTTCATACGAGAAGGCTTTCGCTTGAATCATAAGTTTCTTTAACGACCTCCCGATTCCTAATAATTTGTAGCCAGTAAAACCATCCGACCTAACACCATCATACAAGTACTTCTGAAGCTATCTAAGAGACTGATTTTGTTGAAATTGGTCATGAAGGCCAGAATTGACGATATTGACCAGGCCATATTGCAAAAACTGCCAAAAACTTGAAGCTATGTCTGTGTACAGGTATGTCAATTAAAAAGGTATTTTCAATGTAAGTATGAGTTATTCTGCCCGAGATACTTAAAATTAAATAGATGTATGTTTATAGCTGGCGTCAAACAGAATGGGGACTAGTTTGAAAACCACTCTACCACTCTGTACCTCCCGCAAGTGAACACTAAAGAATGCTTTAAAGATGCATAGCATAATCAAAATATCGTTTATTGGTACAATTTGTATATGTATGACCTTTTGTTTATACGCTCTTTATTGATAACATTTATTGCGATTTTGTGGGAGTAGAGTATTGAAGATTTGTGGTTTAGCAAGTAAGGATTATACATTGAAATTTGCTGTTTAATTGTCAGTTTTAAGTTTCAGACTTGATGTACTTTGTTCACAGCAGTGGTTCAAATTGTTAAAGTGCACAGTTGTCAATGTAGCGGTGTGTGTTATAAACTGAAGTGCTGGGTCTTTCATGATTTTGTTGCTCGTTTCATGAAGACTCGGACTGAAAGGAAGTGAAAGAGTTTATATTTCCAGTAATTATGGTGGACAAAATCTATATGCCATATTCTCATTAATAACAAAGGAAATTTTAATCAGTGTGACACATAGGTCCCTTCAAAAGGGACATACCCAGAATGAAGATGACTCTGTGCATGTTCGTATTGAAAAGGTCAGTAAGGGGATTGCAGTATGTAATTCTGATTAATGGGTACCAGATTTTAAATATGTATGAGAATGCAATGTTGATGGGTGTGAAATATTTCCCCATGAAGAGTTTAGCTAGAAATGGAGAGGAGCTGCCCATAGTAAGTCCTGATTCTTATTTATAGAATTTACCCTTTAATGAAAAATAATGAAATGCAAATGTGAATGGAAAGACCAAACGTAGAAGAAATTTCCCAAGATAATCTTAAGGACTTGATGATGACTGGATAATTGGGAATGGCTTAAAGACACAGACGACCACAGCATCAATTGAAATTATATTAAGTAGGTTCAGGTCAAAAAAGAATGAAGTTTTAATCTGCCTCAAAACTGATCATTCCATATGTAAGATTTTGCTGCATAGCAAATATCTTGGAAGATAAACTGAAAATTATATTTTGAAAATGACATATTCACAACCACAATCTATTTCTAAACAAAAAATTGAAGATCTAGTAATGCTTTGCACTTCAGAGTATATTACTCCTAATTAGAAGTTATGCTAAAAAAATCTGGCATATAAGTTGAATTAAGAAAGTAGCCTAGAGTTTTCATATGAACTTAATTTCGTTGTTGTTCTTCGTTGTAATATAGTAAAATAATTTGAAGTTTATTTTTTCCATTGTATGACCTAACCTGGAGAAAATAGTTTTATTAGTACATTTCCATACATATTGCTATTGTACATGATT
Source organism: Metallyticus violacea (assembly GCA_030762175.1). NCBI lineage: Eukaryota > Metazoa > Arthropoda > Insecta > Mantodea > Metallyticidae > Metallyticus > Metallyticus violacea. Next base: position 212,906,085 of record CM060846.1, on the reverse strand, counting down.
TATGGTAGTATGTATATAAAGTACCGTCGAAAAAACCAAGTTTGTGTTATAGAAAAATCATTTGAAATAGTAATACTCTTTTATATTAGAAAAATAACACTTTTCTCTTACGATTATGCTTACTTATCACACATACTTGTACTTGCACCCTACATATTTAAATTATTGAAAAATTTGTATGGAAAATTATCTTATGAAATTAAATGTGATAAGCCTTCATTAAATAATCACATTTAACTTTCTTTTATGTCACAATAAAATAATGATATGCTTTACCCTGTTTTAAGATACTAATATGTGTAAAATAATTACAAAACATGGGCTTATAAATGTAAATCAATTAATTATTATTAGTGTATCTTACAAGTAAAGGATCATCGAGAAGTCGCTCCGCAGCTACTTTTGGCTGAGATTTTACTTGGAAAACGAATTCAGGTAGCAGCACTGAACGCGCGCCGAACATTTAGTTATTGAACAACCAAGACAAGCACACACTCCAGACTCCAAACCTCAGCAACAGTGGGCGGATTACCTGCTAAAATCCGGTTTCGAAGGAAGGGAGAGTAGCAAAAATGTAGGAGTACCAACCTTCTCCTATGGTGTACATCACCCGAATACGGAGGACCTCGTCGATGACCCGTTGTTACTACTATAACTGAGCATACAGGATTTATAGTTAGAATTTTGTCATACATGAGCATTGTATCTCACGTATCACTTTAATGTCTTAAAAATAAAGTGATATTAAGAATGAGCACTGCTTTTAGATTGGGGTAATATATCAATGATGAAAGTCAATACTAACTTGTATCTTTATTATAGGAGTTGTTCAAACTTTAAATGTACTATATCTAAAAACACAATGGTACTACTTGGGAGCGTCGTTATAGATCCTGAGCAGATTTGCTAATGCACATACTTCATAAGGATATACCTCTTGAACCTCACGACATTCCAGATATTTTTGGAAATGCATATCTTGATTGCACTATAGCAAATACTGCAGTTGGTCATAGAAAATGGTGTGATGCTCATTCAAGCATGACGCCGAAAATAGGCTCCCCCTCCAAACATTTTCAAGATTAGCTTTCTTTTTCCTCTAGAGCATATTTAGTTTCACCAGTTTAGTTCTTTATTCTTTTCCTGCGCCATTGAAGAGAACAGCACAAGGAGGAAGAATTACGCAAGTCCTATTGCCGGATTCCTATACAAAATAGAAGTTACTAACGAAATTAAGTTAGGGTCAGGTAGAAGTTTCAATGTTTCCTTGCTAATGTCATAAAGAATATCCTGTGAAGAATCTCTCCTTTCAACCTCTGGGAGTTGTCATGTCCCTGGTATTGAGAGACACAGTAGAGCAAACGAATCAAGAATAAAGCGAATTCTAACACTGGAAGGCTGTAGAGGCGTCATTAGACGCTCTTTTGATCCTCCCATTAAAGAGCTTGAACCTGACAAGCAAAATGCGAGGGGAAGTTTCCACATAACAGAAATAATGGAAATATAGATTCAGTGTCTCGTGTTGTGGGCCTGAAAATAATGCATATATGTTTAACTTTTGTCGTTAAATGCGAATTTTGTTATGAAAGCTGTTATTATTTTTCTATTCTTTTAATTCATGCAACTCATTTTTGCAACATGAAGCTCACGGTGGAGATGAAATTTTATTAAATTTCTGGTGATAAGAATGCTCCTTTTTATCCATATTTAAGTAAATGTTAATGGAATATAATTCTGTAATATTTTTCTTCTAATCATATTTATAATAACAGAGGTTTCTTCCAGTATACGTGATTTTATATTAAATACGAGTCTTTAGCATGTTTTAAAATAATGTTTAACATCCCTATTTTATGTTGAGGTATCATGAGAGGGGGACCCATAATACCATTGTGACCTCGATGTTGGGTTAAGATGAATTTTAAATAAAGAAATTAATTATCAGCATTATGTTTAGTCAGGTGACAAAACTGCATTTATTTTAAAATATACATAACGCTTCTAAGTTCAAAGGCAAGAATTGAGAGACTATAGATTGAATAACTGAGGAAAGGAAAATTAGTGACAATAGCGGAAACTGTCTAGAAAATATTGCCCCAAACAAAGAGGGGTTCCATGATACCGTATTTAACACTTCTTTTTCCCTTGTATGGAGTTAGCACGAATGTTGTAAGGATATCATACAGAAAATCCCTTAAAATTGAAGGTCTATTCGTTACCCCTCATTTAAATTAGCAATGTAATAGTACTATTTAAATATCTTATTAATGTTTGCATTGACCACTGCCTCAGTTCCGTGAACTATTAAGCAATTATTGTTCAATTAAATAAACCCAGCTTAGTTATTTTTTCTGCTTGACGTTTTGGTTTGGTAGTCAATGGAAAGTAGAAACATTCATTTACTTTTTATTATTTAAAACTTTTCACGTGATTCTTTAAACTGAAAAAGAAGCTGAAACTTTAACAATACTACCATTTTGGTTTCTCTGCAATTTTTTTATTACTTCCATCTCCAAAACTTTCTTCTTTTCCAAAACCAATTTTTTGTGAATATCCATTAAGCATGGTTCGTATAGTTTAATCAGTTATTGGAAGAGGATTTTCTGAACTTTGATCTCTTGTCCTGTTTGCCAACAATATTAAATATATTTTCCAAAGAAGGAGGGTGCATCGACACAGGAATAAAGACATAAAGATGAAGAAGTATGCCAAACAAGATGTATACATTAGAGGTTACTAGCTTAACATATGAACGGTATAGTGACAGAATGATTGGTACAAAGATATAAGAACTCAACTGAGAGTAAATACTGTACGTCTAGTTCCTTATTTAATAATTATAATATTCTGAAATATACGGTGTTATTTTAACTATTGTAAGATCATTTGAATTACTGGCCGGCAGAGCGCTGCTATATAGTGGAAGAAGCCAGTCGTAAGGACCTGTAATGCATGTGCAGGTAACAGCTTATAGATATTTTAAGTGAGGCTTAGTCAGCGCGTGGTTGTGTTCGTGTGTTACTCAGTTCTCTCATTACGTGCTAATTGTTCATCAGCTATATCACTACATAAATGGTAACGCGATTTGCAAGAAAATGTGGCAATTGTGTACCAGGTAGAGAAACTGTTCGGCATTGTGTTAAAAAGCTACCAGATAAGGCTCTCTCAAAGGCAAACAACATCTTCCGAATTGCCGTGTTCTTACGGTGGAAAAGTTAGCTGAAATACAGGAATTCCCTACGCATATGCCGACAATGTATTTTCCCCGAGGGGCACCATACTGGCGGTTGCATCGGATTTCTCTGGCTTTCTTTGCTACGGTACCGCTAGTGTGAATATAGTAAAAGAATCCGACGATACTTATTTGTTTATGTTCAGAGTTCCCACTACTGCGTTATGGGGAGGAAAGGCGTGTTACCCTTCAGTAGGTTAGTTCGTTGTTGCTATTGTTGGAATAGTGAGAAGATGAAATTATACCTTCTTAACGAACGAAAAAAATACCTTAGTTAGCCGGAAAGAACTCTGCCAGCCATTGTGTATTGTTTGTTGAATACTGCACCTGTTAATGTGCCTTCATTGTTGGAGGGAAACTTTCGGAGTTCGGGTAAAACGCACCAAAGCAGCATATTTTGGCTTCAATATTTCCGTAATTATTTATTGCAAGGCTATCATTACAATCTCCTCATTGCTGATTTGGTTTTAGTTATGGCATTTAGCATTCGCTTTGTATATAATGGGAAATGTAGGTGTATTTAGGAATACAGTACTGTTTATCAAACATTATTTATTTATGATCATAGAAAATACATAGTTTATTTTAAAAGAACGTTGCTTTACATTGCATCAAGATTATTACAAGTTACTGTGATAATGGAAACTAATACTTATGTGTCTTTATAGCAGAAAAGTATAACTTGCACAGAACACACCAGTAAAAACATAAAATAAAACCAAAACTTTCAAATTAGATGAACATCATTAAGCACATTATGATAAATGCAAACACACTAGTAAATATAAATGTTCTTATTATCTAGTTGAATCAATTTCACATGCAGCACAAAATATGTTATTTATGATTTATGATGTTTGCTAACATATATAAGTTGTCTAGATTAAAATTTCTGAAAAATATTTTAAGCTTATTAACTTCCTGAGCTTTTGGAGTCTTTATATTTTTTCATATATAAAATCTAGAACTTATCTTTCATAAGTAACTCCCTCTTAAAATATTGTTAAGAATATCAAGTAATCAGGTATCAAAATATTCTTTACATTGAATCTAGAACACTCATATGTCACTTGAAGATCAAAGGCACTTCATATTATGTGGATTACTGTTTCTTTACGGACTATTAGTTAGAGGCCTCATTGCAAACATTAATCCTAAGTAAAAAACAAGCAAACAAATCAAAACAAATCATAAAAACAAGTACACGGTTTTCCGAGATCTTTTTGTCATTTGCACTTGTAAGACGTTCTCAGCAATATTCTAAAATGGAAACGACTAAATTTCTCAAACGCAATAAAAAGACAACGTCGAAGACATTGTTTTGAGTTCAGCGAGTTCTAGAATTGCAGACTTACTGAATAACGCTCACTCACTCACTCCCTCACAAACAAATAAATAAGAAATAGAATGAGTTAAGGGGATTATTTTGATCACAATTGCAATTGGTTTATTTAGATTACCGGTACTATTTATTTTTGTAAATTTAAAATGTTTCTTAAAGTTACGTCACATAATAAGGAATGAAGATCGTAGTATATTTTTGTACATATTTCTCATTAGTTGTAATCTTTTGAGCTCACACTACAGTATAATTTCTTGTGTAATATTGCTCCTAAACCACGAGAGAACAGCTATTTTAATAAAATGAATCGTCTCCAAGCCTGTGATGATAATGCTGGTTCTTGGGTGCAAAAATTAGCCAGGGCAAACCAATCATAAAAGAAACTCGGGAGTTAATTCTACAACATCGTCATTCCAGGTTCCGTTGTACACACAGTTGTCACAGACATTATTTTCAATGTAGAATTATGATGCGTATGAGCAACACTTTTGTCGTCAAAATGAGTTAATACAGTTATTTGGTCGACCCTGTTTATCGTGATCAACGTCTGAGAGGGGTCCATTACGTACGCTCTAGCTGGGCTCTGTCCAACTCGGCCGTCCGTGATGTATTTTTCTGGCGCCCTTCATAAGCAAATTTTTATTGAGACGATTTCTAATATTAATTCAAATTTCAAGACAAATCTATTTCCTTCCGACCATCTTTCCAGTACACCCCCATGAAACATGTTTTTGTACACTCATTCATTATTTCCCTAACCAAACAGTACTAGTCCTTTCCTTTTTTCCACTCAAAAGAAAGGCACTTGCCCTAACGATGCTTTTATCCCTTCAAACAACTGTGCACTTTGGTGTCATAAAAGTTCTACTGTAGATAAGACAGACAGACAGATTCACCGATACCCACGCCCTCCTACCGTAATTTGCGCTTTCCTCAAACCTCAACTTGTCAGAAATTGGAGACAAAATCACTTTAATCCCAACAAACCTATGCCGCAAACAATAAGCGCGTATTTGAACATTGTTATTTGTAGCAATAACGAAGAAAGGGGGTCAGTTTTTGAACCAAACATTCATTCTATAACATTCTATAACTTGAGAGCTTGTGAGTGTAAGTTCAGTCACGTATCTTGTGTTGTGGTAGATAATATAATACATTACAATACAATAATAATACAATTTGGCTAAAAGCCAAAGATCCTACAGTTTTAACAGTGATTGGGAGGAGCAGTGTTGTTTTGTTGAATCCAGAGGAAAACCCATGTGCTTATGGTGTAAGAACAGTGTGTCTGTTCCTATAAAAAGTAACATAGAATGTAATTTTTCGTCAAATCACACGAACTTCAATAGTGAATTTTCTGTTACTTACGACTTACGAGAACACAAAGTTAGAGACTTAAAATCTAAATTCACATTGCAGCAATGTTTTGTTTACAAAGCTAGTTCAGCAAAATACTAACAAGATAATGGCCTCCTATAAAGTCTGTTGTAATTTAGCTAAAGGGAAAATAACTTTTTAGTGACGGGGAAGTAGTTACGGAAGCAATGATCAGTGCTGTGGAATCTCTGTTCGATAGTCACAAAAATAAATTTGCACTTATGTCCTCCATAAAAGGACTTTAATTGTTCCACCAAACTGCTGCTAGACGGGTTGAATAGATTTCTAACAATTTATAATCTCAATTATATCAGCACCTGCAATCGTGTGAATATTTTATGCTTCGGTTTCATAAAAACATGATATTTCCGATGTTGGACAGTTGTGTGTATTTATAATGGTCTCTCATGAGTTTACGGTTAAGGAGGGGTTTGTTAAATTGTTACCATTTCATGAACGTACTAGGGGGAAGACATATTTAATGCATTCCTAAAATTTGAGAAAGACAGTAACATACTGCTTAAGAAATGATTATTTTTCCCCCACCTTGAAATAGTGGAATGGGGTAAAGAGGGGCATGCCTGAGACAAGCTTTGCCTTCGAATTTAAACATAGAACAAGAGAATTGCAAATGTTTGTTTTGTTTATATTTCGAGTTCCCTGATGCTGATTTGGGTAAAATACGCGTACAAGAATTCACAAACTTTCATATCTACCTCCCAGGTACCTAGTCACACTACTCCCTGGTGATTCATCGTGCGTGTCAAAAGTGAAATTTTCCGCCCTCTGTTGTCATAAAAATGCCTTCCATCATAACTTCCTTTTGAGTTGAAAATGGGGAGAAAAAGCACCAAACTTGCTTTCCGTGTTTCTTCTTATTCGGCTGAAGATGATAAAATTTTGATTTCAATAATGTCTTTTTAAATTTTTTCTTTGATTGTTTTAACCAAAGATGGGTAGATATCTACGTATGAACTGTAGAGTAAAGTGTGTTTCAGAAAGCTTTTTATTTAATTATGGGGCATTACGCCAATTTTTTCTCTATTAGAATTTTCAAATACCGGCTTCTCCTGATTTGAAAGTAGATGAATGTTTAACTTCAAATCTTTTATTATATCTTTTGAAGGATAAAATTCAGTATTTTGGAGAAAAATAGGCTCGAAGTCCCTCTGGATCCAGAACTATCTAGCATTCGTGTTTTCAGAGAGAATTAAACAGTCATTTATGAATCTAATAATATTGAAAGATAAATCTGGGCATAGAAGAAAAGCAGTCAGTCTGCCATCTTAAGTGAAGCTGAGGACTTTGGTTTGTTCAAAGATAAAGTTTTATTTTTCACAGTTTGCATGTTCCAAAGCAAAATTTGGACCGATTATTTGTGCAAATCTGGAGCATGCTTTCAACGCTTGCGAGAAGTGCTCGTGTATGTTTTTCTATCTTGTTACGCTCGTGAATGTAAATATTTGAATTATTTTAACACTTTAGTAAAACCGAAAGCCTTTTTATAATGATTTTGTTCTTTTTCTTTCAGGTGATTAACGCAATTGCAACCATAAGTGTATACGGAGATTTCTAGCATACCGGAAGTAAAATATTGATTATTATTGTAAGTGTTCGCAGTTCTAAAATTATTATTTGACACGAATGCCATTATAGGTTCTTTATTTTTCGGAAATGCTTGTTTATTAAAAAATATAAATTGGCTAAGGTTTTCATCGATCAATAACTGTTTAATATAGTTTCGACTTTTATTACTTTTAAACGTTGTGTATTCTACATGCACAATTAACCTATGGATTATTTACAATGAAGCCTCCATCTCTTTAAATACAACTGAATAATTGGAACTGTTAAGAACTATAATTACTTCACAATAGTTTTCTCATAAACTATTACTCTCTATAAAATAATAAGTATAAAGGCACACAAAATGTATGTTTGTTATATAATAGGCATATATAAATGCAATAAGGAACACGAGCATTACTAAACGTCTGATGGCAACCTTCTTCTCTTTCCCTACCAACACACACCAAAAGTTTGCTAACTTCTTCAGGTGAAATCCGTAGAAAACTTTGAGCTATCTTCATTGTTGGTGACTGAGACATTTATTAAGCTCTAAGTGTTAAAGCTCATTAGAGTTTATTTGCAGTTTATTATATGAATTAGTTAATCACAATAGAAACTGTATATTAATTGACCAATGAACTTCACACGTCTATTATAGATGACAAAGTGTTCTATATATTTACACTTCAGTCATAAGGCTATATAATAATAGAGCATATGCGCATTATGATTAATATACAACAAATTCAGAAAACTTGAAAGACAGATTAGCATTCACTTTATAAATAATACTTCATACTTCACCTCTTAAAGAGGTTCTTTGGATTCTTATGGTTTTTACATTTAAAGATCGTCATCATATAACTATATTAAATACAGTATATATTTCTTAGATTTGTAGCAACATAAAGATGTAGAATTATATTACGTTGTACATATTAGGAGATATAACAGTCTGTCAGCTAGGCAAAGATAATGCCGTTTCAGAGCCTAATTATTTGATTTTTAACTGCTATATAGATCAATTTTGTTTAACTAGCATTATAGTAATAAGCTATAAGGCGATGGGCTGCTAAGTCACCACCCCTAGGTCTGAGAATGTTAATGCTATGTAAGTTAACCTTTCTGGTGCTTGTAAAAGCGCATTTTCTTCCACAATGTAATGGACTGGTTTTAAGGCACCAACGTATTGGAAAACCCCACCGAAGGTGGGCCGCTGGAGGGCCTGGGAGGATTCACTTTCTGTCTTTTTCATAAATACAGAGCCCTCGTTTGGACAGGTGGCCAGCTTAACGGGGATTTGCTTGATATTGGGTAGTATACTGTTTGCCGGCGGAGTCGGATATTCATAGCCTCTTAAATTCAAACGTAGAGATTTCTACAGCACGCAAAACACTAATTTTTTTTGCTCATAAAATGGCATTTCGTGTACAAGAAAGGGTTTCTCAGCACTCCAGTATCTATTGTTTTGTGTCGCTACATGGTCATGTAAATAAAACCAGCTTCGTCCGTAAAAAAAAATTAAACGCGGGTTAATAGAGGGAACATATTCTTATCCAACACCCAATTGCAGAAATTAACTCTACTCACATTATCGCTTGATTGTAATTTCTGAACTCTTAGAGAGTTTTAATTTTAAAAGTTAAATGACATTCCAAGCCGAGGTTTGCAATATTCTTGATTCTTATGCAACATTCTTAGAGATTTCTTTGGACTTCATTCTAATTTTTCCCCTATATCATCGAGTATTTCCTTTGAAAGAACACGCCGTTTTACTTTCGGTTACTTATCAAGAACAAATCCTTTTCCCTAAAACTATTCACAAGATTACGAACCGTTTCTCTGTGAGGCGCACAAACAGCAGGAAATATGTCTATAAATCGCCGTCTCACTTCTCTATAAGAGTTTGTTGTCAAATAGAAATCGTACACGAAGGTTCTGTGTGCTAAAGTATACGAACTTTTTGGCATTATAATAGCTCTAACACACTATGATACTGAAACACGTGCTCTCACAACGTTCAACTCTTGTACAGTAAAAGAATTGCGTCAACCCACGGAGAGGCGGGAAAGTGGGGGAACAAAGTCGTCTAGAAACAGCGCAGGCAAATCCCGATTAAGTCGGCCAGTGTTCAAATGAAGGCTCTGTAGTTTTCACTTGGCGTTGTGATACATTCACATTATTTTACTACATAAAAGACTTACAAAATAAAATGATTACTTAGTGATTAAATTCACTTTTAAGTATACAGTATCCTTTCCATGCTATACAGAATATAATTTATGTAAGTGTAAACCTTCCAAGGTGTGGGAGAACAAAATATACTATCCCAATTCCGACACATCTTGAGTCCCTACTCTTTGAAACACAAATGAAAATTGTCATGCTCAGTAGTGCTCAAATTTGTTTTCCCCAGTATGTTGTAAACCGATAGATTTTTGTGTGGATGCCTAGAGTTGCAAGCACATTATGCTCTGCTCTATGATAATTAAATGAATGGGTCTTCAGTTTATCTTTGCCTAATATTGACTGGTATCGCTTTTTCTGGTTGAATAGAGACTGGAGAAATCCGAGACCATTGCAGGTATCTGTTGAGAATTTAGGAACAAATACCATCATATTTATTATTTCTACATTAGTTATCTTGTTACATGAGATTTTTGCTTAAATAAAATGCATATTCTGTATATTTGTGCATCATGCTTAACTGCCTACAGGATCCTAAAATAAACTTCCAGCAAACTCTTGCATCGCTCTGAAATCAAAAATCTAGAACAATTGCTAACGCAAATATACAGGGATGCAAAAACAGTGTCATTGTAAATATATCAGCTCCAACCAGGATTATAATTCGATATTTTTTCTGGTAAATGCATTCTTTAGGAATAGAATAAGGCACTCTTCTGTGATGATGTCATTGCTGTTCCATTCTTGAGCTTTCACATATATTTTAATCACAATTAAAAGTAAACTCTACAGTATATTATTTTCAGAAGTAGATGCAAGAGTTGAAATATTGCACAGCTCTCTTATATTGTGGCATTAGAGGCATGTTGTGTCAAAAGTGCTTCAAGAGTAAAAAATAGGACTTACTTTGTAAAATCTCTGAAACAAATGCAAAATTTATTTGGCCTTTCAGAAAAAATTTGAAAATAAAATAAAATATGCACATTGACACGCTGGAATCTAATGCTACACCATAAAAACAGGTTAAGGAGTTTGTAAAATATTAATGTTTTATACAGTAGCACAATGCTGTTGAAGCGTAACATTCATAACAGGAGACTTCTCGTGTATTTCTTTCCATGGCACAGTTGCTATGCACATTAAATATTTTATTGTTAAACATCCATCTCCTTATGGACAATAGTATTTAAGAATGTTTATAAATATGCGTAATGGCACATGAGAGTCAGTGTTTCATGACAAGGTCACCACCTTCACTATATTTTGTCACTAACAAGTGACGATCATTCAAAGCGCGCACATATTTCATTGAGGAATAAACACACGTGTAATGTTACAGCTAAATAGTAAAAAAACAATAAAGGCACGTGGTAAACCGTCTATGTGTCCTGCAAATGTAAGAAAGTGGTATGTCATTGACTCGGGGAACAGATAATTATAGTATTTTGTTACAAGTATATACTTTCTTAAGGTATCACATAATAACTGCATACAAAACTTCCACAAGGTATATATGGCTTTTTAAAATATTTTCTGTTACCTTATTGCCAGTTATTTTAACCACAATATCAGAAACAATTTTGCTTTTGTTATTCAAGGCAAGTTGCTGTAAGAAGTGTCAACTGCTAACCAGATCATTTCCTTTTATTCTATAAAGTAGTTCTCTTCTGTGATCTCTTGTGAGAACCTTGCTTTTCATTCAGCAATAGCATCATTAGTGTACTCTGCTGCAGACCATACCGGCTTCCATGCTGCTGAGTTGGCCAAAATAGGGATATCCGGATTTGGCTTCGGATGGAGAATGGGGAGTCAAATTTGTGGCGGTTCCATAGTGTGATGCACCACTGGCTGCAAAAAGGCTGTAACAAAGAGGATGAAGTTCTTATTATTGTGTATTTTAGCATTATAATCAATAACTAGCTATGAACAATGGATAAATGCAGTCAGTAGTTTTTAACAGTTGCATTTCAGTACAATATAAACATGGAAATAATTAATTACTAAAGCCACTTATATGTGAAGGTAAGGTACCGGATATTATAGGCTAAAATGAAAAACTTCCGAACTGTTGTGCCGTGGTCTTTGTTTTAAGAGCTAAAAGAATGACTACGGCCCGTAAGTTTTTAATTGTAACATTATGAGCATCGGCCGTGAAAGCTTAGGATATTATAGTATATGCGCCCAATATCAACATGTTAGCTTCATGAATTGCTAAATTATTTTTCTTGATATGAAATCAACAATACGTAACACAAGGAAATAAGTTGAAACCCCTTGTCCTTATATGTAACAGGTTTCTGCTGAGGAGAATCTATCAGTCTGCATTTTACAGAACATCTTTCTAATTATTGAAATAAAATAAAAAGGTTGTTTACATACAGGATGTTTAAGAAATACACGGCATGTATTCAGAAACAAGCTTCTCAAATGTGAACAGTAAAAATGATTTATTCAACATAGGTCTACAAATGCTTAGTATCTGAACTTTATTGTCACCATTAGAACCTAATTAATTGCAGGTTCTTTTTTAAAAAGGGTTACATTCACAGTTCTGTATTAAGTTTCGTAATTTTATTTTTTGAGGCTGAATAATATTAAACAAAATGACTTAGCTTCCATAGGTGATTTTCGATCTCAAGATATGTGATAAAAGCCTTCCGAATCCGAGAAGAAATGTTGAATTGGAAGTTATTCGTCGACAGGTTTCTTTCTGGATGAATGGATAAAGGTGGATTAATTCCTCTACACTAAGTTATAGAAAAAAATTCAAAATTTACTTAAGGTAATATGAAAAACTGTTTGCCAAAATAATCATTAATAACTCCTAACGCAAGCATTTTTGACTCATTTTAATACAGCTGCTTTTATTGTTTGCGTATATGAGCGCGCTTCTGGATTTATGACGTGTGTTTTTAAACATAATGTGCATTATAACTAATCACTGACTATACCGGTCAACAATTAAAAATTCCCAAATATTGAAGATTCTGAGATATTACTTACATGTTTTGTAAGTAGGATAAATACTTATAGGGAAATATTTGGTTAAATATTGCATTAGGTTGGAGAAAAAATGGCCCGGTTCTTTGATATTTTCAAGTTTTTATGGCTACTAAGTATAAAAATACCGGGTCACCCAATTATCTGAAGAACGACGCGCGGCAGGTGATTCCATCATTCATAAGCCATCCTTTAAAGGTAGCGGGCGGGGTTTTTATAATCGCTACGTTGACCTTATGTCTCATACAGCTCAGTGCCTTTTGAATCGTGAAAGAAGTAACACAAATCTAATTCTAGAGTAAAGACTACTAAGAATACTAAACATGGAAAATTAATCAAATTATTTTGTTGTTTATGATTCGTATGTCCGTACCGTGTCTGCTAATGATGCTAGGAGATGATTTGAAGATAAATTCCCAGGTGATAGAGCTCCAAGTCTTAATGCTGTTTATAAATTAATATTCAGACATTTTAGACGTACTAGAAGTTGAGTTAAGAGCTCAATTTATTTTCCCAAAACAATTAACAAACGTAATGGCAATTTCATATGCAGATGCCAGAAATGTGTGGGAAGTGAAAAGAGGCAGCTCAATCTTATTGCATGGCACCTGAGCGCACATAACTGGCACTCTTTGTGTTGCCCCAGTCTCCTGAACTCTAGTGTTGCCCGACTGACCGTGTGTGATCTTTCATTAGCCGATGCGTTCCCTCCGTCCTGTCAGTCATTAGATAATTAAATTACCTGATATTTTACATTAACAGTTCATTGTCTGTTCTCGACTCTAGGTGTACTATTAGGAAAACCGAGCAGTTAATTAAGCTTATTGCCTAGACAATGTTAAAAATGTATGTACAATTACAATTAATGTGCAAGTGATCTTTGAATATATAAATAATTTCTTATCTTTGGTTTCAAAAACATTTCAAACTTTCTATCCTATATTCCATAACTTTAATTCTATGACATAAAATATAAACTGTCTTTGAATAAATAGCCTTAAACTACTGTGAGAAATTCTAAAGTACTCAATGATAGGTAAAACAACAGCTAGAAGTTTCAATGCAAAACCGAGTTCCTGGAAATATCTCACTCAGAGAAAGTATCATTCAACATCCTTGAAAGAATAAGGAGAAAATGAAAAGAACGATTTTTTCGCCAGTAGCATGAAACACGGAAGGCAGGCCAGAAAAATAAACAAATAAATAACGTCTACTCCATTTACGAATAGGTATAGCGATTGGATATTGTACATGATCCAGTGTTGTCATGTAAAATAGAATAATAAATAATAAAATGTTTCCAAAGAACATAACGTTAACTGCTTATAATCCATTTGGTAGCGTAGTAATTTCGCTAGTAATGTGGGCATTCAATAGTTTCCATTCTTTTCAATTTCCCTCATTCCCATTCTTAATTACTTTTTGTTTGCATACATTTCTTTAACAGGTCTGTTTGTGAGTTGGGATTCAAATGTTTATTGCCAGCATGTGACAAAATGACTCAATCCGTTTTATGTTCTTCGAATAACAGAGGAACGCTGTTATCAGTGGCGTATTTGCCTTCAAAATGTTGTATCAAAATATTTTTCTTTGTCCAGCATGAAAAATTAAATTGTTTGAAATAAGAGGAAGAACTAGTTTTGATTAAAATATTATGTCTCATATGCTGCAAATTTTTGCGTTGCATTTTCACAACCAGTACAAGATGGCATTATACTATGTATTATTCTGATTATTCCGATTTAAAGGCTAAGTGCCACCTGCGTTATTATTATTATTATTATTATTATTATTATTAATTTATCATCATGATTGTTATCGTTATATGTTATTGTGTTACATTTTTATGCTAATTATTGCTGCTATAAAATATGTGTGTGTTATTGTTGGTAATGCCATTATTATTGGTTTTTATTACAACCACAGGATTAGACACTTAATAGCGTTAATAGTAACTAGTAATATAGAAATCTAAATGAATGAGCGAGGGAAGAAACCATGCGAGTTATGCAGTCGTACAAAATTAAACCCTGGCAAGGCTTTGCTTTTATAAAACATTGTATGTCTAAAGTGGCCTAAATTACTTGACATGAAGAAGCTGATAATTTTAGAGTTACATATTTATCTCATCTAGTTATAGTTTTAAAAACTTAAACAATATTTAATGATATCAAAAACAGATAAGTGATCAAATAAACACTTTTCTGAACCTTTCTTTAGCTGTCGATGAAAGTTCTTACATTGCAGACACTGCACAATTGGCGATGTTTATTCCTTTCGTTAATGAAGAGCTAAATTCCCAGGAATTTTTTGTTCGATTTAGTTTCTTTCATGGGCAATTTAAATGTAAGTTTTTGAGAAGCATAATCTGGTTTAGTCTAATTTGCTGTCCATTGTTACTGTTGGCCCCACATATTTAATTGAACATTAAAAAGTTTAATTGTTTTATTAGAAGTAATTTTCATGCTTATTTAGTTTCACAATTATGATATTTGCACTGGTTATCAGCCTTACTTTTATTTATGCATCAACAAACCATAATTTCATGTATTTAATTTATCAAAATGAGCAGTGTTTTTGATCTGGCCATAAAGATTTAAGTAAAATAAAGTGTAATGCCTTAATCGCAGAAATTATCTTCAGGACATGGGAGAAGGTACTGAAGAGACTACATATTTCAGTGACCTAAGATGTCTCGGTAAGCCTTGAAGTTACGCTTCTGTTCTGCAAAATGTTCTGGCTATAAGGAAATGATGTGGCAGAACTAAGGCAAGAGGCATGGATTTGGATTGTGGGATTTTTGTGGGGCATGTATGAAACTGCAAATAATCTGAATATTAGTTTTCATCGTGCATAGTAAGGTTAATTGTAACAAAATTAAGGCATCTTGAATGAGCACATCAAAGTTTAAAATTATTGGACAAAAACCTTCCACAAAATGCTCGAATATTGCAGTTCTGTAACATCTTTCTTAAGGAATAGTTCTGCACTTTCCAACCTTAAAAATGAAAGATTACATTATTTTGTATGTAAATCCACTATCAATTTCAGAAATCGTTCAAAGATGTGGTAGCTAAGAAAAAATGTAAAAATAATCCGATGCTGATTTTTAAAACTTTTTTCTATGTAAAGTATAATAATCGAAGAGCCTGTGCTTGTTCTATAACATATCCGTAAGCATCAAATGTGAGCAAATATTCTTTTTTTCACAAAAAATATTTTGAAATAAAAATTCAGGTCGCGGACACTGGATAAGAACATTTTGCCACAACCACGCATGCTGTATCCGATAATATAACGCTGGATTTTCATTTTGTTTTTTAAGTCGATGTCAGAGTGCTTAAAGAGGATATATGATAAAACAAATTTGTTGTTACTTCACAAGTAGGTATTAAGTAATGTGTAAAGAAATAACTATAGAAACTAACTAATTAGTAATTAAAAATACTTAGTATAAGTGAAGCTATAGTTGTAATAGGTGCTATATTTTGACGCATTGAAGATCGCGCAAAGTAGTACATCACGTTTATTTTCATACGTGTTAAAATAATAGTAGGGAAATATTTTGTTGCATTGTCAAGTAAATGTGTATTTAATTCGAAAAATAAATAATTCTTACCAACAGAGGTGGGCAAGGTTTTTAAGACGCGAGCTCTTGAAAGGAAGATCTGGGATTCGATTCCAGGCAATATCGTCCTCATTAAGTTTTTTCCCGTTTTTTCCCCGTTTTTTTTTTCTCCCTTTCCACTTCATTGGTATATGCTGGGAAAGTACCTTAAACTTAGATCTTAACGCTTTCCTCTCAAATAAAATATTTTTCCTAAAATAGTCTTTTATCTCATGTTATTATCACACCTATGATACCTCAGCAAAGGAAAACGGCGTTAAACACGTCTCAGAAAACCAATAAACATTGGTAGCAACTAAATACAAATTAATCCACCACTGGTGACTTTGTTGCGGTAATCAGACACTCCATCCCAGTCTTCGATCGTGCACTGAAATGTTGCAGGCTTGTTCCTTCATGTCTCTGCGCTTGCCTAGACACCTGTTCTATTATTGATAGCTTTTCACGTTATGATATTTGCCACCACGTTGTGTCATCTGTATAGCCAACCTGTGTAGCTTGAAAAACTCTAAAAATATTACATTTCCCCTACATTCCAATTATAATGTCAGAATGAATGTTCATCATTATTAGTAGAAGGTAAAATAACAAATTGAGCACATTTTAATCACACATAGATGTGTAACCAATAACAACACAGTGGAATATGCTCAGTCATTAACGCAGTTATTTTCTGTCTGAGTAATCCTTTAGTCATATTCAATAAAAGTAAATATTATTTCAAATTGAATGCTAACCGTTATTAGTAGAACCAAACATAAGTTATGCAATTGTGCATAAAGTTAACCAAATAATATTAAACAACAAAATTGCAATACTTTATAAAATGATAGAATATGCTAAGTAATTAACATAGTCATTTGTAATCCTCCATTCACATATTTTCTTGAGTCATTTCCATCGTTTGCACTTTATGAGAAAGCATACATTGTTTTATTAAACAGTTCTTTATATCTTCTTTAAGCTTCTGTTGACATATTTTTTCACGCCAAAGCCCTTCAATTTTGCTTACTTAGAGACTATTTCTTTGATCAGTAAGAATGATTAAACAATTAAAAAAACAAATTTCAACAGCTGCATGTAAACTAAGAAACTTCCTTACAAGGACACTAAGTTTAGTGAACATTTAAGTTTCATTGCCCGATTTCATTTTGCTTGATGTTGCCCAAAGATTTCCAGGAATTTTCTTTATTTGAAACCTATGGTACACGCCAGTCTCTACATACATCAGTATAATAATTTTATAGCATATGAAAGAAATAAAATGATGAGGGTATTTGAAAAGTAATGGTAGCAATGTAAATCAACGTTCCAATCGGTAACCATTGAAATCTTATATTATGCTGTAGAGCAGCAATTTTTCTGTTTTCAAATTAAAAATCTTGAAGTAGCCATATTTTGTAAATACAGTACTATTATTTATTATTGGTTTGTAATGCTCAGTTGGTATGAACAAAGGTTTTTCAAAAAATCCAAGTTTCAAGGGGCAAAAATGCAACTCAGTGCTTTAGGACTTTATAAGAAGGTTGTGGTAGAGAACTGTGGGAAGATTTCGCCAATGAAGGGGGAAATTTTGAATAGAGGTCAATCACTGGTAGACTAGTCGTTGCAACAGATGGTTTCCATGTTGAGGCTATATGGTGTGGGCTTTATAGGAAGAAGAAGAAGAAACCCCGAGGGTGGCCGAGGTCGTTAAAGGTGCGCAGCGTGAGGTCTGGGGTTCGACTCTACCGTCCTCCCCGACTGAGGTTTTTTCCAAATTTTTCTCAGTTCTCATAAATGCAAATGCTGGGGTGGTACCTTAAACTTAGGCCTGGAACCTTTCGTTCCCTTAAAAAAATCCTTTGCCAGTTTCTTGTTCATTCAGCATTGGCTGTTCATGTAATTTAGTGAAGAAGCTAAAACTGAGGAAATTGTTTGCCTTCTGGGCTCCGCACATCTGACTTCATTTGGAGATTAGCAACAAATAAAGACAGCAAGAATGCATTTGGAACGTTATGAATATGAAGATAGGGACTGTTCATGAGCCTTGTTTCTATTAATTTTTCGCGAATATCAAAGAACCACTTCATGGTATTCGCTTTTAATCAAGATTTAACATCCATTAGCTTAGATCGATCAATGAAATCAATATTTATAACGGATGCAGCAGATGAAGTACGTTGTCTTCCAAATATTTGGCAACGTATTATTTACATGACAGGAGACAAGAGCTGAAGTATATAAAGAATCCCTAGAAACAACATATTTCGCAGAAAGTGTCCCTATATTCCCCAGATGACACTCTTACTTTACCAGAACCAGGACTGGCAACACCGTGTTTGATTTTTTGAAGCTAAAATTAGTATTGTGTTTACTAATTTACGATGTTAAAAATTGTTAAACTAGTCTTTCAAAAATTGTTTGCTTTTTCTGAGATGTGTACAATATATATGGCTAAATTTTCAACTTTTTGCACTAGGATCATTTCCCATAAACGTAATTTCATTATTTTTAGATAAAATTATTTATTAATTACATATTCAAGAAAGTTTTACGCCGTTATTACTTATGAAAAATATTATTAAGCCTCAAGGTCTGCATGCACATTAGCCTGAGGTAAGGAATAATCAAACTAAGGCTCATCTTTAAGTCCTCGCTTGTTTCTGACAGTTCTCTTGTAATTGTCAATTTAAGAGCAAAGATATTTGTTGCTCATTTATGACACCTTTCCTCGCCTCTAAAGTTTTAAAGCTACTTTCTCACAGAGAAGACTGAATCAGAATGTCAGTTGATTATAGAATAGCATTGGCGGATTAGAACCGTATTGCAACATGACTAGAAGTAGCGTAATGCCGCCCAGTTAATATAAGGTAGCTAAACTCATCATGATGATTATTATAGCATTGGTGGTCTCCCTATTGTATGAACTGCGCTCTTTCCTCCCAAAGGCCTCTAATCCAGCCAGCGCTGTAAACCCCGTTCATTATTTTTCAATTTATTTTCAGGTCTATCTCACAGATGCGTACCTTTAGGCGACACATTTCAGTCTTTCACTCTTCTTATGGGTGGTCTAAGATAGCCGTAAAGCACATTCGCCTGATGCACAGTGTCTAGTTCACTTCACTTATTCAGGTTAACATTGTCTGCTTCCCAACAAGAAGTGCCGAGTTTCATCATTTTCAGAATTATAAATCTGAATGAGAATTTTTTCTGCAGCATTTCCTCTCCCTAATAAGTCCTTTAATGCGTTCCCTTAGGTGTCAACAGATTCCAGTACAATTTGTGTCGTTAATAATTTGTTCTATTTCTCATCTCTAAGGGCGGACTAACATCAAAGTGGAGCAACATATCCCTAGGCCAATGAGCTAATCTTGGTTGATATACTGATGTGACATATGGTGATGTCTTTTAATTTTGGCCGACTCCATTATTACCAATGATTGCACACCATTAGAAATACTCCTCTGTTTTAAGTGAATTCAGTATTTTTTATTTATCTCTACACATGTTATACTGATACATGTAGGGGGATATAACATAAAGGAAATAGTAAAAGGATCACCAATGCAACTTTGTGACATACACTGGGAACTTCACGTCAGTTTGCGGGTCGACAGTCAGAGCGACAACTGCCGGCGAAGCGGAAGTTGTATCCGCTCAACTGACTCAAGTTCTCGCAATTACAATTACAATGAAAATATGACCTACCTTATTACAAGATGTGTTGGAAATATTTCCTGCTACATCCACACAATTCTGCATGTTTTTAGAAAATTGTTCATCTTCAGTTCATGCACCCAAATTGAGTAAATTTGAACTTGAAAGCATACAACGTTATTTTTTCTTCGTGAAATGCAGGCAGGCGGCTCTGATATACGGGTCTATATAATTAATTAAGTCGTATGGACACTATAATAAAGTAATAGGTCGCCGCTCAATATTCTTTACTGATGAAGCATTTTTCCATTTACTTGGTCATCTTTCGACGCAAAATAATATATACTGGAGTGCAGAAAAGCGCGATTTTTTATACAAAGCCCTTTTAATAACGAAAAAATTGGTGCGGTGTGCGCAGAAAATGTAGTTATGGAAAGTTGAAAAATAAAGTGTAATACAATGGTAGAAGTGAAGGAAAATATCAACAAGACATTGACTCAATTCGGAAACTGAATTGATGCGAGTGAATGAGTGTCCAGGATAAGTGACGGAAATGTGTGGATGTAGCTGGACAAACTTTCTAACATCTCTTCTCTTAAGGTATTTGCTTATTTTCAATGGAATAGTGAGCATTTAAATCTATTATGCCGATATCACATCTCTGACTGCCGATCAACCAGATGCCACCATAAGGATGGAAAACTATGAAAGGGTCAAGATAGGTAAAAACACCAATAAATTATAACCCCAATGTAAGTATGAAGTAAGGATCTAATGACATAAATATACAGAATATTCGAGAAATGGGAACACGTGTTTTGGAAGACATGATGGGCCCTAGTTCATCTGCTAACAGTTCTGCGCGTCCTTCCATGGACTGATGGAGTCCCCTAGAACATCTGATTATCACGATTCTCGCTATGAATTATGTTCCTAAATTACCAGAGTTTTGTACAGCAGTGACTTCGTGCGTTTCAGACAGAGGTTTATGCCAATCTGAACTGTGCCTATAGAGGACCGGGGAGAGGTTATGGGAGATAAATGAATTCTCATCCTCTCAGATAGATAAAGTGTACTAAAAGCACTTTCCTCTGACCAGGTGCGATCTAGACTGGTATGAGAAGGTTAAAATACCTTGTTTTCCCTGGCATCCTGTAACAGGCTCGAACTGCGGAGGGTTCCGGGGCATTAGGGTATTTCTGGGAATCAAATGGCAGATCAGCTGGCAAAAAGTGGAACTGACACACCCTTTTTGGACCTGAGCCCGTTGTCGAAATCAATACTTATATTGCCAAGACCGCGGTCAAAACATGGATTAGAGATAAGCGTCAAATAAGTTGGACATATTCAAACTAGGAAATGCATCCTAGGCCCTGGCAAGAATGTCTCCTCGTTCCTTCTCTAATTGGATAGAAGAGGAATGAAGTAGCATTAATTACTAAACATGGTCACTTTAGGAAACATCGACGACAAGTGGGTCTCTATAAAGATGAACCCACTTGCAGATTGTGCAAACAGGGCGAGGAATCTGCCTCGCATATCCTGTTCGACTGTCCGATCCTGGAAGGAAAGAGCCTCGTTCTCTCTCTAACCAGGGAAGATCTGGGAAAGATGCCAACATTGGAACCAAAATACTGCTACTTGTACAAGGAACGGATTTTGGTAAACAATGAAGGCAACCCTCCCAATGGGGTAGAACAATAAGCCTTAAGGCTGACGTGCTGGAGAATTTTTCAAAATTCCATAAAACCTTCCCGGTATCTAATTTAATTTAATTTAATCTAATCTAACTTCACGCGTCCTAATAAACAATTCCGACGATATCAGATTCTACTTTTGTATGTTGAATTGTGAGCAATTTCTCTGCAGACCTAGTGCAATAGCTCAAGCTTTTTGAGGGTCTGTTGCGAAAATTCTCCAGTCTTCGTCTTTTAGTTCTGGCATGCAAAACCGCGAGTTCCCATCAAATACACGCACGCGCGCGCGATTGTTAGAGCCATAGTTTCCAATAGAAATATTCGTCAATAGCAAGAAATGCTCGTAGTTTTGAAAGTTGTCCATTTGGAAAACTGTTGTAGGTATATCCTTTTATCCGCAGCCATCGTCCAGCAACATCTTTGGCAAGAAGCATGGCAGCGGGCTCAATCCGTGTAAGACGACATGTTTTAGCGATGACAAACGTATGAGGAGCATGAGGAGTGTGAGATAGAGTAATTACATAGGCACGTTTAAACAAAAGGAACCTCCGAAGTTGAAATTATGATTGACAACAGCAGAGAAATAGATGGTAACATCAACACAAAATATGACCCAAAGTTTGCCGTTTGTTGATTATGCATGGATGTAACTGCTGAGGCGCAATTGACTCTGTTTTTTAAGCCATGGATGGCAAAGGAAACATAAATCTATTACCGTAATCCCCGAAGTATTTTAGAGCGCTTCCTATACTTTATACATTTATTCTTATATGCAACATGGAATAATATATTCAGGTGTTTATTGTGTAATAAGAGGATATAGTCGTGAGTATTTATTATTATTATTTTTACATTGATTTCCTGTAATTTTTTTTTAATTTTGAAAAGAGAGTTTGTTTCTATTTGAATATAAATGAACTTAAATAGTTTAAATAAAATTATGATTTGTGTTGCCTAGGATCGTAATCATGCATTATGGGTCGAATTTGTGTGTGGAACTTCTCGTAAACGCGCCTCTCATGTCCAAAAAATATTTGCACTCGCGTCTCCAGCATCCTGTATTGAATCCAAATATCTAATGAAACATGGGTATTAGCCTCACGCACTGTACTTATGTAAATGTGCATGACATGTCGCGTACTCTTACTGTCAGCAAGAAAAATGAAACGCAGCGAAATTTCAAGTGGAAAGTTCTCCAGCATCCCCATATAGCCCAGATCCGGCTCCAAACGAGTCCTATTTGTTTGACTCTCTTAACCTTATTTTTCGGTGAGCATTTTTCGCACGATGAAGCTGTAGAAAGGGATGTCACCGCCCGGTTTCGACAGTAACCCAAATTAATTTATGCTCCTGGATTTCAGGGGCTTGTGAAACTATAAGACAAGTGTTTCAATATACAGAGATGTTTAGTCGAGAAATAAAAATATTTTTCAAAATGGTACTCTTATTAGTTTAAGTTATATATTCATTTGTAAATTACTTAATGAGCTACCCTCATATAAACCACACCAGCAAGTCAACAGAAAAGTTAGCTACGTTTGTGATTCTGTACATATTTAGGAAAGAGCGGAGCATGCAATCCAATTAAACTATTTTAGCATATTATCTGTTTTATTACTGACGATGAATAGGTTTTTTATTTAAGTTACCTTAAGAGAAATGTCACGGTTTAAATTATTCAAATTGTTTTAGCACCAATCTGTTACATAGTATATCTATTTAAATTTATTATGATTTTACTTATATTTGCTATTTATTTAAATTTATTATGATTTTACTTATATTTGCTATTTATTTAAATTTATTATGATTTTACTTATATTTGCTATTTGTTATTATTTTATTGATCATGTGTAATTATTTCGTAAATATTATCATCATTGATTGAAAACATTTAGGTCTAAGACTCTTTCAGGGTCCCTACTGATCATATAACCCTTATTTTAAATTTGGTTACACTTGCACCTAAAGACGTCACAAGGATAAGTAGTTTACCCATCGCCTCATTTGCCATCTAGTATGATGCTATGATATAACTTGGACGTGAAATGGCCAGTAATTCTGTCCAGGGACACTTTCTTCAGGTATGGAGTTCTTTAACGTGCCGTAAAGCTCGCGACCTTTGGGTTCAGAGCGTGCTACTCATAGACCACCTAGATCGACTCATTTATTTATTTTATATATGCTTTCTAACTATATTCCCCATAAGGTTTTTTTAACAAAAGGTTCGCCGAACTTCAAAATTATTACTCAGTTTCTATAAAATTGAATATTTATAAATGTCGTCTTTGTAATATTATGCACGTGTACGTATTTTCTGCAATTTTCCTCTAATTCATACGAGCACCTGTAACCCTAAAATTCGTGGAGCGAGTTACTGTGCAGCTTCTAGAAACAGAAACCTATAAACATTCTACCAAACACGTTTTTCTTTTTATTGTTGTGCAACATTGTTCTGGTCTTAATTAACATTTAGTTTTATTACTTTAACTTAGTTTGTTAGCACTGGCTAATGGGAAAGAGTTTGTTAAAGAGCCTGTTATTTTCCATGGTCGTATTAACGTTACCCGCAATGACTCAATTAGGAATATCGAACTTCATCACAGCAAATACAGCAAACGTGTGAGCAAGTCCGTTAAATCTATCTACGAAATGAAGAGAGAGACAGACGATATGAATGTGTTCCTTAGTCTAGGACAACGGGAGAGAGGGTGAGCGAGTGAGAAGGAGAGATGGTGCAATAGAAAATTCTGATTGCCTCTCCGCTTCGAGAGAGAGTTAACCACTAGTTAGCAAACCTGGAATTACTCGCCGACCGTGGGTTCCCCACTAGCCTACCATTTTGAATCAGCTGAAGTCGTCAGCAGCCGAGATGATTGGAGTAGCGATGTGGAGGAGAACATTATTACTTATTCGGAAGCCGTATCTACCACGCTGCCCGCCTACGAACCGCCACTGGTAGTCCGGAAGGGCCAAGCCTAATCATTTTCCAGAAGCAACTAAGGAAGGGGGGAGCAATGTATAGCAAAAACAAGACAATGACATGAATTACAGGTGCCCATTTTATTACTGCCGTGTCTCTCTAATACCAGGGTTGCCTCAATGAGGATAACCCTCTATGGCAGCGTATAATCTTCTCCGCCTCTAGAGAGAGAGAAAACTACGTGCATCTCTGTGTATGTGAATGCATTCGTCTAAGACAGAGAGTGAAGAAAAGTGCGTATATTTTGAGGGACAGATATGTATAAGTGACTGTACATGCTCGCAAATGTAGGAAAAACACATTCGATATACGAAATACTGTAGGTGAGGTTATAACAAACTTTTAGATAAGCAAATATTCAATTTTCTGATTCAACGTTAGCGTTCTTAGTTAGTAATTGCTGCTTAGCCTTAAGTAAAAGTTACAGTATTTGCACCATTCATGGAAACATAAACTCTTTGGAAAAATAAACTTGACTGCATTTAGTACCTCCAGTAGTTAACATAAACTTGACGTGTTGTTTAGAAAACATTGAAAGGTAACTTTTGAATTTTACTAAAATAGTTCTGCATAGTACTATGAAGCAATAAATGGAACATTAATAAATTAATAATAAAATATTCTGTTCTCAATATTCACAAATATAAAAAATAACTCTCATAGATAGAAATACTTACGATCAATTAAGAGATATATAAAATGAGAAATAAATTGGGGAGGCAAAACTTTGGCACATATTATTTTTCCCAACTAAGTTAAATGTTAATATCCAGAATATTTTGTATCCAATGACATTCCATTGTCTCATGAACTAGTGGGCATTCCCTTGGCATGCCGGAATTGTACCGGATCTCTGAGGCCGGGACGCTCATAAGGCGCAAAATGCAGATGATGGTCAGGGGGATGCGATCATTGTGCCCCTAGTAAGGTCCTTAAACGTAGTCTGTATGAATGAATGAATGAAATGAATTATGTCGAAAATGAGCTCGGTGTTCTTAGCATCTTAAAGCTATCTGGTATTTACCTTCTCAGTGCGAGGAAAATACTAAGAAGAGCCTTGCCCAGACAGCTTGATCTGACAGGTAATCGAACCCTGGACCTCCCGATTAGTAGTCAAAAACACTACCATTAGACCAAGAAGACGCGCTGTATTCTATACAGTGCGATCAGTGATGCTTCCCCCCGGGGTTTTTCCTATGAGCGTGCCCCCACTCGTTTGCCGCGCCGTGGAGGGTGTAGCAAGTCTGCTTGCTTACTTGTTAACCTTGCTGACTGTCGCAGTATAGCGCAGTTATTCCCGGGTGTGTGTTACTTTATTCGTTTCTAAATTCTACGGTATACATAAAGCGTATTATGCCTCGTGTGTTTACAATGGCACTGCTTGTCTTTATGTCCGATTCATATGTGTTAACTCAGTAGTGAAAGAATCTTATGTCCATTTTTTTTTTTTTTTTTGTCTTTTTTGATCATACGGTTGCTTCTGTTACTTATGTGAATACCATTCCAACTCCTTTTTCAGAGGATTAACCGACGGAGAGCGTAATCATGCATTTTTTTTTTCAGTAGGACTCTGGCTTTGTTCATACGGGGAACAGCAGTATAACCCCCTTTTTTCAGAGAATTAATCGACAGGGAGCGTGATCATGCATTTTTTCAACAGGCTTCTGGCACTGCTTACACTGCGAACAATTTCATAAAAGCAATTCACTGTGTTTCCACAAGAGGGAACTATTAGTAGGGATTTGTGACCCCCTCAGTCGCCTGATTTATCAGCCTATTATTGTTATCTATGAGGTAAACTATAAATGTCGTGTATAAGACGAACCCGCACACCGTACGAGTACTCAAAGATAATATTCGTCGAGAAATTGTCTGTATTTCTCAAAATGAACTACAGTTTCAATAGCTCATTTGTTAATCTAGTAAGTGACGAGCCTTAAATTGGTTTGTGTAGATAATGCTTTTTGTTTTATCGCTTTACCCTCTCGCTAATCACCGACACCGGCTGGCCGGCAAACCGCTAACAAGCGGCGCCCTCGCCCATAGGCAAAATATTTCCGGGTAAGATAAAACTGATCGCACGGCATAACAGTTCCTACTTATCTCTTAAGGGTGCATTTAAGTCGCTGGCGGTCTGTGAGAAGGAGTTGGAAATGCAAATACATACGAATTATCTTCCCACTCTAAGGCATTCAAACTATTGCGCGCGCATACTTGATTTCAAGTAGCATTATTATTTACTTACGAATATCTCCGAAAGTATCCTTGTTGATACTTTTGTGCCCTCATTTAACTACGCAATCGGAGTTTGTGTATACTAATAGAAACCGGTTGGCCTACAGTGAACGCGCGACTTCCGGCAAGATTGAAAGTAAGGTTTTTGACGCAGGCAATTAATTTTGCTTAGTCGTGTTTATCACGCCCGCTGTTTTAACAGTATTTCTGCAAAAAGTGCGTGCTAGACTTTTTGCTGTGTATTTGTGTATTGTAGGGTATGCAAAGAATGAGGTGTACACTAGAGCAAAGAATATTTATTTAATTATTGTTAGGACCTAAAGAAATCATATAAGTACTGTAGAAGGAATTTCGTGCAAAAATTCCACGAAAAATGTCTCTATCAGAAAGTGCAGTTTTAAGGTTGATGCTTAAACCCAATGCGTTTTTGCTGACAAGAAATGGAGGCTAAACTCCGGGTTATTTTAACAGAGAATAAAGATAAAATAGGCGATATGTCTCACAGCTTAGGGCATACACTTCGGGCTTGTACTATGGTGGTAAATATAATATTAATCACTATTTACTGCTAATATATTTAAACCTAGTCAGTGTGTAATTGCGAATCTCACATCTCCGTCATACAGCCAATGAAATTGAACTCGATTAAACATTTGGGTAACTGGGCAGTAGATCGATCTTCAAAACCAATATGCAGACCCAGAACAAATGGTGCTAAGTTTGGAGGTGATAAATGACCCATTAATTTAACATAAATTTTCTTTATTTGAGTGGTGTTTAACGCCAATTTTACTGCTGAGGCACCACAGATGGAACACTGGTGATACATGAAATGAAATGATATATTGGGAAAGGATTATTTTTTAAGGAAGGAAACGTTCCAGGCCTAAGTTTAGGGTACCTCCCCGGCATTTGCCAGTTATGAGGACTGAGGAAAGCCTGGAAAAAACCTCAGTCAGGGAGGGTGGTTCTAGCGGGATTCGAACCCCAGACCTCCCACTCACGAGTCCGTGCCTTAACGACCTCGGCCACCCGTGGTGGTTTAACATGAATGATAAGGTCAAATAATGGTAGGCGTATTTTTGGAGTAGCAAAGAAAGTTTAACATATATTAAGAGAAATTAAGTTTAATAAATGGAATTTGTATTTGGAATAAAGAGTTGGTATTAATTTGAGAGAGGGATGTCTCTGTTTAGACTGGGATACTGGAAGGATCAGAAAATGAGAGATGTTCTGGCGAAAGAAACTACTCATACCAATCATTATTCATTTGGAGAATTCAATCTAATGAACGTTTACAAGAAATAATCTAGCATCGCATAGGAGCCGACAGGCATGCTGGTACTGGGATTGGGGCATGCCACACCACTAAGTATGGTACGAACCTTTCGCAAGCTTTAGTGCCCAAATATTTAATTCGAATTTAAGATGTTTATATTTTCATCCATTATTCCTTCTCTCTTCCTATGTTTCCGAGGAATGTATTGATTGTTTGATTGACATTGGAGTGTGTAACAATACGCCTTAGCATTTAAGCAACAACGATCTTTTGTGTACTCTTAATACTAACTTTGTAGTTTAAGATCTAGAGCTTTTATAAGATTTTATATCTTTCCTACATGCTTAGGGCCTAGGAGCCGCATCTACCAGAGGATTTTATCTTAATGTATGTGTTCTTTGACTTTTCGGAGTTTCCCACTCAATTAAGAGGTGTTTTTGCATTTATCAGACTGTTAACATTGACAGTTTGTGGGCGTTCTATGGTAGAGTCCCACCGTTCATAGATGTTACCGGAGTGGCTAATGTCCAATAATCATTCGAACAGCTTTCCTAGTTTTTCTTCTATCCCTACTCAATAAAGAGAGTACTGATCAGATGTTTAAATAAGAATTTTATTCAGGGAAAGATCGGGAAAGTTCATGTTTTCTGATGAAATTTCTTGGTCTATGATATGCTGCGGTTCAAGTAGTTTTCTTCCCAATGCCGCAGAGGGATTCTGGTCCTATGAAAGTAACCTTATTTCCTTCTTTTCTTACTTTATTTGCCGTTTCTTTACCTTCTATGCCTGATGTCCACGAAACCAGCAAAGTTCTACCTGATTCTTTGAGGAAAGATCAACGAGAGCTTCGAGACATTCCCATAAATGTTTGCAGTTGACTTGATGAGATTTAAGTGCGCTAAGTATATGTTGCTGTCTGTGACATAAGCATACGTGAACATAATTTTTCTTCTCACAAAATTTAAGACAGAAGGAAAAATACTTCTGCCTGAAAAAGTGCAACAAACTTTTCAAGACTTATAATCTTGCACTCCGGTTGATGTATGTACGGTCAATGATCCATGGAACGAACGGTTACCACCACCTACCAATCCTATAACTAAAATTAATTCCTCTATTTCCCAGAGACTCCTCTTTGTTACAGTTTGTCTCTGTGTCGTATATTTAATGTGTTTTCATAGCATTAAAACTTGTTTAATAAGTGCACCCAAGTGCTGTTAAAGTGACAGCATAAGCAAGTAATGGTGCACCAGAGTAATTCCAAAATATGCGCACCCGTTAATTTCTTTCAACCACACTTGATATTCACATTCTGTATAGCTCCTTGATTTGACAGTGTATGCTTATGTTATCAATAATAAATAAATATATATATTGTTGATATTTAATTTTTAAAGTTATTTCCATCGGGCATCAACAGCAATATTTTGTGCCAATTCCAATTTGAATTGTCAAATTAGTGTATAAGAAATTGATTTTATATCCAATATCCATTACTTAGAACTTCATGGCAATAAATCGAAAATCATGGGCTTTTGGAGAATTAATATCTAATACCTAAAACACTCATGTTTATTCTACCTTGATTATTCAACCAGAAGTATTACTGAAGTTTATGAGCTCAGTACATACTCGTTAGTAATTTGTGAATTTAAAAAAAATGAAAAGAAACGGTACATATCATATTGATTTACTGGGAATTGGCGTTCATTTTGTTTAATATACGTAAAAACACTTATTTTCAATTATAAAGTACAAATAATGAAGAGCAAAACAAATCCAGTTGTAGTACAAAAATAAATTAGATAGTATCACATACTCCACTTACTCTCGGCCCCAGGTTATCCCTTATAACTTTCAAATGAATTGGGTAATTCCAGGATATTCAACACGGTGGATGTGAAGAATTTATAATTATAATAATGTCATTCAGTAACGGACAAGGGTCTGGTTGAACAGGAAATCTAATTTTTGTTTTAATACAGCTCCTTGCATCCTGTGTCTACGGCAGTTGATTAAATGCCGATAAGTGATACGGATTTTGAAGGTGGAAATGAGCCTAAAATCCGCATGCACTTAAGTTATCTGAAATGTGCGGGAAGACTGGACTCGTAACTTACTCCAACCAAGAGTTAAACAGTTGATTGCCAACCAGCATCTAATTAGGCCCGTGAAACAAACTGCTACCAAAACACAGTAGCTTATGACAGAACTCTGAAAAAGAAAGGAACTTATCGCATATTTCATTCAGACCTTTTAATGTCTGGTTATATTTACTTTCTTAACGCCCATAAGGAATGGGTGATGCTATCCATATCTGAGCTCAGCTTATGCCACACACAGTCAGCGTCGTCATTCTCACCATTCCCTCTTCCCTTTCTCGTATCCCCCTGCCAGCTTCTTGTTCAAACGGTGCAGGGTGTTTACTTACTTAATAGATATAGAGAACCAGGAACCTTATTATCCTACCGGTTGCTAGGTCGAAGACTCAAGGCGCTGCCATCCTCAGCGCGCTATAAAGCCAGAGTAATTAATTTTCGACAGCCCCACTTCAGATTCCTAAAGTATACGTTGGGCAGGTGATGGTAAATTAAATCATGTATTAATGAAATTTCATAGAAATTGCTTTTAAAGCCACACTGGTTTCAATTACAGGCTATATATTTAATTATACTTCTCCGGTGGCGGCCTGGAAACCCTACGCTTTTATTACCAAAAAGTAATATCCTGCTAGGAAAAATACAGATTCCAAACCCATATTTTCTTTGACCGTTTTTTCTTGCGGTGAAAGAGAGATGTGAGTATTACTGGCGAGGCTTGCCATCATTGTCTTAATAATAATAATCATCATGAATGCCGGTATGCTACTGGCATGCTGTAATGGGAATATGCCGGGAGTCACGCCTCAGCTTTAGTTTCCCTTCCTGCTTTGGAAAGGCTGTTTGCGAGTTTTAAATTAAATCTTAGCCTTTGTTTATGGAGCAAAATGATGATATCGTTAAGAAGCGACGAAAAATTGCACTTGACATCAGTAATTAATTATTAGCTTATAAATTAAATTAATTATGTGCAATTAGGAGTGTATTCAATTTTACCCACACAGATAGAATGGATATTTTATCTGTTAAGAAATATAGAATTTCTTTTAGAATAACAAGCTTCCGGAACTACATGATTCACAAAACATATAAAGAAGGAAATAAAAAATAAAAAACTACAATTTTTAATAAACTTTATAACGTACTTAATTTATAAACCATGAACAATCATCTTTATCAAAACTGGCTACTTTCATTAAGAATTAAAAAATATTAAGAAAAATATCTTTCCTTACTTTCAGAGTATTATATGAACTATATACAAGTATTGCTTGAAATGATTTACTTCAACATTTTTTTATTTTAGAAACTAATGAAAACCTCTCATTTTAGTTAGATATACATTTTTGTGCAAATTAAGCAATATACAAACATGTGATAAGTGAATGTGGGTAAGCCCTGTGCGTCAGACTAAATAAAATTCACATTACAACCAATTATAATTTAAAAATATAATAAATGGAAACTAATTAAAATGTTACCATGTTAAAAGTTTGTTATTTCTTTCGGTTGATAGTTACGACGAATTTATGAGAACCTATGGTTCAAATAGTGCTAAAATAAAATACTTAATGCATTTCTGCAATTAGAGGTTGTTTCTGCTCGTTACATTTGTCTGTCTTTCGGATTGTGCAGAAAAAATTTCGCTGGAGATACAATCGAAGCTGAAAATTGAATGGGGGATAGAGGGTTACATCCAACCAAAGTTCAAACTCTGCCATCAGGGGTTCGTTCGGTTTAGGTTAGGCGCATGGCGGATGACTGAAATAACACACCGAGAGGGTACGAGAATCTACTCTATATGTTCGGAGAAAGAATCTTGGGAGCATATTCTGGCGAGTGCAAGGGGACGGAAGAATGGAGGAAACATATATACCGACCCCATTTGTTAACGGGGGGGGGGGGGGCAGTGGTAGTGCTGGACTTTTCTGGCAGGTAGGAAGGAGGAAGAGGGAATAGGTAACTTTTTAAATAAAGTGAGAAAGTTCAGATCGGAAGAGGCAGACAACCGGAAAGGGGGTAGGGCAACATGAGTCACTACATTTTTGTAATGATTTGTACATATACGTGTGGGAGTGTAAGTTATTTACTTTTGCACTGTTCTCTTTTCTGTTTATTTGATGTATTTCGAAGTTTTCTATTATATATTTTATTTATTCATTTCATTATTATATATACTGGTTTTCTCTTAAGAGTTAAACATTTTGTGTGATTTCATGTATTTCCTAGTGTATTGGGAAAACACTTATGGTCCTAGGCCGCGCGACATGAATGAGTTAGATTTGAAGCCAATAAATTTTGTAAATAAATACACTACTACTACTACTACTACTACTACTACCACTACCACTACCACTACCACTACCACTACCACTACCACTACCACTACCACTACCACCACCACCACTACTACCACTACCACTACCACTACCTACTACCACTACCTACTACCACTACCACTACCACTACCACTACCTTTTGTCTGTATATTATCCCAGAATGATTTAGCAGTTAGCTAAGCAGGTTTGCATGCTCAGAGCAAGTAACATTCGTTTTTGAAAACACGTGAAAAATGTCTGGAGTTAGTGCTACTATTCAAAGTATTGGCATGTTCAAGTGGTTAATGCCTCTCTTGAGCGAGCAGAATGTTATTGTGACTGCATCAACAAAGCTAAAAACGAGAGAACGACGGGGAATAAAGGAATTAGTGGTTGATAGTTTCGGTTTTTATATGGGCATATAAATAGCACAACGAATTTTCTAACTGAATTTTTTTTTTTTTTTTTTATTTTTCTAACACTTGTTTACACCCGATTTAATGTGGAAGAACAATACTCAAACGCAGTTTCTTCAATTGTTTTTAGACACTTTATTTCCTGATATTAAACATTTTGCTGTAAATGTTTATAAATTTCAACTCATATGTTTCAACCATTTTTATGGTATGGCGATGCTTCAAATTTATTCCTAATATTTTATTTTTTAACATATATTAATCTTTTTTCTCTATAGAGATTGCTTTATTCAGGATTTTAACACCTAATGCCGAATTTCAAATGCTTTCGACATTTTGAATGAAATGAAGTAATGGCGCCATTGAACCTGGTGACTAAGTATGATGCACTAGTTCAACAAGGCCTTTTACAGCCCTTAAAATGGAACGCTATAATAACAATGAATCACCATGTTTTCATTTCCTTGGTAACGATTGTATATAATTGAAAAGTATAAAATATTGCATCCTCATTTATTGCAAAGCATCTTAACATTAATTAATCGTATACTATGCGTTGTTTTAAATATACTGATATGGATATTCTGAGAAAAATACGACACAAGAATCTGAAAAAGCCTCGAGAAAAATATTAATTATAATAAACTTGCTGTCAGATAAGAAAAGAAGTTAGGTCAAACGAAAATTATTTTAATTTCCTAATGTTGCTACTTCTAAGATTTTAACTGAAGAACTCGTTAATATCCCCTTTGTATCTTTAAAACTGTCTGTGATTTTTTATACTTGGTGTTGAGTCGCAGCAGGTGCTTGAAGTGCTACAATGCTACTCTGACTTCTCTTAGAACCCTTTGTATTTCAGATTTAAAATTAGTTTATAATGTTTTGCATAGATTATAAAATGAAACTAATTAGGTATTATCTAATCTGGAGGAATATGCTGTTAAACATTATCCGTGAGAAAACAAACTGATAATGCAGCTGTAGCCATTCTAAAAATTTGCATCACTCGATTGTAGTTCACTCGTTTTTAACTTTAGCAATTTTTCTACAGATTTGCTGGCGACACTGCCACAACGACTATTTTTTATTCATCCTTAGAGTAATTCTGATAAAAACAATGTCACGTGACGTGGGATCACTAGCATGACTGTGCAGTCAAGTACAACACAGTAGCAATGCACACAAAGAAAGTAGGTCCATGTTAGCAATCCAAATTTGAGGTTGGGTTCAGTAATAAATAACATCTACTATAAAAATACTCATGACTTGAATTTAATTACTGCTGACTTAATGTAATTGAATTTCGAAGTTGCAAATTGATGCGCTATGATGTAGTTCACCTGATTCAGCGGTTGTTTAAACAAGGCAAGGTGCAAGGCGCAAGCACTCGCAACCCTTAACCACAGAATCTACCGGTCCCTTGCCATGTTCAAGTCCACTTTTGGAAAAGGATTTTCGGGCTCTCCAAAGAAAGGTCAAACTGTGAGGTCATGAAGGAGGTGGATTGCAATGAAGATACGGTTAACAGCAAAATAAAGGCGGTGAAATATTGACTCAGACTAATGCAGGGAGACCAGTGAACACTCCATGCTAAATGCTATAGACACCAAATGGAAAATATAACTCAAATGTTTTGGATTGCAGAGGTGGAAGGAGGACTTAGAGGGATTGGCCTGGATCCATAAGGCAACGAGACAATGAAAATAATACAAATGTATGAAAGAAGGTTACAACAAGGCTAGAAGGCATCAGCAGGCAGGAAATCGAGGCAGAATATAACACGAGTCTCTTTGAGCCTAACAAATTAAATTAAACTAATTTCGGATAAAGAGGTGTATGTGCTTGATCTGGGGAGAAAGCCGAGATCAGGAATGGCCTGGCTTAGACTGGGGGTTGGAAGGCTCAAAAAATAATGGATAGTTCTGGTGGGAGAATCTGCCCATTTTGTGGAGGGGAGGAGGAATATGTACTTAATTCTGGTAGAATGTAACCACTGGGAACACATGAGAAAAAGTGTGTTTCCTGAAAACTTTTTAGGCAATTGGAGGACAATTGACTTGCTGGGATCTCTTTGCGAACCAAACTAATTAGTTGAATATGGACATTTTCCTAACCAGAGTGCTAGAAGCAATTTATTTGCTAGTTAAAACGCAATATCTAGTGTAACTGTAAATAATATATATGTTTCGTTTCATATATGTGTAAATTCCTTGTTTCATATTTTAAAAATATTCATTATTATTATTATTATTATTATTATTATTATTATTATTATTATTATTGTTGTCTAATTTTGTATTATTATTTGTTTCTCTTTCAAATTGTGTATCATATTTAAGTATGTACAGTGTACGACCCGTGCATGAAATATATTTGTAATGTGTAAATAGAATTTTACATCAATAAAGATACACCTACTACTACTACTACCACTACCACTACCACTACCACTACCACTACCACTACCACTACCACTACCACTACCACTACCACTACTTGCCACGCGTTTCTGACAACTGGACCGTATTCTTGGCGCGAATTGAGGAAGGAGACATTATGTTTTTTGACGTTAGGATCGCTAAATGATGAATATATAATAGTAATGCTTGCGGCTTCGCCTCCTTCTTAGCGCAAGCCTTGGGGTGATGGTGGTGGTGTGCTCCTGACGGCTAAGCTAGCGAGTCAAGAATCAGCGTGGAACTCGTACAGTAAACAATGTTTGGCTTCCCTGCTGTGGTGTTTTGAGACAAGATGAAAGACATTCTTTACTTCTATCCAAACGGACCTATTCTCCATTTACTACCATCGACATTTTCCTGACATTTTCGTCCTGGCTCATTTAGTGTATTTTTGTATTACTTTGTTTCAGCGATATAGGAATTGTTTCATTATATTCAGGGGTTTACATTTTAGAGAGGCATTATTTTACTGTAGCACATACTATAATTGATTTTACTGTGTATATCCTGAGACCAAGAAATGAGCAATAGCCAGAAACCATGTCCAATTCTGTAAACATTAGAAGCATTCACCGATGGGTTCAAAATGTTACCTTCAGTTCATGTTCAAGCTATGCATTGAACAGGAAATGCCTTTGCTCGGACCGTATGCTCTGATGGCTCAGGGGACCAAAGCATAATAATAATAATAATAATAATAATAATAATAATAATAATAACAATAATAATAATAATCATAATCATAAAAGCAAGAAGAAGAACTACTTAGGTTCAAATACTCTTATTATTGAATTGTCAGTTTTTGCAGGTAGAATTAATGTTCAATGTACGGCAAACATATATATTTTAATGGAAAATATATATTTGCCTTTAAGACATTTATGCTACAAAACAAATACGTAAATTAATAATCTTCGTTTCCAAAATAAATACCACATTAATAAATATTCTAAATCATAAAACTGAAATGAAAACAATAATTTTCTACATTTAATTCAAAATGATTATTATCTATTTATTTTTAAAACAAATGTTACTTTACTTTTTGTTTTGTAAGCACATAAATGCCTAAACATTCATATAAGCTTTGCAATTGGAAGCTATGTATCATGTGTTTACTAAATATTATTTTAACAAGCAAAAATAACAAATAAAACAATTCATGAATGGCTAGGATTCAAATTTCAGTAGTTCTCACTGGTTTTCACTCAACGTAGGTCTGTAATAAAGAACTCATGTGAGTGGTGATGGCCGAATGAGGGTAAAGGCCTTAAGAACCGTGCAGACACATGTTGTGAATGCTGATCCGAACAGACTTAGATAAATTAATTTTGGGTGTAACAAGTCATGTAGGATTTTGTTAATTATTAGCATCAGAATTTCAACTTTTATGAGTGTATATATTTTGGTCCAGCTTCTTTAATACAGTGTGATTTTTTTAAAAGTTTTCTAGAAGCGGAGTAGGCTGTTGCTAAGAGTGGCGCTTTTAAAACAGTAGTTGATAATTACCATATCATTCTTCTCCATATGCACGGTAATAAAAGAGCTTAGCCGAAAGGAAGAAGGGACAAATATCGTATATTTCAACGGAATAACATTAGCAAAAAGTAAATCGCTAGGGAATTTAAAATAGAAAAAAATAATGTATTAATTCTCAGTGATCTTATTTTTTTATGCTTTTTCCTAATGAATCTAACGACAAAACACTGTCATATTGAACGCTTTGAAACCAAAATATACACCATAATGTCGGTCCTGGTATCCAGTGGTAAATATATTTGCCTCGTAAACCCAAGATCGCGGGTTCAATCCCGGCCAAGGTCGATGAACTTTTTGTGAGTAAATACCTTTGATTTATTTATGGACGCTCTTTAACAGTAAAAATTATAGGTATGGCTTCCTTTGGAAGAGAAAACCTGAAAGAAAAGGCCTCTGAGCAAAATTTATTGGCTGTTTCACGCCCTGAATTGAATGACACGCTGATGACCTGAGATGTTAAAGAGTGTCTGTAAATAAACCAAATCAACGAAAAAAAAACATGATAATTTCTTAGAAGAGGAAAAATTAAAAGTAAAATGCCCTTCTTGCTGTATTTTTGTGAACATGTGATAAGTTTGTGTTTACAATTAACTTATAATGTAAACTGTTTCCTTCTTCATATAGAGAAATTGTGTCTAATTTAATACACTCATTTTTCTTATATACATCAGTTTTAAGATTATGCATCAAAGTAATTTCAGGTTATCTATTATTGTTATGAATAATCAATATCTCATTTAAGTGATCAACAATACAACTTCGTTTCTGCGATTCAACCAATTCCCTCTGCTAACATTTCTTTCATTTGTTAAATTGCTTATCACACTTTCTTTTTCTTTCATCGCTATTACATAATTTCAGTTCAACTTGTTTGCTCCCCTGTTATTGCTGTCCACAAATTTGTTGATAAAAATTACCTTAATGGGCACTTCCTTTGTTCTTGGCGGACTTTCGTGCATACAAGAGAAGGTTATTCTCGAGTCAAAGGCGCTCTCGTAAGCTACCGTTGGCAATACCTATCTCCCCGCTACTTCATGGCCACTTTGTGGCAACGAGAGTGAGCAAGTCAGGCCGCGAGATACGAGCGAGACTGAAAGCTTGTTTGACCGACTTAAGTCCAAGCTGTATTTTCTTGACATTTGATGATACAGTTCTTTCATATCTTCAGATCAGAAAACAATCCTAACAGTTTATGATAGTCAGCTCCAAGTAATAAATATGTCGGCCCTAAATACATTTGCAAAACCCAAGCCCTGAATAGGTAAACCCATTAAGTAAGGACGTTTAAAGAGAACTATAAGTACTGTAAACATACACTATAACCAGAAAGAAGAAAACGGCTCAGAATTGCCTAGCGCAACAGAGAAAATCGAAAAAAAGGCATATAAATATTAATTTAGTAATGCCATCACTAAACGTCATACTGCAAAGCATAAATCTCAAAGTGTATATAAAATATGGGTATTGAAACTTACCCATAGTTATCTGCCCAGGTTGAAGGCACATCTTTACTCTGATGGCGTGTCCAAGCAGAGCTCTGGTGATGATGGGCTGCGCAATGCTGTCCAGCCATGACACCGGGAGTTGCTGGATGGGCAGGCGGTGGCTGGTGATGCGAGTGAGCATGTGGTGGGTACCCCGGAAATTGGTTAGAGGTGGGAGCTCCTGTGGTGGCGGTTGAAGGTCCAGGTTCGCTGGTTGTATTGGATGAAGCAGCGGCGGCAGCAGCATGATGGTAACTAGCGGCAGCGGCTGCAGCTGCAGAGTTGTAGTTGCTTAGGGCACCTGCTGCAGCATAGCCTGCTGCCGCTGCAGCAGCGCTCTGTTGAGCCCAAGTCGATGTTGCATCTGTAAAACGGCGCAAACACAACATGTAGTTATATAAGGCGAGCAACAAACTATCAGTTTACTGCTGGCAGCAACGCCAATACTATTTGGCTCTCAAGAGTACGAAAAACCGCTTCCAAGGAAAAGAGTAATTCAATATTTTAATGGTTCTAGGGAAAATTCTTCTGCTAATCAAGTGTTCTTTGCAGAGACTTTCATATATCCTTGTTTCTGGATTTCATTATGCACTGTACATATAGGCCTGAAGTTCATTGAGTGAAGACACTAACTTTTCCTGTTTTCTACTGCTAGGTTTAGGCCAATAATAGGCATCGGAATTTCTAAGTACTAAAACCAGAATGAAGTTATGTTGATATTGGACTGTAGATAACAGGTAGGAGAGGTACAATAAGTCACGAGCTATCTTATGCCTATCACTTATTAGTTCTTATTTATCTGTTGGGTGGTGGCTCATAGCTTGCATTTCTGCTTTATAATTGCCTGGCAGTTTAAGAGTAACTAAATAATAATAATAATAATAATAATAATAATAATAATAGATATGTACATGGGCAAAGATTGAGCCTTAACTGCGCGCTCTCTTGCCAATATGTGACCTAAGCAGCAGTCGCAGATTTCACAGTTTTGCTTGCGTTTTTTGCAATGATATACAGTCGCGGGCATTTATGAACTGCACATTTATCACTAAAGAGTAATAAGGACAGTATACAAATTGTACTATATGACTTTATAATTTGATTGTGTATAATTTTTTGCTTCAATTAATGACGCATACAATTATTGTGGTGTGGTTCAACATTTTCATATATGCATATAATTTGGCTCTATTATTATTATTATTTTTATTATTATTATTATTATTATTATTATCATCATTATTAATAATATGAAATGTGCTATGTTTCTGTGTATTCTACATAAACATCCTATGTGTTTTATAGTTACTATGGAGATAGGAAATTCAAGAAATTTATAATATTAGATAATATGTAGCTGCATATCTTGATCATTTATTTTTTCGCTCAGCTCCATAAAGTTCTTAATAACATTTTAAAGAATTATTCACACAATAATGTTCCTTTATGGTAACAGTAAACTTTAAAGTCATTATAGTAATGCCGGTGAGATCTTGTGTCTATAAATACTATATATAAATTCCATATATCTGATACATACCCATTTACATTAAGTGGGAAATTGCAATTAATTTTCTAATGTGCAATATTTTTAATAATATACGTCTGTCTTGGCACAGTTCCCTCCTCCGAGCCGTTTGGTCCTAATGCCTGAGGTTTGCAACGGGCAGTCCTGAAGGTCTCGGCGCTGCTGTTACGCCATAGGGCAAAACTGTGGGCTTGCTTTACTCATCTCTACATGACAAGAACTTGAGAATTTCAATGCTTACTAATAGTTTATTATTGATATACTATATATTTGTTTGCTACTTTTAATACTTTCCATCATTATCAACAGAAATGTCAAAACATCGTAAATACACAATGAAATGCAATATTTACAACGTTTAGGTTTGGGTAAACAACAACAGATCATTAATTATTTTAAATAAATAGGATGTTGATGTACTGTACGCATAGCTGATAGATTTTACAACACATCGACCGAAACAGAAGAGCCAAAAAGAGAAAAGTAAAGTGGTGCAGCGTCTTCTTCTTAATTATGCAGCTATCCCCACTAAAGGCTGAGTTATTACAACTTACAAAATGTACATAACTGAAGCGATTGCATGTGAATATAACACAAATTGAGCCGGAGTGTGCAAAATAAGACTAAGATTATTGGCTTCCGTGTGTTGCCGCGTTTTAGCGGTATAACCACCAGTGCTGTAGCTGCGTTTCCCATTGTATTGTATTAGATTGTCGGGGCGGAGCAGAAATTATGGTGCATAGGCCAAGCCAGGAGCATTTTTGCCTACGCCCTTCAAGATGAACGCCTACGGGAAAAGAAGTGAGATGAGAGAGACTCCAAGCGACCAGAAGCCAGCGGCGGCTAGGCAGCAACGTAAACGGAATCACTAACATCATTTCCAGAATGGGGCATCCTGACGCTGGTAGAGTCCCCTTCAAAGAATCCTAGTCCCTCAGAAGGGGTGTTTCTACACCAGGCGCCAGGGCAGAAAAATTTACAAATCGCACATCCACCTCCAAGCCGCACGCAGCAACAGCCCGCATCGCCTGGCATTTTCGATCCTGCAGTGAGAACCAACGCAATAAAAAGAGCGAACATTCGTAGAACGGATAAATTCAGCCCGATATTCGTCTATGCAACCAGGGCAAATCACGAAGAACAAACCAAAGCAGGAGCAGATTTGAATCAGAGTCTTCCAGAATGCTTGCTACATCATGCCTTATCGTTCAAGAAACCCTGCTTGGTAGACTTTTCGCATAAACTTCCTATGCTTTTTTAAAGCTGCCTCAGAAGTCCACAATGCCACATAAAATAAGAGGCACGTCTCATTTTACATTTACAATAATTATTATATATTTCAGTTAATTTTAAGGTTAGTGAAGTTGTTGATAAGAAAACAAAAATGACTGCGTAATGAACTTATCTTCCCGCAGTAATTTTACAGAGCATAACGAAGATTTAGTTACTGAATTCGCCACCGATGTAGTTGCTTTGTAACTACTGGCCACAGATAAGTATGATTTGGAAAATTTTAATCATTGTATTTGTGTTGATTTATAATCAGTCGTAAAAAATATTAACAAAAATTAATCATTATGTTTAGTTTGCAAGATTCGTAACATATTTAAGATTGGAAAATGTAAAAATTAACAGTTTAACGATATAATAAATTAAATTAAAAAAACAGGGTAACAAACGCATCTAAAATAAGCTATTTCGATAGATAATAAAAGAGGATATTATAAAATTGCTACTATTAGCAATTTTCCCATCATAAATGTTAAGGTGATATTAATGGACCTTTTTCTTAGAAATTAAGAGTTTTAAAATGTAATTCACGAATCATTGTTACTAAAACATATTGATGCTTTCCAAACCATATAAAATAAAAATTTATCCTCAGTTCTTATCGTCCTATGGGTCTTCTCCTTTACTATCCAAAATATTTGAGTGTCTACGACTTTCAGAACTTTTCAGACCTACGCTCGTCCTGCAATGCAATTTTCTCTGAATGATACTTTATATATATATATATATATATATATATATATATATATGAAACATAAAAATAAAGAAACACTATTAACAATGTAACAAATTAGCACTAAAAATAAAAGTAGATAAAGATAAAACACAGAGAAAGAGTCACACTTGAAATTGCTATATTTCGAACTACTGCGAGTTCTTCAATGGCTTCTTGCTTCTTGCCATTGAAGAACTCGCAGTAGTTCGAAATATAGCAATTTCAAGTGTGACTCTTTCTCTGTGTTTTATCTTTATCTACTTTTATTTTTAGTGCTAATTTATATATATATTCGAAATATAGCAATTTCAAGTGTGACTCTTTCTCTGTGTTTTATCTTTATCTACTTTTATTTTTAGTGCTAATTTATATATATATATATATATAAATAAAAGTAGATAAAGATAAAACACAGAGAAAGAGTCACACTTGAAATTGCTATATTTCGAACTACTGCGAGTTCTTCAATGGCAAGAAGCAAGAAGCCATTACAATATATATATATATATATATATATATATATTGTAATTAAGTCACGTGCTTCAAGAAGATACTTTTTATGACATATCAGAACTTCCAAAACTGTATTTTAAAGGGATTCCACAAGGAAATGTGCTAGCTTCATTCCTATGTACCTATGTGTATATCCGATTTTCCCCGAAATGACAACTTAACAATAAGCAAAGTACATTAAGAATGTATTTATATAACTATGAAAACAATGTCATCAAACTTGAAGAAGTAACTTAAATTGGCACAATCAGCCATTTAAGATTAAATGGTGAACTAACATGGAATACCTACTTCTCTTCCGTGGTTAAAAGAATACATAACAATGCATCAACTAAAATATCATATAAACAGATCATTGCCTCTGCCGTTTCGTCTAGGAAGAATTGTATTACCTTTTTTCAAACAAACGAGTTTGAATGCACGGATGCTCAATATAGACCTCAGCTTTGCATTCCCAAGTAAAGGAAATTCAGGCGTTACGAAACCGTGTAACTCTTCATTCTGATTTTATACTGACTGTAGACCACAGTTCGCTCATCACTCATTCCAGGTCTGCTAAACCAGATTTCTTTGCATCTTTTTTTTTTTTTTTTTTGAGTAGTGTTTAACGCCCGTTTTTACTACTGAGGCATCACAGGCGGTGGACACTGATGATATATGAGATGAAATGATAAATTGGGAAAGGATATTTTTTTTTTTTTTTTAAGGAAGGAAGCGTTCCAGGCCTAAGTTTAGGTACCTCCCCGGCATTTGCCAGTTATGAAGACTGAGGAAAACCTGGAAAAAACCCCAGTCAGGGAGGACGGTCCTGGCGGGATTCGAACCGCAGACCTCCCGCTCACGAGTCCGTGCCTTAACGACCTCGGCCACCCGTGGCGGTCTCTTTGCATCTACCAACGCAGCAGTTTGTATAGTGTTTCACGCCCATTTTAACTACCGATGCATCACAGGCGAGCGAACCAACGCAGTGACCACATACCAACTTCATAAGGGCTAAGAACAATGCATATGTCCTGGTATATACTCATATACGTATGTTTTGTATAATAAAGTGTGCAAAGCTAAAACAATGCTACTTCAACATTTCCAGTGAATACCGTAGAACGGGTAGCATAGGACAACTTTTAGATCGGATATGTGTGTTCATTAATAACAATGATTGGAGATTTGAAGCCATTTCATGTTAACACTGTGTTTTTAAACGCAGCACTCTGCATTGAGAAGTTCCGTTAAGGCGGGCGCAATTTTGTAATTTAGGATCAAAGAAAGAGGTATTAAGATTTCGGCCTGTTAAGAGTGTAGTAATTGCTCCTTGTTATTTTATAATTAACTTAACGTCTTTTAGTAGATGATAACAAATAAAGTGTTGATTATAAACCAGCAGAGTGCGTTACAAAGCAAAAGGAGTTTTCAGTAGCGTAGCAACAGTATGATTTGATATTGCACATCCATCTTATTGTTTTTCTACTAGTTATTCCAAATGAGTGTATTGTACACTGTTAAAATCGTACCCTGTTCACAGTTTAAACCAGTAAAGTTGCATTTATATATGCTTAACGACGGATTTTATACATTTCAGGCCTTACTTGCTATATACAGCGAATGGTAGAATTGTGGACCTGAGTAGATACAGACAACGCGCAGCAATTTGACATAGTGACGTACATATTTCAATTGTACATGCCGATTACATAAAGTTATAAATTATTACGATAGACCATAGAACCAAATACACTAAATGTTTTGAATGTTGGATACTTTATACACATATCCACAGTTGGAATCCCCATATATTACACGTTAGAATATACTCTCATGTTGTTAATGTTCCAAGATTTCTGTGGCCGATGATGGTAGAGAATTTCCTAACGAGGAAAGAGTCTCCAAGATCAGTTCATGATGCCTTTATAATAAAAGCTATTCGAAGGGAACAAACCAGTCGTGAAATATGAAGTTGAAGCATTAAGGGCCAATTGTATACATTATATTCAGTACCTTACCCCTCAAGTTTTATTCCTGCTAAAATTCAAAATGGGAATGTGTGCGCAAGGGA
The DNA here is from genome assembly GCA_030762175.1 of Metallyticus violacea. NCBI lineage: Eukaryota > Metazoa > Arthropoda > Insecta > Mantodea > Metallyticidae > Metallyticus > Metallyticus violacea. Next base: position 212,861,503 of record CM060846.1, on the reverse strand, counting down.
ATTATTAAAAAAAAAATACTACCAAAAATACATTAATCACTGCAGCCAGTTTATAGCAGAATTCATAAAGGAGCATAGTGTACAGAATATCAAACGTGCAAAACAAGAACTTCTCATAGTGAGAGCTGCAAATGAAATAATAGTCGGACATGAAGATCTAAGGACATATGAAAGTTTTGGTCTTGAGTGAAAAGGTAACAAAACATGTTAAAATGAGCTAAAACATAATTAAAAATCGAAGACGTGCTTTATAAGGGTTTTGAAAAATGCTTAAGTTGCATGTTTTAAGAAAATGCTGAGTGGTGTGGAACTCAAGGCCATGTAGCACTCGGTAAATCTCGCATGCCTGCCCCAACTCGGGTAGCACGGGGACTTTAACGATGGCTTATCAGCCGAAGCCGTAGCATCATTGGTCATTAGATAATTGGATGATGTTTACATATCCCAGATGTAAGAGTAGTCTTACTTTTAAGGAAATGTATTATCAAAAACCATAATCACAAAAAATATTTACAGGGAAAGTAAATGAACTTTTAACGCACGAGTCAGATGTTCCCTTGCTTCAAACCGAGAGGGATAATCATAATAAAAAATGTCATACTTTATATTTTCGGTCATGGGAAAACCTTTAACTGTTGCACATATTTTTGATTGGATTTTATGGATTTATTGATGTATAAGCTGAAGAATAATATTACACAAATGTGGCAAATATGGTGGGGCAATGTTTATAAATTAGAAGTAAAGCTGAACCAGATAGTATGAATTGAGTCTTCCGGGCTGTAAGGCCGTGGTCTTCTTCTCCACTGCACTCCTGGATGAAACGTTTGGGAAGATGAAGGAGACGAATCTCTTTGGACCATGGCCGGGAGACTCAGTTCATGACTGACACCGGTCGTGAAAACCTATGCTCTACAAGTATCGAGGAGGAAATAAAAATGTACTACGTTTCAGCACTATAAATAATTTTAACGTCTTTAATCATCTAATTACATATATCACGTCATCTTTTGCGATAACTACCATATTCATTTTTTCTTATCAAATCTTATTTTAGTAAAGTCATTATTTATCTTATTTATACACCTTATGTGCTAATATCTCTATTACTACTCTTGGATTGAATTATAAGTATTACGAATCATGGCGAAAAAATTTAAAGTATTTCAGAACAAAGACGATTAATAATATAGATACCACTGTTTCTCCAAAGAGCAGGGCTACTACGCGAGAGGTCAGTACTCCCTGCCGCCCGAACCACTGCAACACCACAATGTGGTCTAACGGGTACAAAATCTTAGGCGTTTTTGATGGTGACTTCATTAAGTTGCTGTTTAAAATGCAATAATAACGTTTTATATCAACCGTGCATTACATCAGAATGTTGCGTTAGTTCATTATATCCAGGCAATACGTTATGAACTGTTGCTGTTGGATATGTGCCAGGAAAGCTGCACCTTCATTACGACCACAGCGGCAGCGGAAGTGGAGTCGCAGAACGTTACCGGTTCTTACACCAAATTGCAAAGATCCGCTGTTGTCTCATCCTGTTTTGGAACAAGCTACTCACCAAACAGGATGAAATTAAATCCATGTCTGAAATAAATGTCTTCCTTTAAGCCTATGGCTTTACTAAGATGCCACAAGAGAAACAATATACTATTTATAGTAATTAATTCATGCTGATAAGTATTTTGTTAAATGCGTTCCTATCTTCTGGTATCTTAGGAGTGTTTCATTTGCATGTGATCAACCAATTTCTAACTTCTATTTATTATCGAAAATACATATACACATTTGTTTTCATAACTCGACGAAAGGTTCCCACACTACTAGAATGAGAACAATCCATAACTCATTGACACTGCCTGAACCTCCTACCAACCGAGCGGGATGGATCAGGCGTTAACGCTTGAGACGCATTCGGGATATCCGTGGTTCAAATCTCCTGGAGTCGGCCGTTCTGACCTTGGGTTATTTGTGTTTCCCCTGGTCTCTTAGGCGAATGCCGGAGTAAATTTTTCCTTTCCACCAATTTTTCTTTTCTATCAACTGAATATGAACTTTTGGGTGTTTGTTGTATGTTTTATATATTGTGCACATATTTTTATGAACTGAAAACTGATGCTTATGGTTATGGATTAAAATTTAGGATAGGAATTTCTAATTTTAAAGTGCCTGCAATAGAAGAGGCATAAAGTGTGAAAACATCACCGTGGCCTTGTATATACTAATGAGTTCGAAGGCGATTCTGGTTATGAAGATTTATATGGTGTTGGCTGTGTGAAGTGGTACACTATCTCATTTGCTTGCCCGACTGGCGGCAGCAGCTATCAACAGTTGTATTTGTCTTCTTTTCAAAATATGTTTGGAACCTTTTTTCTGTCTGATGTAATAGACGTCGTTGACAAATTTACTTTTTGACACATTACTCTTTCAAACATCGGAAGTCTTGCGCATTTATCTTACAAAGAAATCAGTTATCTATAATTGGTTTTCCTATTCTGCTTAAAGTAGGTAAGCGTTCTTTTTTTCTTGTGGTTCGGCAGCATAACTTGCCTCTTGAATGTAGGATGTAGGCTGAAGCTGTTCCCATAAACATTCTTCAAGGTATGAGAATGTTAAGGCTCCGAAAAAATTAACGTTCTTATATATGTGAGATAAAAAAGTAAAGAAAAGGCTAAGCTATGCACCTTGTATCACGTAACATTGAACTAACCTTACTAATGGCAAATAGACAAATTCCACCTGTGCCGGGTTAGAATTTCATTAGAACTGGAGGCATTTCATACTCGCACTGGACTTGCGAGTAATGAGCCCTGTCATCAAGTACTAATACTGAGTGAATTTAAATCCGGATGTGGATATGTTACGTTGGGACAGAAATTGGTTTGTGTATATAAGTTTGAGATACACGTAATTTGTGATATTGGATATGTGAAGCATATTAAGATTTGTTACTAACTCTAATATTAAGCATGTTACAAAGAAAACGTACACATTTCTTAATATAATTACCGATGAGCTGTGTTTGCAGAATAAAGACTAATTTTAACAACACTTCTAACAAACACAGACTAATTAAATCTTATCTGGATCTAGTGTATAGTATTTCCTGACCAAGAACAGTTTAGGCATCTCCAACTTTACGAGGGAATCACCTAAAACTACCACCGCGTACACTTCTGAAACAAAATGTGCTATAGGTGATTTGCTTACACAGCATTTAAGTTTGGACAAGGGTTCCTCAATATATTACATAAAACGGTTCCAAAATTATTACAAAGTATATTTCTAGCACAAAGTTGGATCATTTCAAATAAACCAATGCCTTTGACTTAAAAAATAATATTTGATGAGTTTAGAGTGTCCGTGGGGCTTTTGAATTATTCTAGGCCAAGTAGTTCACGAGACATCGTCTTCTGCAGGGCTCGGAATTTCAGACACTTTTTACATAATTTCCATAATCATTAGGAAAAATACCTAATACATTCTCCCGATTAAGCAAAATAGTACTTCTCTATTTGCATTATGTCTACAATTTAGAGAAATTATCAACATAATGTCGCAGTTTGCCCTCCATTGGTCTAATATTCAGAGCCCAAGTCATATGAAACATTTAAAGAATTGTCTACCCCATTTAAATGTTGGGTGCTAGACTGGAAGTGTACCGCAAATTCCTACCGTGACCATATGTGTGTGTTTGTGTTTAAATTCTGTTTCCTTTACACGGAGTGCAGGGAAATTCCCCTTCAATACGTCGTCATATGTCATAGAAGTAGTACAGTTGGATATGCTAGTTAAGATGATATTGTTTACCACTGTTGAAAAAGTCAACATGATCCTAGTATATGGAGAGTTTAGGAAGAATGCCGTGCTTTCTTGTACTGTGTACATCCAGACATCGAGAATAAACTGCTACATTCTGTTAATAATTTCCATAAACTATAAACAACATGAGAAAATATCTGTACTTTCTTTGCCCAATATTTGGGGGAATGTATTGCTTTTCACCTAATGATCATCGGACATTTCTTAAAATCCTAGCTCTGCATAAACCACTTGGCCAAAATATCGTGCAAAATCTCCATTAACATTCTAATTTCATCTAGTTTTATTTTCTTGCACTCAATAGCCATTATTCCATTATTTGAAGGAAAAAAAACTTTATGCTATAAAACCACTTTTTAATTATTCTTGCAATAGCTTTAAGGTCTACATTGATAATCCCTTGTCTATACTTCATTTTGGTGAAAACGTGGCATTAATAGCACATTTCTTTTCATAAATGTTTGCGGTGGCAGTCTGAGGGATTCGTCTTGTGCATATTTATTTCCAAATGACATACTACCGACGAGGAATTGTTTTTAAGATTATATGCCATAGTTAAAAGCTACTTTATAGCAGTATGCTTCAAACTACAAATACCTAAGCCTAAGATGTACAGAGCAGAGAAATCAAATGGTCCACTTGAATATGTTAAGTCACATATATAAAACGGTGCGCATACTCGGAAGTCCCAGAGCACAGGTGAACAAACAAATGCTGAGGTATTGAACATTTTTTTACCCCAGTGTTTGAGGTAAACTGTTCCGAAACACACATACACAGATGTAAGGAAACTGATGTGTAATAAATAATAGAGCAATATTCATTAAACTTCCAGTAAAATCGAATGATGGTAAGTGAAATGTAGGCTGAATGAAATGTAAAAATGTGCCCTGCTCGGTGGGATCCAAACTCAGGTTCTGGCGGTCTGCGACCAAGGACTTTTGTCATTAAACTATTTGGGCGCTTGTGACAAATGACAATTGGGAATGTCATGCTTCCGGAGTTGTTTTGATACTATTTCCATGAGCTCATAGCCTCGAAAGTCCAGGAGAATGCAGGACACTGAGGAAGTAGGTGGCATGTGGACAAAGTATTAGGTTCGTGCATTATTCAGGGAAATAATGGGCATAGGGTTCGACCCCTCTCCCTTCTGCATGACACGCAGAAGCTTCAGCCGTCTTAGCAACCGAAACGAGACGGAAAGCACAGCTTCCGCGCGGCCGGGTGTGTCGTGCTCCTCAACCAAGGAACATTATCGTTCAAGTCGAACTTAAAGCTACCTTTGACCACTCTTTTTTCCTGAAAATGTGCATAATGCAATGTTTGTGGATTAGAGTTCCCCATTAGGGCAAACTGCTGCTAGGAAGAATTTTAATTGTTCTCTTGTCATAAAGAAACTTAAGCAAATCCTAGATTCATTTTCACCATCCATCTTCTTTCTATTATCGTGACATTGGTTTGAGCGTTATTTATCATATTGTTGACACAATGTCGCGGAAATGTCTGAAGTAGAATGCTTCTGCAAACATATACCAAATATTTACAGTTTTTGTCAAAGCAAATATACGAGTAAATAAGCAGCTGACACGGATACTTCGTTCAGATTGATATATTAAACACCCGTGAAATATTAAAAACATCATCGAGGATTTTGTATCCGTCAACAAATTAAGCGCATGTGTTGAGGCAGCTTGTATTTCCTCATCTTTTAGCAATTGTAGGCAGTTGCCTGGTTTTCCAGTTAGGTAGAGATAAATATTTTTCATTTCTCTCAAAAATACTTAAATAAAAATGTCTTATTGTCCCAGTAACTTATAAAAAAACAATTTTGCAGGATGAAAGTATTTAGTTTACTAATACCATCAAGGAGATTGAATGAAGTGAATGTTAAGAGCATTTAGTGGAGACATTATGGCAATTTTCGTGCAGTACCTCAACAGAACACAAGCTGAGTTTTCTGAAAAACTGGTCTATCCAGATGAAACTTGTGCACTTAAGAAGCTTATTGTAATCTGTTTTTAAGTTTTATCTAAACTTAAATGTTCATATTTTACAATTATTTTAATAAAATCATTAATTTTTAACATTTTTGTTTCTTTAGGTGCACCTTTCTCATCAACTATTAATCTCAGCATTCTCACCTTTTAAGATATATTTGAAATAATGTTGCTTAACATTGTTGGTGAAATAATACGTAATTTAAAGCAAAAGTTTAACTGTTGAAAATACTGGCATATTGTTTCATTATTTTAGTGAATTTCAAACTGTATATTCTTTTTTTTTAAAGCATTCATAAGTTAAAAGTTTTCACCAGCTACATATAACAATGTGTTTTACACATGCACAAAAGAATTCATAGCTCGATCTTATTTAATTTTTAAGAAATGACAAAAAGTGTAAGAGTTTGTCTTGTGTAACGGCATGGTGGTCATGTTTAAATTGCTATTTAAACCTTTTCAATTCCCTAAACACACAAAAATTATATATGTGTGTAAACTGCAAACTTTGCTGTTTCATAGTATGCATAAGATCAAAAATTATTTTTTTTTTCCAAAATCTGGAAGAAGGGGAAATGGGAATGTGGCAGCCAGGCAAGCATATGTAAAGGTGCATTTCACTTCATTTAAATGTCGCAAACACACAAAACTATTATATGGCATAATATGTAAATTACGGAGTTTCATATTATGAGTAAAGCCAAAAATAAAAAATTTGACCCAAAATCACTACCAAATGTCAAAGGAATGCTACGGAAATCATGGTCTATCTTTCTCAAAAAAATTGTTACGTTTTGTCTCTCTCCTGAAGTTTACTTTGCAACTTCATTACACATCCATACTGCGCTTAAACACGACAGTGAATTCCAAGTATATTTTGAAATATATGTAATATTAACCGCTAATTTGATTATTCCGTGCACTCATTCTGCCACGTAATCGAAGTTTTTAGAACACTATAGGTTTATAAAATACTATAGAACACTAGTGGAAACAGACCTACCTTCAGTGGACGCGCCAACCCCGACTGGAGTTTGTTTTGCTAACGCAGGCAATTGGGTTTGTTCAGACACGTTTATCTCGTCAACTGTTTCAGTTGCATTGCTATAGTGCGCGTCGACATTTTACGGCGTATTTGAGTGCCAAAATGAAATATTCACTAAACAAAGTAAATTATTTATGATTGTTATGTGCAAATAAAGTAATACGTAATGTAAGAGAGAATTTCATGCTAAATTTCAGGAGTAACATCTTTGTTGGGAAGCGCAATTTTGGATTGGTGAACAAATTTGGAGTTTTAAGACATTTTCCTTCACAAGAAGCTGAGATAAAAATGGCGTTTAAATAAGGGATAAGCCTTATGAAATAAGCCATATATTACGAGCTTCTCTTCGAAAGTCTTTACTACGACTATCTCAGCAAGTTGGTGTATATGTTGGCGGTGCGTATTAAGTTACTCAGTTGCAGCATCTTCATCTATATAAAATAAATGTTGTGTCTTAAATTAAGCCTGTGTAGGCGCTGAAACAAAATAACCACGATGCAGTTTACAATATTCCAGAAGATGAATTGCGCTGAGAGACTTAAAAATCTTTTCTAAAGGATTCACGCGTGTCTCACAGCGGAGGGCTGATACTTCGGGCATCCACTTTGAAGGTGAATATAATATTAGTTTGCGATTTTCTATTAATATATAATGAAAGCAATCCAAAGTACGCGCTATGAGTTCTGCCGGTGTGCCATGACTTTCCTCGGCAGGGACGAAACCATTATACAGTAACTTCCCATCGGCAAAATCAATTTCCGATTTCATTGGGAAACGAGTTCCCTGTATAATTCCATCTATGCACAATTCTTCTTTTCACATTTATTGTCCTCAGTCTACCTGAACGCAATACTCTTCAATCGTTAATCTAACTGTACTGTCTTGTTTCATGTATGTCAACTATAGACCATAGAAGGGTGAATGAAGTACATAAAGAGATCTAAAGCTCGACAACATTTTTAAGGTAAAAATATTAGGAAACATATAAACAACTTGTCCCAATGCACCAGTTACAGCGTAAAGGAAGAGTACTTGCTAACAGATGAATGCATTTAAATAATACCCAAATCAATAATTATAAAATAGGAGAGAAAATCTTCATTTGCAATGATTACGTTTATATCGTGTTCCGCACGAAACCATACATCGCAAACCATTCGCCACCTTTGCTCCATAAGTTGGCTGGTATTTCAGTTAAAATTAATCCTATAAGACTGTCTTGACCGAAAATATAAGCAAGGCCCATCAGTAGACATTATATACGTATAAAAACAACTTACTCTGAGCATTAAAATTGGCAGTAGGATCGGGAACAGCATACTGCGGAGGAAAGGCTGACTGAAGTGACATGGAGTTGAAGGCATTCAATTGCTGACTGTTGAGCTGCTTCCTGAGACGGGCTCGCCTGTTGCTGAACCACACCTGAACCCGTGCCTCCGTCAACTTAGTTCTGCAATTAGCAAAGTACACAGTCTAAATATCATCTTGCATAGATGAAATATCACATATTACAATAGAACAAACTGTAACGATTAGGTGGCCCATTTTAGCATATTTGCATGTTTTATTCCTTAGTTTCAAGTCACATGCTATCTCCTTATAAATAAATTTAATGCTTTATACAAACAAAGGAAAAAATATAGTGCATAATATGCATATTTTAGGCATTAATGCATTTCACTCAAGTGAGAGCATATTTTTTTATTTGCAATCCGAGGCTTAATATAAATTTAAGAATATGAAACATCTGAATAGTTAAATACGGAAGAATCGCAACTGATGAACACATTCACGCATTTATATTATATTTGCTGCAATCTGGCTCTGTTCACTATTGTCGACGAATCATTGGGGGCAGTTCCGCAGCAATCAACAAATTAATCCATAATAAAGACATTGTTGACTCCGAACATGCATATAACACGATGGATGAAATGTGAGATTAAAATAACAGATCATCAAAGCAAGAAGCCGCCTTATCGTCAGTTACGTATATGTAACTATCACAAGAACACTGCAACATGATGAAGCGAACGTTATAGAAAATATTGGTAGACTTGGGTGCTAAACTCGAAGTTCGCCACGTACATACACGATAATGCGATTATCCACTTTAAAAAGTTTTTAATTTCATTTCATTTTGGTAACACATAAGGTGTAGAGTACTTTGCAATTTAGCAGATCTTAGCCGTAAAAAAGTATTAATTTTTTCCAACGATGGCAAAAGGAAAAGCTGCCAGTTTAAGTAATTGATTGGAGAGGACATAACTTTAAGAACAGAAGCTTGTTATTAGTCGGGTCTTCTATAAAAAGTTTTTATCATTTTATATTTTTACCATTACGTGAATATTTAATTTAATTGTAAATGTACAACTGTTTAATTACAGCCTGTAAAAACTCAGGAGTAATTTTTTTCGTATTCCAAAAAAGCAGTGTGAGAAACAAACATCATTAATTATATGGCATGAGATATTTCAGTGCTTAAATATTGTCCCAAAAATACTGAAAATGTTAAAGGACTTTTTCATTATTTAAAAATATTGTTGTGGGCAATAAAAATATATTATCAGAGAATTTAGAAAAAAATATGTAACAGTTTGTTGCAACTTTGGCATGAATTAGTAAAGCTGTGGATAAGTTTTCATTACTTATAACAGAAATGAAGTAGTGATGGTCCAAATCTTGGAGGTAGCTTGATAAATCGACATACCATATCTTCCAGCATCCTATGCTTTTCTTTAAACCCAATATACCTCATGCAATATCGATATCGATGTTTAAAAGTGATATCTTGCTGCAATGTGAAAGCTTTCAGCACCAGTTGCATTTCACATGTTATTTCATGACAATAAAGAATTTTATTTTTTTTTTTTTCTAATCCTCTCTTCCTAAATTTTTTGACTACATTCCCATAAAACATTTCTAAACCATAATGAACTTCCACTATTTTTAACAAATAGCAGAACTTATTGACGGGAAAGCTTCTCTTCTTTACATTGGTGGACGTATAGTCTTCCCCTGTCATATTTGGGTTCATGTGAAAAAGAGTTAGACCAAACAGTAGGTGTTCAGTTCCGATATTGTCTCTTCTTTATGTTATAGGATTTAGCAATAGTTTCTATACTGCCACATGCCTCTTCAGATCAACTTATGAAACTCTCCTTTTACTGTAGTAGCAGATACGGATTTCTTGTTCATTTCTACTAGTTCTGTACATATTTGTGGTGCAGAAAATCTATTCATATCCTTGTAATTGTAATGTATTTATAATTTCTTTTTGTGGTTAAGCGAGGTTATTGAGGTAATGGGACATTTTTTTAGCTATAAGTATTAATGTGGCGGGTAAGGTGGTATTGCACACCCTCTGTAGACAGTCATAATCTTTAACAATGTGATGATGAATCACAAATCTACTTTCCTCAATGCTATAACCGCTACACTTTTTCAAGTGATATTTTCGCACTTGCAGCCATAGTAGTCATGTAATCACTTTAAGTATCCGAACAAATCGAACTGCAAACAGCAGGTTTATCCAGAATTACGACCTTCATGCGCACTGTGTAGTTGATAGTTGTACACGGAACAGCAACGATGCTTAAGTACATGAATGAATCATACAGCTCCAAGTTTCTATAGTTATCAGTTCCACAGGCACCCCTACTGTCAATTCCAACAACGAGTCAGTCACTGCCTTGTCTTCAAGAAGATTATGGCGACCATATCACTGAAGATGTCCACCGCAGTCGTGGACGAAACGTTTGGGAAAATGAAGGAGAAGAATCTCATTGGGCCACGGCCTTACAGCCCGGAAGACTCATTTCACATAATTGACACTGGCGGTGAAAGCCTACTTCCTACAACTTTATACCTATATTTCTGTAACACTCTTTTATAAAACAACAAAGTTTAGAATCACATTTTAAAATTATATATTATTTATTTAATAAATAAACACAGCATCCTGCATAATAATGAACCTCAGATTAATATAATGAAGATTTCATGTAAATGATGTAGTTAAGGTTTTTATGTATTTTCTGTCTGAAAAATATTGTTGGATCTTTATAGATGTTAAACTATACTTTATTTATATAATATTTAACATTTTTTGTAATGTTTAAATAAATGATCATCATTAATAACATCTCTTCATGGATTAGGAGATTTCCCCTGTTTCGACCTCGTGTCTCTCTTCATCTTCTCTTCAATCTTCCAATATCTCTTTTACCACATGGGTGACTATCATATATCATTTTAGGGTACCGGGCTTTATCCATTTCTGCAATGATTTCTCCGTCTCTCTGTAACCGCCACGAGTGGCCCAGGTCGTAAAGGCGCGGACTCGTAAGCGAGAGGTCTGGAGCTTAAATCCCGCCAGGACCGTCCTCCCTGACTGAGGTTTATTCCAGATTTTCCTCAGTCCTCATAACTGGCAAATGCCCGGGAGGTACCCTAAACTTAGGCCTGGAACGTTTCCTAACTTTAAAATGAATCCTTTCCCAATATATCATTCCATCTCGTGTATCATCAGTGTCCATCGCCTATGGTGACTCTGTAGCAAAAACGGGCGTTAACCACCATTCATTCGGTCTCTCTCTATTTTTATTTATTTTGTCATCATTGGAGAAATACGTTATTCCTCCATTATTTTTTAAATGTTTCATTTTGTCCATTATTATGCAACATTTAATAACTCTAAAGTAACTTATTTCTGCCGCATTTATTTTATCTCGTGCATATTTATTTATCGACCATATTTCCTAACCTTACGTCGATAGTGGATTCGCCACTGCTTTGTAAACTTTTAAGCTTGTTTTCCTTTTTAATGTCCTTGCTAATATACCACAATTGTTCTGGAATTTACCTGCTTTATTATTTAAATCCTAGTTTAAATTTTTGTACGTGTTCCAGCAATAAATCATTCATTACTATTTTGGATCTACGAGGGTAATTTCTTGAAAGGCAACTACTTTCGTTTTAATGGTTGAGATTTTGAGTCCACATTTTCCTAACACATTTCCCAATTCAAAGACATTTTTCTGCAAGTCATTTTCTGTTTATTGAATTAGTATATCATCAGCATAGTGTAGCACATTCATTGTATTATTCCTAGTATTCGTATTTAATGAAATTCCTGAAAAATTTTTCTTATTTATCTCTCTAAGAATTCCGTTCATATATGTATATATTGATATATTGCGGGGATAGACTATACCCTTGTCTTAAACCACTATTAATTATCATATTTTTTCTGAAAATCGTCCATTTACTAATCTAACATTTATTTTAGTTCCTTTTTAGATATTTTGTATTACTTTTATTAAATGTCTAGAGTATCCTTTCTTTTCTAATATTTCCCAAAGTGGATTTATCTTCACTGAATTATGTCTTTTCGAAATCTAAATCTAAAGATTATGCTGTTTATAGATTAAATTCCCTTCTCTATTCTCTAATTTGATTTACTGAAAATATAATGCCCATACAACTACGTCCGTTTCTGATATCACTTTGATTTTCCAATAATATTGGTCCTGATTTTTTTTCTAATTTGACATTCATTATTTTAGTACATACTTTATAAGCAGTATTCAGAAGAATAATGTCTCGTTAGTTCGAACATATATTTGGGCGACTTTCTTAGAAATTAGGATTATAGGCAGATAGATGGTTGGATGGATGGTTATATTGTCTTAATATAATGACTTTGTAATTTGTTTCCTTTTCCAACACTTATTTATATATTTCAATCATTTAGCGTGTAGCTCTTCACCCCCATATTTTTCCAATTCTGTGTTGATATCATCAGGCCCCAGAGATTTTCTATTTTTCATTTTCTCTAGCGCATGTTTTATTACTTATTCTCTATTTTCATATCCTGAATTATTAATTTATTCGTTTTCTTTTATTTCTTCTAACGTTTCTTCCATTGATATCATAATTCCTTATAATTCTTTTCCACTCTTGTTCTAGAGTATTATAAATAACATCTCTATCCATCTCTTCTTTCTGTAAATTTTTAAAAACTTTATATGCTAATTGTTGCCTGCCATATAAATCATGTTCTACTTGACTAATAAAATTCTCCCAGGAATCTTGCTGTGCTCTTCTTATATTTCATTTCGTTGCATTTCTTTGTTTATACTATTGTTCCGCTTTTCAGATTTTTTTTTTGGAAATATTTTTATACACTTCATTTTTGTTTCTAATAGATTCTTCTATTTCTTCATTCTATATTCTTAATCCCATTCCTCTTCGATTCTTTTTCATTTCTCCTGTTGGTTCTGTAGCTGCTTTTTAATAGATTTTATATATTAAGCCATTGTTTTTTTAATCATCTTGTAGTTGCTTCAAAATCATTTTCAGTCTTTCTTAATATAATAATCTTAAGATTGGATCTTGTAATAGATTAATTTTATAAAATGTTTGTACTTTTCCTTTTACTATCATTTTCTTCATTTTGTTCGTAAATTGCACTTGGAAATTACCAAATAATGGTCTGAACTAATGTCTTGTCCACTGTACGCTCTTAACTGTTTAATTTATGCACTTAATTTTCCATTTATCACTACTTAACAAAACAACCATATTTATCCTCTGGCTCTCCATGTATAACTATGAATATATTTTGATCTACAAAATGTATTGTTGACTTTAAGATCGTTAAAGCAGCAAAATCTTTAGTTGTTTTCCATTTAAATTTATTAATTTCTCTCTACAACTACCAACAATTTTGGGAATTGGTTGATTTCCTACTCTTGCATTCTTACCTCCTGCTATTAATAAATGTTTATTTTTACATTTATTTATTTATTTCTGTAAATTTTTAAAAACAAATTAAAGTTTCTTCTCTTTTGCCCCTTCTGGATGTAATTAGCATTTTTTCATCAATGGAAGCATAGTTTTCAATTCTTCGTTTCAATTTTTCATCAACTAGAATAGTTACCCCTTTTGCAACTTTTTGTTTTACTGTTATTCCACTATAAATCATGACATGTTTTACCACTTGTGCTATTTCTTTTAATTTATTTTAAGACTCAGTGATTACTTTTTATTTACTTTCATTTCTTCTAATTTCTTCAAACATTTTAATTGTTTTCCCTTCACATTGCATGTCCCTATGCCCAACTCTTCCGCTACTTCAAATCGTTTGTTCTTTTTCTGCCGCTGTGGTGGGAATCCAATATTACGACACCGGTTATCTTTCTGAGGCTTACCAATAATTACGATGTCCTTTAGCCGCATTGCGATTGCCCGTAGAGTAGGACCAATGGTGGGGCTGCTGCCACCTCGGCTATGGTTAAGCAGGGTTTTTATCAGGGGTCATTCTCTTAGAGGGTTATCTTCTTTTTGACCAACGGGAGTTCTCCTTCCGGTTTCTTTTCAAAGTTTTTCATTTATAGATAGAAAATAATGCGGCACTTGAAGAAAACCCTGCATGTAAAGGCATTATCATGGCCCATGTCTGACTTTTAATAACTTAAACAATTTTCCTCCCTATTGCATGTTCTTCACTTAAAGGCACGAGTAAGAGCAGCAATACCGAGCAGGATGGTTGCCTTTGAGACACACATTCGGAAGGATCCGGGTTCAAATTTCATGGGGCCGGCCATCTTGACCTAGCGTTTTTACGTGCTTTTCTCTAATCACTTAGACGAATGCTATAATTAACTTTTCCCTCAAGTTTTCCGCTTTCCCATTTCATATTGGTTCTGCTAACAGAGTTAAAAGTGCCAGGTCGAGGTGGGCTGACGCGATGTGACGGTGGCTTGCACTTTGGAAAGGTTTCTGCCCTTGCGTCTGATATGAAGCGATTTATAGGAGTCTCGAGTTCCTTCGCGAGGGGGGGGGGCAGGGCTGATCTTGAATCATTGTTAAGGACTCTCTATTGTCGTGCTTCACCGCCCATGGTTCCTGACCGTCCGGTGCTCTTCAATGTCTTCCCCATTCCTTAACAATTCAATCCAAAGAGCAGCAATACTTCAAGGTAAACTTGTCGGCATATTCAATCACGGCATGCGAGATGCAGATACAGTCGTGAGAGCTTGTGAGCTAAAAACTTTTAACGACAATTTGTCTATTTCCAACACCTTTCACTATTTATAAATGTATAAACTAAACTTTGAAACTAATGCATTATTTCATTTTCTTTCTTTGGTTCATTTAAGGCATGCCCCTGAAGTTTTTATTTTTAACAGTGTTTAATGCCCGTTTTTACCGTTTTCAGGCATCACAGGTGGTGGACACTGATAATACATGAGGTGAAATGATAAATTGAGAAAGGATTTTTAAAGGAAGGAAGCGTTCCAGACTAAGCTTACGGTACCTTCCCGGAATTGACCGTTTATGACTCCCTCTCACGAGTCCACGCCTAAATGATCTCGGCCCCCGTGTCGTTACCTGAAGGTATTGAATAAATTGTTTGTCATTTACTAATTTAAAATAAGTAATACGTCTGGGTTGCACTGCCGTTCGTAATAATTTTGCTTTCTGGTTCAACAATGATAAAAAAATACACTCTTGAAATTCGAGAGAAGGTGCTGCAAAGGCACTTGGTAGCATTATGTGCATCCATTTGTTGCCAAGAACTTTTGTACTCTCTATAACAAATCCCATCGGAAATTTGGAATATGTCTGCCTCCATACTTGCTACTGAAAAGGAAAAGTGAGACCTTAAGATTATACCTGGCAGCGTATTGGAAATATCTATTGAGAGAATATCTTTCAGATTCTTGAGCAAGAAAGAAAATTCTTTGGGATTCTCCATAAAGGATGTCACTCTGTGCTTGCACGATGACGTGTGAAAAATTGTTAGCTTGTATCCGTTTCTTGATGATGGGGCATATTTTATTACTCTCTCTACAGCTAACATTCACCTGGGTGCAAACAACACGAAGGATTCTTGACATACTATTGGTTTTCTCTATCCCGAAGCAGTGACGCTTGAACGGAGTATGCAAGAGAAAAATAGAACACGAATTGTCAGCCAAGTTAACAAATACTTTAGAAACACTTTTAGCATTGCAGCTCGTTTTTTTTTTTTTTTTTTTTTGAGTAGTGTTTAACGCCCGTTTTCACTACTGAGGCACCACAGGCGGTGGACACTGGTGATACGTGAGATGAAATGATAAATTGGGAAAGGATTTTTTTTTTTTTTTAAGGAAGGAAGCGTTCCAGGCCTAAGTTTAGGTACCTCCCCGGCATTTGCCAGTTATGAAGACTGAGGAAAACCTGGAAAAAAACCCAGTCAGGGAGGACGGTCCTGGCGGGATTCGAACCGCAGACCTCCCGCTCACGAGTCCG
Source organism: Metallyticus violacea (assembly GCA_030762175.1). NCBI lineage: Eukaryota > Metazoa > Arthropoda > Insecta > Mantodea > Metallyticidae > Metallyticus > Metallyticus violacea. Next base: position 212,845,330 of record CM060846.1, on the reverse strand, counting down.
TGCCTTAACGACCTCGGCCACCCGCGGCGGTCTTGCAGCTCGTGCATGGATATGAAGTCATAATTTGCTGATGAGATTTTTGCTATAATTTTTACCTGCACTGAAATGACTACTAAGTAATTTATATCGCTGATTGTGTTTTCACCACTTATCATTAGTAAACAAGTTTAATGTGTAAATTAACATTATATTAAAATAAGAGAATGCTGTTTCATTCCCTTACAAAAAATCTCAAATCTTAGCAGGACACAAATGAGGCATTAAACCGTCTTACGGGTTACTGCAGACCAAGAATCCGCCCATATACAATGAATATCTTTTAAGAAAACCCAATTTACAGGATCTTTAATGAAGAGGAGACAGCCCTTCATGTCATTTTCGATTGTAAAGCACTTGCCAGACGTAGATATGGGAATAATTAACCCAAAGGGGTATTTCCCAAGAAAGAATCTAGTTAGTAGTATACTATTCCTTTTAAAGGTATGGCCTGTTCAACTAGAGAAAAAAGGAGAAATAATACAATAGACCTTGAGGTTTTAATGTTGGAGTGTAAATCCCTACTTAATCTATAGGTTAATATAATATAATCTAATTTAAGACCTGCAAGCATAGTCACCTCTTATGAATAGTGGAATGCTTAAGTTGTAAATCATAAGCGAATCGCTTATAACGTTTCTCTTTCACAAACAACACTTATAATAGATGTATCACTCATGCATGAGTGACACAGCAGTATGATAATTTGGCATCGTTGCTTCTTGTGACGTCACGGCCTTTTGTATCATTTTTCCATAAGTTGCTGGTCAGCAGGTTTTATATTCATTCATTATTAGTGTAGTTTGCATTTGCAATAAACTAAAATCACGTCTGGGGGAAAACATTTCACAAACCATGAAGAGCTTCATCTGTAGGATTTGGCACTCAAAGAGAAAACAAACCGATAATGTTTTGTTCAGAAAAAGAAAGAAATGTGTGACATTTGCTTGTAGTGCAATGCAAATTCTGAAAATGTCAAAAATAAGATATTTCATTATGTATTTATGCATTTTCTTTATTTATTTCCGGATATTTCTTTCTTTCTTGCTTTCCTTCTTTCAGAAAGACATTGCCAATCTAAAAATACTCTGGGGCAACATTAAATTTTGCAGGAAGTCAGAATTTTCTTTTTTCTGAGAAAGGAAGTTTCCTGAAGACAGGTGGTAGTTCACTTGTCGGCAATAATCAAACTAGATTTCTGCAGTTGTTTAAATACAGAACTTCGGGATGCATTACTGCTATTTGTGAAACTTCACATACAATACCCTCTACTGCTGGCTAACTCATAGGATACAAATCCACACAAACTCAATGCAAAAATAAAATAAATAATAAACATTATAAATGTTTTAAAGTTATACTAATACAAATAATTATAAATATTCAACTGAAAATGGGAAGTTTCATAGAAGCTCAGAAAATGAACATTTTCTTAAGAGAGATATTTTTTTTTTTGATTGATTTATTTATGGACGCTCTTTAACATCTCAGATCATCAGCGTCCCATTCAATTCAGGGCGTGAAACGGCCGACAAATTTTGCTCAGAGGCCTCTCTTTCAGGCTTGAGGTTCTTTTCGTGCCGTAAATGTACGACACGGGACCCACGGCTTTACTTCCCTTCCGAAGTAAGCCTTACTTTAAACTTTATAATTTTATGCATTCTTCGATTTTCCTTGGTTTATGAACAATATAATTTGCCCAAAAGCATATATAAAGTATCATTTTAAAGTAAGTTATATACAAATTCTAACCATCTTTCTTACAATGCTAATATCCTTCCACTGATAAAGAAAGAATACGTTTGTGACTGTTCATTTCATTAAAATAATTATTTTGTGCAGTCATTCAATAATATGCATATCTTACTAAAAGTTATTCGGTATACTTATAATAATTTCTATCACAGTATTTTAAATGAGGTATGGCTGCCTTGGTAGACAGACTTACTGCTGTGTTAGCTTTGATTGACGCAGGATTTTTGTCCTCTGAGACGGCTCGTAGACATGGCATACTAGAGCGAACTGAGAGGCGTTGTACTCAGCAATACAGTGAAAACTGACAGGTAGAAAATTTACATAGCACAGGTCGTAAAAGACTTTCTACTCGGGAGGATATGAACGTCTTTGGGCAGAGGTAGAAAGAAAACCATTTTCATCTGCTGCCCAATTGAAGGTGGTTTGTCACTTTGCCGGGTTTTCATGCCCCACAAGGAATCGCTGTAAACAGTTTGGCTTAGGTAACTACTTAGCTGCACGTACGCAATAGACCGTGTTGCATATGCTGTGGACACTAGGAACATCGAATGGTGGAGAGTAATCTTCGCGGGCGAAGTCTCAGTGTCGTCTTCGTATAATGGGCTAGTCCGCGTTTGCCGACCGATATGACGTTTCATGGCGACTCGTGCTCATAGTGGTCGTGTGAGCTTCTCATTTTGAAGCTGGATTTCTTTCGAAGGTCCTGAACACCTTGAACGAATACGTGGAAGGTTAAACAGTTTGACCTACCGCGAAGTTTAGGAATTCATTTTAGTTCTATCTGCCAGAGAAAAGTATCGTGATGGAATAATCCTGTTCCTGTATGATGACCATAGCATTCACAAGTCAAGAACTGATAGGCAAGAGAATGTCTCACTGATACCTCACCCTCCTAAATCAGCTAATATAAACCCCCAATGAGAAATTTTGGGCAGAAATGGAGACTCTTCGAAATTCCCGTTTCCAAACTCATAGGACGTCCGTCGAGGTATGGAATAGGGTTGAAAACGTGCGGTATTCCCTTGGGGAAAGGCCAAATTATCTTCACCGGTTGGTAGACTCCATGCAGAGAAGAATTAAGAAGTTTTTTGAGCATAAAGGATTTTGAACTGGGTATTAAGTTTGTTTTATTTATTTTTATGTTTTGTTTGTTTAATAGAAACCGAATGCTGTCTCAAATGTATATATTTATTTTATAAGGTCAGAGTGGAATTATCTTAAACATTTTAAAGTTAAAAGCATTAAAACTACTTCCTATATGTAAAAATTAACTCTTAACTGAGTTGCTGGTCGTGAAAATAACGAAACAAATTTAAAATAAAAGGTGTATATATTGTGCGAGATTCGAATCCACATTACCATTAGGCATTACTTAATTTATTAAGTAATGCCTAAAATTGCTCCAACACTTAGGTTAGAAAGTGAACGTTGTTCTTTTTTATATGCTTTCATTTTACAAAATAGTTGCTGACTCTATTTGTTTAACCAATGAAAATGTAATACATTTTTACAAATCTGGTTTTAATGAAGAACGAGGTAATTTTCTATAGTGTTTGTGAAGAAACAAATGTATAATTGAAGGTTGATTTATGTTAATACTACTCGCAATCACATTATGTAGTGTACTGTAATAGTATCGCTTGTAAGAGCCTGCCAGCACCTTCGGTTGTGTGTTTGGAAGCACAAAGTGATCTTTGTTTCCATCAAGCGATTATTCTTTCTTTGAGTAAATGCTGTACATGGAACTGAATCATGTCTGCTAATGCAAGTAGGTTTTATTAGCGAGTAAATTAAGGCATTTGAATATCTAACTGAAGAGATTTCCTTTAATTATCATTAATTAATGCTTAATCTTTAATAAGTAATAATTGCTGTCATCCACCTTACGTTAGAGGGACATATAGCTGCTCCTGCTCTTAAAAACCTCATTTCCGTTTCCGACGTTTACCCAAACCTGTTAGTAACTTCTTGAAGGAAGAAGATCTTAACGCTGCAGATCAAGGACTATCCAAATTGCTGCTTTTTATAACATCGTTATAAGTTTATATTCCCCTTTACATTTATTTTTTGCTTAGACTTCAATTAAACATTCAACTAATATCTTCCTTTTCTCTTCACAACATATTTAACTATTTAATTTTTCTAAATGTTTATAAATACGACCCAAAGAAAGACTTTGAGTTCTTAAGTTATTCTTGATGTATTCACTTAAATAACAGTTAGCCATCCTAATTCGGTATGTTGCATATGTGATATTAATTTAAAAATATTGATTTTTGCTAAGTCTTGTGTGTGTGTGTGTGTTCCCGTGTTACAATTTAACGCCCCTCATAGCGACAAAGGGCTAAAAAAATATTAAATGAATGTTTAATTAACTGAGCGCTGAGCCCGAAACGCTTATTTACCCATTTCAGGACAAGGAAGAACTTAGAATCCTTACCGTTGTAATTGATCTTAGTGGATTCGAACCCAATACCTCCGGATTTTCAAGCAGATACACTGTCTACATGACCATTGAGGCGGTCCCTCTTCTTCTTTAATAATAAATTTTACAAACAATTTGTCTTTGCAATGTTGAAAGACAATGCATTAAGGGTCTAATGCTGCTTTTATTAATTAACAAGTGGCAACTCTTTGGTGATCAACATTTTCTACTACTTATTTTTAGCTAAGGCAGTTTGTAACTGAGTGAATAATTTTGACAATGGAAAAGGAACGTTTTCCCATTATATGTCTTAATTCATCATTCCTGTGAAATAGTGTTGTAGTAAATTTTTAGCAACTATAGTGCTAATAACAAAAATATACTAGTAGTGCCTTAGATCTGGAAATTACTTTGCCCATCATTTTTCCTGGTCAGTATTACTTATGCAATGAGAAACAATGCCTCGGAAACAAAAGTACAACAAAATGTAAAATTTCCGATTATAGAGTTTAACGTTTGTTTTCTTATTTCAACGTAAATACTGTTACAATTTAAATGTATAAACATACAGTAACATTAAATAGCACGATATCTTTAATTACATGCTTGGTGCTCTATAAAATGTCCTAATGATAGAGGTATTAAAATGAAAATGTATCTGAAGTTTTCGTTTACAGTTTTGAAAGTATGCTTTTGGTGTAAACATCTCTATTTCTGCAGTAAAAATTGAATTTTGACTATATGCAAGTGAACTTAGTTTACATTTTAAAAAAGATAACCATACGCAAACTTATCGAAAACCGCGAGTTGACTCCTGAATAAGAAAGGAAAAAAAGATGCGTAGAAGAAAAGGGTAATAGAAACAATGCAGACATAGACTTATGGAAGATAAATAAATAAGATAGGAAAGCAATAACTTAACGGTTAGCTGATGACGAGGGCCTTAGTGAAAAATCGAAGTGGAACACATTACATACAGGGATAGTCAAAAATATATTTGAAATTATACAGTATCACTGTGCACTTATTATTGAGCTTTTTGTTTTTTGAGTAGTGTTTAACGTCCGTTTTTACTACTGAGGCACCACAGGCGGATTATTGAGCTTGCCTAGATATAATTAATACCTATATGCTCAGAAATTGTGAAGTTTATTCATTTATTTAGTTCTGCAGCGGTTTATCATTGGTCATATGGCAGACGTCATTGCGATACTCGCCATAGCATGGAATTGTCAATGGCATTGATGGTACACATCGTAAAGGTTAGAAGCAACGGCGGTATACCCCACAAGGAGTTGCAAGAAGGGAGACCTTAGTGGCCATTGAAAGAGCCGTTGATTGCTGTCAGATCCCGTACGAGTCAGATCCTTATTCGGGAGGCTGCAGAACTCACAATGAATGTGCACTGGCACTCCATCGTGTTGGAATATGAAATCTCAAGATTTTTACTGTCACAGTTACTTTGTTGGGCTCTCAGGGCTATGTTGGCAACACTGCTGCATGAGCTTCATATTATGTCTCGTTTTGGATGTGCAACGAGAATATTTAAAATTCGTACACGTTACCGAATTGGCTTATCTAAAGAGTATCCTACTTATACTTTGTCAGAAGAACGTTGATCAGAGATTATAGACTTGTTCGCATAGAGTTCGAGCACACAAAATGTCATATCCCGTACTGTGTTTGCCATTTCAGTAAATGCTATCTGATGGCGAAAATATCTCACTAAATTCAAGATATTTTAAATTGAGGTTAATAACCAATATGATTATTTTAAAACCTTCGATATATTTTTGACCAACTGTGTATTAAAGGAGCAATACTTACTTTTGAGCAAGCTCTTCACGCGTGTAGACATCAGGGTACTGAGTGCGTTGGAAGGCACGTTCCAATTCCTCTAGCTGGTCTCCAGAGAATGTGGTGCGGCTACGACGCTGTTTGCGCTTCAGCGGTATCCCAGGCTCCGATTCCGTGTCAGATTCATCACCACTGCTCGGCCCTGTAAACACAAAAACACCCAATTCACGTTAACCTGACTTAAGAAATTGATGCAAGTTTAACATCCAGTATAATGTGCACAACTATATTTTGAAAGTGTTAGCTATACTTTATCATTGATAATAATTGTATCAATTCAGCATTACAGCTGAAAATTATGGATTATATAATTTTTGTGCTATTTGAGAAACCAGAAACACCCAAACCTTTCCTTTCCTTTTTGGCTGAGAAAATACCCTTGTTAAAAACCTAAATAAAATGACAGAACTGAAATGGATTCGTGTCTATTCACTAAAAATTGAATATGGTCTAACCCAAGTACGTTATGAAGAACATTAATGCATATAATTGTTAAGTGTTTTATACAATAGAATGTTTCTTAAAGTAAAACGAAATAGCAGTGTTTCATGAAACAATAATCCTACGGATTTCAAACTCTAGCACAGAAGAGCTACATTTTTATTGAAGATGTTGACATTTCTCTTCTACTCATATGCCATGGTATGATTAATCGAAAGTGCACCATACACGAAATGGTAGTGCTGTTTTCATCGTATAGGAACAACGAATAGTCGTCATATTTCTGTGGTCTGAGTGTGTGAACCTCGTGACACTCATATTAGCTGCAGTAGTATGGAGGTGCGTGCATTGTTGAGAGCAAAAGTGTACGAGTGTAAAAGCGCTTAAATATGGACAAACATCAATGGTGATGAGCAAGCAACGCTTTGGTCGTCAGGATATGGTCATCATTGGCGAGTAATGCAGGCTGAGGCCACTAATTCTTGAAAACAAGTGCACTTCTCTAGAAGTTCTGACTATAGAACTAAATGTTATCATCGGATCTCCACATACAAATGTCGCAAATCAAATCAGCTCCTCAATGAAAAAAGAAACATAAAATGTAAGCCAAGATGCGAGTCACTTACCGAGCATTAAGCACAGGTAAGTACAGTCATTTCAGACATAGAACGGAGCACACACCCTGCAACTATGAACATTAATTATTGCCAGCCAACATTTCGATCTTGCTTCTTACTCATAATAAGATCGGACGCTATTTTTTGTGCACAAATATAAGCATTCTTCTTCTTTTTTGGCGTTATCTCGGGATAAAGAATAACGTTGAAGGTTTTTTCTCTCTTCGCAACCCACCGTTTTATATGTTACGATATAACAGCTCATAAAGTTTTATGTGGTTGACATCTGGGTGATACGGAGGCAATCTTAACAGGGTATGACCATGCTTCATTAGCATCTCATCAATAGCGTACGTATTTTCTTTCAGCTTAGGCTTTCAAAAGTTCATACAATTATAGGTCATTTTCTTTTAGACTTTAAGTATTCCATGGATTCCCTATTGAGGATGAGATGATCAATTTTTTTTCATTAGTTGAATTTTAATATAGTGGGTTATTAAGTTGTTTATTATGATAAGATGCATTGCCTATCACCAGATAAAATACATTTGAATAAGTTGTTTCTCTGGGTAAAATGCTTAGATTTTATTGTTCATTGCATTGTAATAGGCGCCAGTTATCTGATTTAAATTTATCAAAGCATCGGGAACAAAACCAAAACTATTTCTCTGCATGGATAATGATGAGTCTGGATACTGATGCCATAAGTCCGACTACACAGTTCTTAGGTGTAGTATGACGACAATGACCAGGTCTCATCATTTTATATAATGTGTCGGCCTCCCCCTTGAAATCTGTATGGGGACCTTAGGAGTGATGCTCGTAGCATTTTTATATCCCGTGTAGATCTCTTAATCCACTTGAACTCAATTTCCCTTGCTGCTTATCTTAACCTTGTGCTCCCATTCTTGAAAGTTATGCTTTTCTTTAATCTATGATCACTTTTAACATTGAGGAGACTGCATCTTCATTAAATTAAACTTTCAATTGTGCAGTTGATAAATTTCTTATCAAAATCTTCCAGATCTGTCACACGTTTAGGAACATTGAGCGTTTTACCTGCAGTGTCTAAAGTACGCTTTCTTCATGCCTTTCGAATCGTTAATAATTCTATTCATCGTCCTTAGGGACACTACTGTAGCTGCTAAACCATTTTTGCACTTGTCTTGATTCTTGCGATATTCCGGCGATGCTATTTCATGTCTTTCAAATTATCCCATAAATAAAATTCACAACTTGCTAAATCGGGAGAGCACGTGGACCACAACATGAATTACTCATTATCGATTACTTCACTTTATATTTAATGATTCTTAAGTGCGGTTACACAGCTGTTTTATACTTATACTTTTTCTTTTGTCACCTACTGAAGAAACAGAGTAATGATTTGTGTTTAATGCCAGTCAGCATTTATTGTTTCATTAAAAATACTGAACGTATTATTTTCTTTGCACTTACTATACACCTTTATAATTTTTACAAGAAAAACTAGTTTTTTCACAGTCGAATGTCGCTCCATTTTAAACACACGTGCCATCACCAGAACAACTCTGTTACTACTAGTATGTACACTGCCTGTAGTGGCGTGAAACACGTGTTCTTGGGATAACTTTAATGACAAGGGCAGTAGGGAAGAATGCAGTACCAGCCAATGTAGTGGTGTTTCTCCAAGACACGTATACTGTTTATGCGGCAGCTATATATTTTGGAACAAGTGAACCAATTGACTATATCCAACCCCAACAATGCTTTTGACTTGTGTCTTTTAGTAATGAATTCGCATGAACCATGTTTAGCGGTTCGGTTTTTGCTTTCTTATCAACCAAATTGCATGATTGAAATAATTCTAAATTGCTTTATACATTAAAACATTATTTCAATCAAGCAATTTAGTTGACAAGAAAGATTTTTCTTAAAATTCTCTGCCACAGGTTTTTTTTTTCAGTACCATAAAATAAAAGACTCTTGCAAAATAAATTCCATTGTTTGTCAAAGATAATAATGTTTCTGTTTTTCTCTGTTTTTCTCTGTTAGTATACGTTGCTTTGACGTTGAAGTGATTTTTGATGTCCCTAAATAAAATTACATAAAAGTACAGTGCTAAATGAGAAAATTAATAGATACATTGTTTGGAGGGAAATTTTAAAGGTTTTACGGACAACCTAATTAAGAAAAGTAATTCGAATGACTTTGACAGAAAATAGATACACCTTTGTTGAAAATGAAGCGAATTGATACTCCATTCAGAAAACTTATGGTATTTAACAAAATGATTATAATAATTATTTATGACAAAAGTTAGAAGTGGCGCAAAACGAAAACAATTTTATATGTGCATGATTTACTATTTATAAATAAAGTAGCATGCATCATAGATCCATTGATACCGAAACGGTTCTTGTTACAAGAAAATAGTTCTGTAATTTTCACTTGGCGGAAGAGTGCAGAAAGCTACCTAAATCTCTAGTTAATTTTCTAATATCAGCAGTGGCAATTAGTACTTTTAAAAGGAAATTAACAATGTAAAATTACAAATTAAACTTCTGATTTTGATGTTATATTTTCTCTTATCTATTATCTAAATTGCTGTTTAAAATATTAATTTTCTTGCTCTGAAAGAACCTATAGTATTCACTTGGGCATTCCAATGAAGTTATTAGGTACAGTTGTTGTTGAACATGGATACTTAAGCAAATAAATGTTAGAAATCATTTTAAAATCAATTTTGTGTATAAACAGAACATTTATTAGATATTATCTTTTAAACTTAAATTGAAATTGTAATATTATAGTGAACTTTTTGCAGTTCAAGTTTATGCAGTTAATAATATAGTGTCCGTTTGAATAGATTAATAATCATCACATTTCGTATGAAATCTGAGATAATAACAGAGTAATATATAGCACTGAAAGTTACAAACTACAGTTTATAGTTTGAATGTCATGTGTTGAAAGAACTACTTTTAATATAAGCTGTCTATCACAGTTGTTTCAAAAGATGAAATTTCTGACTTTATTTTATATGGATTTTTCATTGCGTCACAACATTAAATAACAATGTAGTTAATGTGTATAGTTTTGAACTATTATTATTTTATTTATTTTTAAATTCTGTTTTCATGCCATGTAAATTATTGTTTTCTTTCTTCTGGATTCACACTCTTAGTGCCACATCTTTCATTTAGAATCATGGATTGATGGACAGTATAGGACAATAATTAGATGTACTATCATGTTGTGCATGTAAGATTAGTTGATTGAATTCTCTTTATACTGTAGAAAGAGACTGGAAATCTTTACTTTCCTAGAAACAAGATGTTGGTTTTTTCATCATCCCCCTGATTTCTTTTCCCCGCAATATGTCGGAAATTTAAATACTGATATATCAATTATTATATTCGCCAATGACTATTTAGAAAATATTAGCTTTATAATTACCCTATATATATTATCGAGAATAAACAAAATATGAACGATTTCACTTGTTAACAATGGAAAGTGAGTTTTATTGATTCATTACATTTTTGGAAAACAAAAGCAAGCTTGGAAAGTTGTTAAACTGAATTTAAATTTTTTACAGGGGTAATTATTGTTTCATTTTGTGCGATAACTTATTTTCCCATTACTGAGAAAACTTTTAATAAAAATGGAAGCCTACTTAACTTAAACAAGGGAAACTATTTTTGCAAAACTTGCTAGAACTTTAGAAAATATCGATCGTCCTTTGGAAAAGTGCAGAAGAATGGAGAAAACGATATATATCTGAGCCTAATTTTCTAAACTGAAGTAGTTTCCTTAACATTAGAGATGGAAAACATATTGAAAAGTATCCTTAAGCAGTGTGCATCAACTTTGTTCTTAGAGTAGAACAAAATAGTGACGAAGCGCATTTCCTTCTCAGTATCATTGTAAGTCGTTAAAGCTATTTTTTATAGTTCCAGAAATGTAACTAAATGGTTTGATTTTACACAATACGACCTTTTTATATATACGACCTCTTCTACTACTTAATTATTTTTATTTATTTGTTTGGTTTGTTTAAGGCCACGTCTTGTAAGCTGCTGTCTTTACAGAATCTTAAACTTTTAAGTACTAAAAGTTTTGTTTTTTCCAAAGACACTGTTATACATTGTTTACACATTTTGTTTAGCTTAAAACTGCAACTTTCAGTACATTTTTGCACCAGGCTTTGCTTTCTCATTTTCAAACATTACTATACTTAATCGCGTGGTGTTTATAGTGAAATATTTTACTAAAATTTTGCATATTGGCTATGCAATCTATTTACAAACAAAATAGTGAGTATAATAAACCCTTATTTGACTTCATGATTATTTGCTGCAATTTTAATAGTATGTTGACTTATTTAAGGTTGCATTCTTATACTTATACTTAATTTTTTAAATGCTAAAAGAATTTTATTTACTAAATATTCTGTCAAATATTTTACACGTTTTGTTCACTTTAAAGAGTGGCATTTGGAGTCTTTGTGTTACGTTTGCTTTGTCATCTGCAAATGTTACTCTATTCAGTGGTGGAGTGTTCATAGTACAATTTTTAATATGATCAATACTGTACTATGTCAATAATATGTAAACAAAATAGTGAGAGCAATACTCATTTTTTTTGTTTATTTGTGGACGCTCTTTAACATCTCATGTAATCAGAGTCTCTTTTAATTCAGGGCGTGAAACGGCCGACAAATTTTGTTCAGAGGCCTCTTTTATCAGGCTTGAGGTTCTTTATTGTGCCGTAAATGTACGACACGGGACCCACGGCTTTACTCCCCTTCCGAAGGAAGCCATACTTAGTATTTTTACGCCCGAAAAAATCAATCGGTCCTGGCCAGGATCGAACCCGCGATCTTCGGCATACTCACCCTTGTCTGCCTATCTTATTTATTCTTACAATTTTAATTTTTCCTATTACAGTATTTACGTAAAATGTAATTTTTAGGTGTATAGATACTTTATAGATGAATAACTCAGTTTTTAAATATACTTTTTGCACATGATCAGATAATTTTATAAATGTGAAGTAACTTCAATTAGCCTCTCACTAGCTTTACTGCACAACACAAGCATACAACATAAAAACCTACGATAAAAAGTCAAAGTAATAACATTTTAAGTAACAGTCCCAGTTCTAAATTAACAACAACAATAATAATAATAATAATAATAATAATAATAATAATAATAATAACGTGGAACTTTGTCACTATATCGTTTTAATGACAAGGGGGAAGGGGTTCCATATTCTGGATGTACATTGGAACAAAGATTGAAATTATTATTATTATTATTATTATTATTATTATTATTATTATTATTATTATTATTATTATTATTATTATGAAGGTTATTACTATCGTTATTATTTTAACTACGTAAAGCAATGCAGAGGATTTAATTGTAATTTTTTGAAAATTGTTCACGATAATAATAAAAACCATCACAAAGCTATTCCAGGCTTATTTATTTAAGTAATTTACTTTTTGTGTATTATGAAAGGCACGTACGTTCCGCTGAATACGTGCGAAAGTTGCAAAATTATTAGTATGTATATTAATATGAATAAAATACACTCATTCATTTGTTATAATGCATGAATATATTCGGTTGAAAGAGATTTTTATCTTTATCATTAATTTTTGGTTTTTCTTATGAAAGGTATAAGAATATAGGGGTCTTTAGGGGAACTAAATGAGTAAATACATGTTTTGAGTTGTTGATTCAATCGGGTTAAAATATCACATATACATCATAAGCAAATGTACAATTTGTCACTCTCATTTCAGCCAGGTTAAAAAATAAGGGTAGAAATATTAGTTATAATATAAATAATTTATTCTAGTTATTTCAAAGATATTTTTGGTTTTACCATTATATTTATAATTTTATCTATTCTATTCTTAGAAGAATCTTAATAATAACAGTTATTATTTTATCACTATTATTATTACTATTAAATGTTATAAATAATAGACCTAAAGAGCAAGTGGGTTATTGTACTTTTCTGTGCTGTGACATTACATATGAGGACGATGCTCTAAACAAACTTGGAATATTTCCATTAATGCGTGGGATATTTAAAAGTACACTTGCTAATTAAGTTGGAAAATATACAATGTTACAATTTTATAAAGGTATGGCACGGCGTACATTGATGTATGCATAAGAAAATTGGGCACTATGAAGATCAGATAGAAGACAAATTATGAAATTATTTCTAAGGAGTGCAGCTGGATATATGTATTGATATATTTAGAAATCAATTAGATGTTTTAAATTTAAATGATAATAAAAATGATAGCTACGATCATTTTCTTCGAATGCAAAATAGCAGACTAACAAAAATATCACTGAACCACGTGACCATAGAAGTGTGGGATGACCAAGAAGGAGGTTTTTTAATACCGATGTTTACTACTAAGGCACCATAGGTGGTGGGTGCTGATCATACATGAAATGAAATGATAAATTGTGGAAGGAGTATTTTTTAAGGAAAGAAACGTTTCGGACCTAAATTTGGGACCATTTATGAGGAATGAGTAATTTCTGGGAAAAACCTGTCAGGGAGGGCAGTCCTGGCGGGAATGCAACCCCAGACATCCCGCTTACGTGTCCATGCCTTAACGACCTCGGCGACCCATGGCGGTCTAGAAGGAAATGGCAAGAAGCCCTGCCTGTCTTTGTGTGATCGTAATGGATCTTTCTCCACCTTGAAGAGGAAGAGGAAGTAGAGGATGATCATGTATTATATGGACTCTGCAAGGTATTGAGGTTTTTTCTTTTGTAACACAATTTTCGCTAGTTTCGTTTTCAAATGTGGCACACTTTTGCTTCTGGCATTTCCTCTTGTCCCCTATATATGCTTCTAAAAATGAAAAAAAAATTGTAATATCTGATATGAGGTGCTAAAGAACGTAATAAAAGAAACGAATAAAAGATAAAAATGGAAGTCATGCTTGGAAATGTTACTTTAATATTCCATGGAGGAAAGAGTTGTCTCTAAAAGAAATGAAACTTGACTTGTTCTAAAATTGGAATAATAGTAAAACTAATACGCGAGTATTGATTGTCGAGATCTGGCATACATGAGCCTGGCTTGGCTACGAGATTTACGTTGTGTTAAATTCACTCCAGCGAGATGATAAGCGGTAATGGGGCTGCTAATTGCGGCGTATATGTCTGTAAATGAAGCTTGTTTGTAATGTTTGATACCTCAGACGTACGCCGTCCTCTGAGAGGAAGATCCTTATCGTTCATTAGGGTCGATGCGCAACCAGACCGACTCCCCGTGGGTGCAAGAAAAGTGGGGAGGATGGACGACGGGATCCCCCACTGTTAGATTTATGGGCGGGAATCACGCCCCCTCTGACACCCATAACTCAGCCTGTAATGTAAATTATATTTCACACAGGGTCGATTAGATACAGGCGGCCAAGTCTCTGCATTTTGCCCTATCCCTCTTGTGTTCCTTCCTCCTTCGATTCTCGGTTGATTTATTTCTTAAACATTTGCTCTGCTCGACAAAACATTATGTATTCCTTTCCTCAGAGATATATAGCAAGCTACTTTGTGTCAAAATGTTATAAACGCCCTATCAGGAATACAAACAGTACGTAAATTGCGTCCACTGCTGTGGCTTAAGGGGAATGCTTTCCTCCTTAGGATTATTATTATTATTATTATTATTATTATTATTATTATTATTATTATTTGTATAATTAAGACGTGTTATTTTAAAAGCTGCGGTAATATTTTTACTATATAATAAGCAATAATTTTAATTATATTTAATGTGCGTTTTCACCTTTGAGGTATTACAGGCTGTGACAATATCTAAGTTTGTGAAAAGAATTTTTCTAGACTAAATTAAGGTAACTCCTCACATGTGCCAATGATATGGTCTGAAGAAAACATAAACGATGAATACAACGTTTACTTCCGATATTAGCTTTTTCGAGGAGATCATATAGGGGAACGTAAATAAAATAAGTTCTTTCATATACAACGGAGAAGGAATTTGGAAGAGGGGTGTCAGAATCTTATCAGTTTAGTCACAGTAATAGGTGGAGTCTTGCAAACGCCATAAGAATTATCGCAGGAAGCCTCTCATTGGCTAATAAAGTTAATGGATTAACTAGTTTTGCAAAATTTCCTGCAAGCAATTAAAAATCTACAAGAATGTATGTCCTTAGCAAGGATTCGTATACCTGGAATTAATGTTTCCATTTTCATTCATTTACCGCTAACAGTTAACAAAATTTGTGCACCTTTATCCTGTGACACGAACATGCAAAAGTTTGTATCTGAAAAGAGATATACAGGAATCGAACTTAACAGAGGCTCAAACATGAATGTTTGGTTAAAAACCAGTACAAGGCGCTGAAGACCATGAAAGCATTTATCTTTATTAACATTTCTTTTAAACAAATTGCGAAATATTAGTGTGTTTTTGTTATAAAAATATATCTCTCGATGCTATTGCAATCTTAAAAAATGTATTATATACTTTGTCACAATTATTAAAGTACTCTAATAATTTAAGTGTGCATTTACAAAAACTGTGGGATTCTCCTGTAAGTACTCACGTTGTTTTCTGACTTTATTGTGTTCATTTGTCGTTCCTATGTAGTGCCTTTTTACGTTGCGTGATGTTGCAATTTGTTATTGTTTATATGTATCCAAAATTATATTAAATTAGATTTTGAAGAACTTATAACTGGTGTTTGTGGAATTAAATTACGTAAAAATGTAAGTTGGAACTTTTGAAAAACGTACTGACTACAAGAGTACGTAAACATTCAGTTGTTGCCATTTTCTTTTCAGTTAATAAAACCTGTGAGAAAGAAAAGTATAAATTTTACAGATGCCACGTCATCGGCATTGCAGCGGTTATGCTTCAGCTTGTTGATAAATATACTGGATACAGACCACTGTATGTCAAAATGAAAGTCATGAATTGATAAAATAAT
This sequence comes from Metallyticus violacea, assembly GCA_030762175.1. Classification (NCBI taxonomy): domain Eukaryota; kingdom Metazoa; phylum Arthropoda; class Insecta; order Mantodea; family Metallyticidae; genus Metallyticus; species Metallyticus violacea. Next base: position 212,829,216 of record CM060846.1, on the reverse strand, counting down.
ATAAAGCAAATTATCTCCACAATGATAATTTAAACGTACCTATTTGCATGCATGTACTTTCGTATACTTTTCTGTTGCAGCAAATTCCCTTTGCTGTAAGTAGCAGATTACGCTTTTGTACACATATTGCTAGGGAAGAAATAAACAATCGCTTTAGCAAGCACTAAGGTTGAGAAGGCTGCATCCTTGTAACTTGCGCGGTATTCAGCTTGTGGCAAAAGCTTCTTTTCTAGCCAAACCTGGAGAAATCCGCCATGCTACATTATCCACACTAGTCGCTCAGTGAAAGCAATTTTTTCGTCGGCTCTACTACGAGCGTGCTGCTTAATCATGCGATGAAGCTACTGAATTGGTTCTGCTACGCTTTAATTGAACCCTCCCACCTACCGACCTCGCTTGTTCTCATCAAACTGAACGTCTCTCAGAACTATCTAAGGGTACCGCCACACCTTATGCGAAAGGGATAGTAAATTAACCTGGCAGCCGATATTTTCACTTATCGTATTCTATAATCTGTAACGTTAACACCATTTGCAAATCCTTCGCGACTTTTTTTATTAAGTATCAAGGTTGTTCCACTAGGAATATCGACAAAAAATAAACGAAATATTTTTCATATTTAAGCATGTATTTACAAATTTGTAAATACATGCTTAAATATATATATATACATAACATTTTTCAGCTAGGAAAATGTTATTTTGTGAAATTGTTGATTTTTTTAGATTATTTGCTTTCGCTCTTCCAAGATTGCTCATCGTGCATATATAGTAAGGTTGTTTGAGTTACGGGCGGCAGAGCGCGTCTGCGTACTGAGAAAAGCTAGTCAAGGCCTATATGCATGTGCAGGTAGCACGTTGTAGTTAGTTTAAGGAAGGCTTTGTCACGATTTTTTGTGCGCTTCGTGTGTATTTCATGTGTGCAAATTACGTGCTAATTGTTTTTCATTAGTTATGCCCCTACATAAGCATAGCCCTGAGAAACTGGTTTTTTATTTACGATACATACGTGAAACTGGTTCTTGTATAGAAGTGGTAAGACGATACGCAAGAAAATATCCTAGCTATCGCATTCCAAGTGGAGAAACTGTTTGAAATAGGATCTCTCAATGACAAGCAACGTGTTCCGAACCACCATGTTAAATGAAATACAGGAATGTCCTACGCAAATGCTACCAATGTATGGACACTAAGAGTATAATTTTCAACGTTTCTTATAACACTGGTCTGTGCTTACTTTCAGTTTTAAATACATAACAAATTTATGTTTTCAGTTTATAAAAATGCTATAAGCGCGGAGTTTCTATCTCCCGTTTTCGGTTGCGGCGTCTACACTTCCTCAGTAAGCAACCGAGCTCAGGTGGCCAGTTACTCAAATAATATCACTGTATAATATTAAACAATTCATCCAATTATCCTTCATCCTTTGTAGGCATTCAGTTATACTACATACTTTTGTTAATTATTACACACTTTATGCCCTTCAAGAGAAAAAGAAAACAGTATAATCAAGCGCTATTTATAGCTTATATCAAAGCTTCAGAACTTCATTGATGATTATAAAAATGTAAGTACTAAACGCGTTATTTAACCATTTTTGTTAAAACATTTATAAAAATGAAATATTTGTTTTACTTCTTTGAAATATCAGCTTGCTCTCTAGTGGGTTAAAGGAAATTAAGTTGTTTTTGTTTTGTGTTAAACATGGTATAGGTGCTATGTACATATTATTTCAGGCTTACTATGCGAATTACAGTTGCTTTTCTTTCATGACTTTTTTTTTTTACACACTTAGTTTGCTGAATCATGGAATTTTCAATACCACTTTACATTTCAATCTTACAATTGGAATGTTTCGGCTGAACCAGACTGATCAATGAAACTTTATAGTATGACCAATTAAGAAACTCAATATTTAGTGGTAATACTCATTTTTCCCTAAAATCATTGACACCTTCATCAACTTTTCAGGTAGAAGTAATTAAACTTCTACCACGTCTTAACTTTTATGGAATAACAAAAGTTATATTACCCTCATTCTCACAGACAGTCAAGTTACACTTAAACCTCATCATACAACTCTACACTTGTATGGGATGTCCCTAGGCTATTATTAAACTTTCCATAAAGAGTCGTGTTGGGCTTCTTGACATAGGAAATAGAACATTGAAGCAGCAGATAAACTGGCAGAAGAAGGAACTAAACTTCATAAGATCAAATCATTTCTGCGGCATTAGCAAGAAAACTGCTAGAACAATCGTATATCAGTGGACCAAGAAAGAACATCAGATAAATCAGAAAGTGGAAAAATCTCTCTCCGTCAAGAACTAGGTAAAGTTGTTATAATCATCCTATATCCTGGATAAGGGCCTATTGAGTAGGGACAGGAAGTTGTTGGAATAATTATTGGACATTGATCATTCCGAAAACATCTTTGTACAATGCTATTGTACCTGGTAATCTCACATGTGAACAGCTGATGAGACTACAAAACACGTGTTAATGTGAAGTTCTGGAAAAACAAAGAACGTCTCTATCAGGATACAGATCTTTAGGAGAAGTAATTCCCAAAATTTAGGGAAAGATTCTAGAACTCACTTGATCTGAAACTACAAATTTACGGTTAAAAAGTACACATGTGGCCTAAGTGTCGATGTGCATTTACACACTACAGCGCCCGGATGGCGGACATCGATAAGGTATCGGGTTCGATTCCTGCTTCGACAGTTCTCCCTGACGAGATTTTTTCCAGGTTTTCCTCAGTTCTCATAAATGATAAATGTCGAGGAGGTACCATTAATAGGCATGAAATGCTTTCTTCCAAAAAAACCCTTCTCAAGTTATAATTTCATCTCCTTTATCATCAGCGTTCACCGCCTCTGACGCCACAATAGTAACAATGGGCGCTAAACACTATTAAAATCGCCAATCAAATGAAATTAACTTTATAAAAGTAGGAAGACGTCTTGGAGTGACAGTTAGCTAGTGATGACATTTTATGACCTTTCTTGAGCTAGTGCCAGGCAGTTGTACCAAGAAGTAAATTGTTAGGTAAAAAGTTATTGAAGGTACAGTGATAAAAACTAATAGGGTATCCATTTAGAAAAATAATGATAGAAATTATTAATGCAATGAATAGTTTTAATACATTAGAGACTAGAATTAGTGTTTAGTTTATAACAACATGAAGCCAGGCATTGATCAATAGTTTGTGACCATTTTTTTAAAAAATACTGCATCGTTTTGGATGAAAAAATGCAAACGATATTAGATTACATTGATGGAAATGATTATATATATCAAGAGAACTTTAATACTTAAATAGTTGAAAGTGAATAAGACAAAAATAAAATTTCCGTCTAAATAGATGGGAGTTTCAGTAGCGGCATATCATCTGCACAGAAGCGCTTTAAAGGTGTACAGAGTTGTGCAGAAACTTACGAATATAGGACTTGGCGTGAAATAAGAAATAAAATCATATAAATAAACTCATTGTTTCAATGAACAGTCTGATCCAACCGAAACACTTCTCTTGTCAGCTGTGTATAGAGTTGCTGGATACTTTGCTGCTTTAGAGTACCATCAGAAGTGCCGTCATTTCTCTGCTACTAAAATATAATCTTGAACATATGCTGCAGTATACTATCAGCTTTTACTCTGTCCTTGAAGTCTCTTATGTATAACATGATACACAACATTACACGATACTATAAGTACTTGTAAATATGTAGTTGTATTTTGTTTTGCTGTAAACATGTATACAGATTATATGTTATCCAGCAACGTCATTCAAACGAATGTTGTAGAAAGAGTTGTTTAAATTAATCATTTATTCATTGAATTAGTTAATGTTTAACTCCTCAATCTCGTGTGCCATAAAATAGTATAGTGGAAAATATAGTTGCAATATTTTTGTGAACTATACTGTACTATTAATTTAACGTTCATTGTTGGTACATTTAGAAAATATAACCAGAAAAAATCTTCCATCCACCACCATGTATAGTTAGGATCGTCAGTGAATTTTTCCAGCCTCGTTAATTTTTCTTTAGAAAATGGCGACCGAAGACAGTAAAATCTTAGTCCTAAAGGAATATAATTTGATTCGTTTGTGAAAATTGCAAACGGAACTGAAAGAAATGTTTTATTCTGCAAAGACCTATGGAATATTGGCTGCAAAAATATTTAATACTGTGCATGTCTGCAACGATACAGTGCCATCTTTCCCATCTATAGAGTGTAGATAGCAGTTGATGCCAAGCTGAAAATTCCGTCTGTTTTCTGGGTGTTCCAACTACATTCTTTAATTAAAATTCGCATTAAATTCAATTTTAGTGTTAAATTTAAATTTTATTCTTCTTTTGGATGTTGATTTTCATCACATTTACTTTTACTGATATTATTGAACCACACATTTCATAAATTGTAACTTAATATTATAGTAATGGGATAATTAAAGCAACTGTTTACGAAAAGTATTACTTTCCTTTCATTGAGAGTATTAATGAAATGGATAATAGTGAAACATAGCTATAAAAATGTTACTTATAACATTCAGCTGGAATAATGGAGTACAACTACAGAAGAAACTCCTCTGGAGTACAGTTTTTCCAATTCGTATTAGTACAAAGTGTATTTACTTCTGAATATTGGTCTATATTTTCGAGAAAATGCCTATGTATTACAACTTTTTAGGGTGCAGAGATGTTTTCTTTTTTGAAAACTCTGTCATTGAATTTAATTGGAAAGAGTGGGGGAAAATAATTTTGAATTTTCTTCATCAAAGTAATCTCCTTATCTTATTTCAACTGGAATAATGCACCTATCCATTGAATGAAAGGTATGTACTGTTCAATTCTGAGCCTTATTAGTTAACAGCAGATGAGGCGCAAGGTTAGATATTTTGGCGGCAAATATTATCGTTCTATAAATTTGACGATGATGCTTTTACCATTATGAGTGTTTTATGAATTTCTGTATATCTAAAACAGAAGTGAGCATGGTCATTGATTCGTGACGCTAACATCTAAACGCCTCTCTTCCGATATGTTTCACATAAAAAAAGTCATTACATTACTTTGTGGCTACCAGAGTTGACTGGCAGATGCAGTCGGTAATTCAACACCGATTACGTCCCAGGTTCCCTCTCAAAGTGATTATCTTCTCCTCTCTATCTCCTCCTGCTTCTGCTCTTCCCAAGCTTCGTGCCTTTCTGAAGTGTGTTCGTTTAGATAATTCGCCATTTATCATGAAGTAGCTGTCCTGGGTGGCCCGGCACCTGTTGTCAGAGCTCTGGCCCAGGGCGCAGATCCGCCTCGGCCCGCCTTCCAGACACCTTCAAGCACCCAGGCGGCTTCTTTAACTCACAGGACCGCTCATCCTTCTTACATTCATTTCTCTCTTTTGTATGTTTGGTACTGCCTATTTTTCTTGTAGTGAACCGGTAACAAAATGTAGCCTTTTAACATTTTCCTGTAAACTTTTGACAGGTTCGCCTATTCCGCTAAAGATTTTTAATGGTGTTTAACGCCTTTTGTACTACTGAGCTATCACAGGCGGTGGACACTGATGATACACGAGATGAAATGATAAACTGGGAAAGGATTTTTTAAAGGAGAGAAATGTTTCAGGCCTTAGTTTAGGGTGCCACCCCGGCATTTACCATTTATGAGGACTGAGCAAAACCAGGAAAAAACGTAGGTCAATGAGGACAGTACTGGTGGGATTCGAACCCCAAACCTCCCGCTCACGAGTGCGCGTCTTAACAATTTCGGTCACCCATGGCGGTTCCGCTCAAGATGAAGGGCAATAACCTTGCACCTTTTCATTTCTTTGGGAGGCTATACAGAAAAGTGGTTTTTTATGTAGAGTATTTTAATTTTATCTTTGAAAAATGCTTTTTATTTTCAATGATATAAAATGTGTAATTTTTAATTACTCTTTATGTTGTATAAACTTAATTGCAAACCTACACATGTTACTATATTAATAACGTTTAATAACGTTTGGGATATGTGTATATATAGTTTGTTGAAATACACGCTACTGGACGTATATGCATCACAATAATATGAGGTTGATCCACCGTAGCCAACGGCCATGACAGAAGCTTGAAGCGTATGAAAAATGGGGTAAACAGGATAATAAAACGGACAAATCAGTAAAATACAGGGGTAAATAACCAAAATATACTTCCACATCGAGAATTCATAATTAATATCAGGAACTATGTGATTGATTGTCTTTAAGATACAGCAGAGTGTTTTCATTTTGTAACCCATAAATGGATTCCGGAACAAACTTAAATGATCATTGCTGCTCTATAAAGAAACTGATTTATCTCAAAGTAGTTGAGTTTTATTTTGATGAAGTGGCACCGCAGTTTCGCTTAGTCATATCGGTATGGATGAGTTCAACTCATGATTTTGAAGATCTTGAAGAAGAGCATTATAATGGAGGCTTAAGCGGAACAGGCAACCAATCTTGACATTATGATTTACAGGCTGATGGTTATATTTAGATTTATTGTTAGTTTTATTTCCAAATGATGGCAGGTGGAATCATTTTGAATCACTTTCATATCATTCTTGAACTTTATCATGTGGAGAAGTTGCCTTAGATGTTTCTCTGGTACAGCTCTGCTCGACAACTACAAAATTATTTGGAAGTATTAACCCTTGTTAAGCTTTGCGGCTGTCAAAATCATGATTCATTACTGTAAAGATCTGTTTCATAAAATAGACACCAGAAATACGTTTTTTCTGGAATAATCTTCCAGCATGTAAAAGTTTCAGGCTATCTGTAATTGATAGCACGCTTATTATTTGCAGAAATTAAGTAGGAGAGTAGACGTTAAAGATACGGTAGAAGGACTGGGTTGAGGTTTTCACGGGATTTTTCTTTCTCCTAAAAAATCGAAAATGAGCTTGGCTCTTTGGCTCAAAATGGTTTCTGTCTAGAATTGCTGCATTTCGTTTTATTCCTTAATCCAAAGAATTTCGCGTAATTTTAATTTAATATAAAAATGCATTTGGAATCGAAAAGTCATAGAGCTTCTAAAAACTGAGAAGTAGAATCTTTCCAAAAGGAATACTGTGATATATACCAGACTAAAGAATGTGTCATCACATATAATTATTTAGTTGCAGCAAAACAACGTTTTAGCGTTTTGAATACATTTTTAAATTCAATCTCCAAAAAGTTTTAGTTATTTTAAAATTAAAAATTCAATATCAACTTTCATGCAGAAGAAATAACAGAGTAAGAGAAACATAACGATGTGAAGAGACTTTTTGCACTTAAATAAAAAAGGAGGCTGGTGAAAAAGCGACGATGCTGGTATTCAATTAAATAATGGTAGATTGCTTGCCACCAGTTCTGCTGACATTTGTAAAAGACCCTGAGTATAAATAAGTAGGAAAAATTATCAGGAAGCAATGCCGGCAAATTTTCAGCTAGAGGATAAGAAAGGCAAACATTCTCTAAGTAATCAATGAACTTTATAATATTATTTAGCTCATTGTAATGCTTCTTGGCGACGCGCTTCCACATTTATTCATCATTTACTCTTATCAACTCTAACGCTTTGTACAGTTTAGCGACACTTGTCTGCACATTTTAAGTGTCACACCAGACTAAACTGCTTATAATTTATACATTCTAATAGGTGTTAGCCCCCCCCCCCCTGTTTTATTTACCTTACAAACAAAGTTAACATTACTTTACATACACGTGTTTACTATTTTCTTTTTCTCGAATACAGATGATGTTTTAAATTTAGCTTATAAGCGTTACACCATTTCTGACTAAACGCATCTATGCAGATGTCACTGTTACAAACATTTACGATACTAAATATTGTCCGTGGTAAGATATATATAATCCAGGGATAAATGTACTATATTTTTTCGCATGTTATGGTAGCATGTATTCAGGTTGTTACGTCTGCTCTTAATACCCAGTACATGCAACATAAATAAATAATAATTTGAATAGTCATCAGACTCTATAGCTAGTTCGACGTTTGCAATACAATGTGCCTAGTACAAAGAATGTATACTATTAATTTCCAACACTCCATCTTTTGTTGATTAGGATATAAAAAGAAATATGTATGCTAATGATTATGAAATTCAATTAATATTAAATTCCTCAACGGTTCATGAACTGCTTTTATCAGTAACCGTACAAAGTAAATTCAAGTTTTGCTAGCCATAATTACACAAAAGTTCAGTTGAATCGATTTTGAGAAAGTAAGTAAAATCTTAATACTTCTTCAAAATTACAACTTTAAAAAAATACAAATTTGCGTTATTAAAAATGTCGGCAAATATTAAAATAACAATAACCCAAATATTTTTCCAGTAATAAATTCACAAAAATGCTAAAATATGCTATTATGGAACTAATTATATGTTCTTAGCTTATTTTGGTGCAACAAATTTTAAAAAAGTCACTTTGCAAAAATTAATTCTTTATTTTCTTAATATCAGCAAGAAACAACTCAATTTAATTTGCACTCTTCCCATCATTACGTCAGTTCTACACTTCATTTCCTAAATCCTCAGCTAGTTAGAACCTAACCCTTGTCACGCTGGTTCAAAAGGCTTTGAAATTGAGGTTGCTTTTCACACAAAATTGAGGAAAATTTTCATGCAATATCCCAAGGCGCCCAAGTTTTTGCAACTTTCAGGGTATTTTAGTTTGTGCAAACTCTCTCCATGTCGGTTTTATCAAATTTAGTTTTCCCTTTGAGTATGAATGTTTCTGTAACTAATCACTTGATGTCTTACTCGTGCTTATGATGTTTGATCTGTATTAAATTATTTTTAATATATCGCTTTCCATTTTCTTTCTTTTTAACATCGGGAAGCAGATTCTTAACTATTGACTTAACTCTAAAAATCCTAATCATATTCTTTTGTACTTTAACTACATTGATTTTTAATTAACTAATTAAAAATTATGCTTATTGAATCATCAGCTGTGTATACGACATCCTGTTTAGGCTCACATAGCTCACATGCCATGTACGAAAGCCTTTTGCTGGGTATACATGGCAAAATGTAGTAAAATCTAACATGATCATACTCGAAACACTTGTTATTTCTGTTTAAACTCGTGTTACCTCTGTGTTTCCAGAACCACATACGGCTATGAACTTTTGTGCCTATGAAACTCAGTATGTCACAAGTATGTGGAAAATGTTGCAATCTTGCATTTTTTGTAATTTCAAGTGATAAGCGTTTAGCTAGACTTAGACATACACACATAAAACTTATATAGTGGCACAAATGGACTGGACCGCCACGGGTGGCCGAGGTCGTGAAGGCAAGGACTCATGAGCGGAAGGTCTGGGGTTTGAACCCCGCCAGGACCGTCCTCCCCGACTGAGGTTTTTTCCAGGTTTTCCTCAGTCCTCATAACTGGCAAATGTCGGGGAGGCACCCTAAACTTAGGCCTGGAACGTTTCCTTCCTTAAAAAAATAAATGCTTACCCAATATATAATTTCATCTCATGTATCACCAGTTTTCGCCGCCTGTGGTGCCCCAGTAGTAAAAACGGGCGTTAAACACCATTAAAAAAAAACAAACAAAAAAAAAAAACAAATGCACTGGTACTGGTAACTTATCCAATTTTTTAAAAGTACATAAGGAGTCTTGCAGAATGCAACAGTCAGCGAGACACTATGATGTTGATGCTGTAACAAGTGTTGCCTCGAGAGAGTAGCGAACCTGTAATATGTTCTACAAATATGTTAAAGGTTAGAGTTTGTTCTTATAATATGTCGCTTTTATCAGCGTCAAAACAACGACCAAACTATTATTAATTTTGAATTTTTTATTGAAACAGAAGGATCTTTAATTGCTATTCCTTACTCACACATCATGGTTTGCTTCTTATGTTATACTGCTTCTTCCGCTTCTTTCGCCCGTTCTTTTCGTCCTTCTGTATCTTTAAGTCAATCCTCCATTCCATGGACAAAGTAATTTATTTATTTCAATTTATTATTATAACTTTGATGTGTGAAAGCGAAACCGATCCAATAGTCCAGGAGATCAGAGTTTAACTTTGAAATACGTTCTAATAGGTGGTTCTCAACAAAGGTTATTGTCCCTTATAGTGGGTTTTTATCAATGAAACACATACGCATGCGTGCTTATTCTCCAGTAAGTACCAGATTTAATTTTGATGTAATTAAATTTTGATTTTTATCTACGTATGTATAAAGTAAAAGGGTAGTTATTACTTTCCTCTTAACCTGCGAGAAACGACAAATTTTGAGGACTTTGGTTAACTTTCATCGACATAATGACATTTATTTTTAGGAAATAACTGTTTTATTTTACACTCTTGCTACGCAAGAATTCAACTACTTGCTATTAATTCCTTAGCTTCTGCATCAGCCATAATAATAAACGAAAGGTCATGGAAAGGTTCTTCCGCGGTACGACAGACATTAAGGCATCATTTACAGTGAAAATTAGAGATTAAATAACGTAAACCTATTTCCTTGATTATTTGACAGTTATTCATAATTAACTCATTTAGGCAGCTGAGATTAATAAACTTCTTAGGTTATGGTGCTCGAATCTTTCGCGGTAGACTCTCGCCGTTACGTTTCATCATAAATGAATGACATTTCTAAACATTGTGCATTACTAACAAACTCATGCCATTCACATTCAAAAGTTAAAATCAGTTATTAAAACGCACACGGCGTATTATATTCTTGGATGTTCAATGTTGTCTACTGGGACAATTTACGCAAAGGAAAAACAGGCCTTGGAAAGCTTATTATTAGAAAGACATGCAATTTATGATAGCAAAATAAGTATTAACATGCAGAGACGTTTATCTTACCATCAACCATAAAATGTATCTTAAAATTGCAATGAATTACGTAATCGATGTTTCTGAAAATGTATGTAGCACATTTTTCACAAAATATATTCCAAAAGTTACAAAATAATACTAAAACAATGTTTTTGTTCATCACAAAGAGTCATCCTATACCTTTCCTTAAAGAAAGCACGTACAATTAAGCTGAAACATTTACTAAATATAAGACCAACTGTTGCTGTTGATAGACAAGTATGGTTATGTCTCTATAATGGATAGTCATTAGATCAGTTCTTCTAAACACTCTTGATTTAGACCATGCCTTTACGTTTCAAGCAGTGTTTGTTGTTCTGTTTTCCGTGGCTTTAATAATTAACGCACCATACAACTACAAAAGTTACCATCAGTTTAAAAATGTCAGATATGAAACCTTTCAAGTCTAAAGTAACTTAGGAGGTATTTGATTTTTCAGTAGAAAATTGGTGTGTAGTAAAGTATATTGTCAATTTACCAAAAGCTTTTTGTTTATACGTTTACTATTCGTTTTTCCACTGTGGCATCGCAGGCGGTGGACAGAACACACATATGCACTGAGAGGCTCCCTTAATGTGGCCAGTATAATGTCAAGGCAACCTCGAACACAGAAAGACGCAGGAGTTTATATAGAGATGGAATGAAGATGAATGATGAAGTGGAAGGTTAATTCGTTGTAGAAAGGAATACAAACCCGATATTTGTCCTTTCTGAAAATGGACAGAGACAAACAACAGAAAACTTCAGTCAGTTAAGTGGTACGCAAGTTTTGAATATGGAATCTACCGAACATGAGTCCCAAGCATTTCCGCTTGAGCCAACCCGTTCAATATTTATTTATTTATATTAATTGTTTTAATAGTTAAGGATATCAAGACTACGTTACATTAATACAGGTTTATAAGCTATGTATTTTACAGAATAGAAAATCTGTTATCACTACCTTATTAACAAAAAAGGGAAAAATGAATGTATCATAGGTGCATGCTGAAAGGAATTTGCGGACACCAAAAACAGTTTTAAACGCGTTTTCATGAAAGAAAGCCTTTTCAATGGAAAAGCCAATATCTTGGTTCTCAACCATACAGTGTGATCAACAAATCGTCTTTTCTCTGTTTTCCTCATACCAATGCTGTATTTTGTAAATACACGTTGAATCCAGACTATAGAGAACCTCAGGGGCAGACTTGTGGTTCGTGGACCATAGTTAGACATATGCTGTTTATAGAGCATGCTAAGAGAGCATCTTGGTAATTGTTTCAAAATCTGTACTTAAGATCATGTTAGTTGAAACGTGAAATGTCTATTTTTTATTTTAAAATTAGGTGTAACCAAACTACATTATTAATTTTCCTGGACAGGACAGCGTTTATAAGGGTATAGCAATCACGAATATTCGATTTTACCATCATTTATTAAAGTAAACTTAACTCATATATACTCAATTGTGACATTATTTATTCAGAAAAAGTTATAACGAATTAGGTAATATAAAAATATCTCTACAGGCCAATTGACACAAGTGTAGTACCTATTACAATTAATATATAACTGATGCTACTACAATTAGGCAAACATGCCCACCTTCAAAATGGGTATTAAGTTGTTTTGTATGTATAACAAAGAGAGCTTTGGAAGTTTGCTTATTGTCATTTAGATGAATAAATTTATAACTGCAACGACTGAATTTTAGAGTCTTTTTAAATTAATGTTTAATGCAATTGAAGTTCAAGAAGCTATCTTTTGGTGTAAATATTCATCACCATTCTGTTTGAATGAGTAACTTGTTCTAAAAGGAATAGGATTGGATTGGTAAGTTCGAAGAAGTATATTTCTGCTTTTCTCTTTATTCAAGTGTTGGCCGTTTGTGTCTACGCCCCGATTGGGGTCTGCTTTGGAAGGAAAATACTGACCGGGCGGGCACGATCCACGGGGACGTGGACGGAATCCCTATTTTCAGATAAGATCACTCCGTCACTACCGGAGCCTCCTCCAAGAGTTTGAGCCCCCCAGAAGCGCCGCTTTCATGCCAGGCGACGAGGCAGAAACATTTTCAAAGCGCAAGCCACCGTCACCCGCAATAAGCAAACATAGCCCTAGCTTTTTCAGTCTGGAAACAGAACCAACATAATGAAATGGGAGAGCGGACAATTCATCGAAAGGAAAGAATGATCCCAGCATTCGCCTAAGCGACATGGAAAACCACGAAAAACCCAAGGTCAGGAACTCTCGAAAGCAAATTCCAAGCGTTACCTCTTGAGCACCCCGCTCGGCTCAAAAACCAATGACTCATCATAATTTACAGAGTCTTTAATGGAATAAAGTTAAAGAGAGTCTCAGAAGATTTAATGAGCATAATGTTTTGGAGTAAATTAAAGCTTTATGCATTTAATCCACCTTCTTGCAAGATTTAATGCACTTCTTAGTTTTCAGTTTTCCATTCAAAATCGAAGAACAATCACTTCGGTTCACAGATAAACGAATTATTTGGATCATACTAAGAGAATAAGGTGAAATTTTGTGAGCAAAAACTTTAAAATCTGCTGATAAAGTTTTATTCTGTTCTGAGACACCTGAACAAACATAAATTCATATATTTAGATATTATTAAGTTTTTCTCAATTTTAACATATATATTCTGTTAAGTCATACACTATTGATATCCCATCTCTAGAAATGTAACTGAAGTACATGCAACTAAATTAACATTCTATTATGATAGTCAATTCTTGAGATTGTAAAATTATACGTGATAGATTTCAAGAACTCCGGTCGTGATCTGAATATTTAAAGTCTGATTCTTCCTTTCCGACTACATGCCTAATGTGAA
>CM060846.1:212550511-212810511 GCA_030762175.1 Metallyticus violacea | reverse complement strand
AGTATCTGTGCAATTCTCATGTTACATATTTAGTACTTATTTTAAGCTTTTTGTTACACATGTACTTTATATATTTTAGGATAATATTACATAAAAACCTGCACTCTAATTATGAACAAATGTTATAAAGAAGTAACCTTACAGTTCACACATTTGAGCCGATGTTTAATTACCTTAATAGTGTAGATGATTACGTTTATTTAATTTAAAGTCACCAACATTTTGTTTTCTACGCCATTGGCTTTTAATAAACAAATGTTAAGAAATGGGTAATTTTTTGTATGTTATGTTTTTTAGCTCCTCAGCATGAACTTGAGTTCTAAATTGTTATAGTGTAAGTTTAGAAACTCTAATAGATAATATATGGCAAAAGTACGCTTCCGAAAGCGCACCTATTGAATACAAGGATAATATTGAAAAGATCTTACGCGATAATGATAAGCTTCATGTTCAGTGTCGTCTATAAAACTTTTATGCTCCCAGTATTAAATGAAGGAGGTTCTGGAGCCCATCGGTGCTTACAATCAGCTGTTATTCACACTTCCAGCATGAGTGAAAAGTCTGCACACACTTTGTACAGTTTACACTATCCAAAAATGGATAAGCAGATATTGCACAATTAATTACAGCTGTATACAAAATCACAGTGCACGTCCGTGTATTACCTAATGGAAACAGATATGCCATTATGACTGCGTGAACAAGAAGGTTGTATTTGTATGTAACAACGAACAGATAATCAAGAACGTGCTTTTCTAGTGCTTCAAACAGCAATAGCAATGTTAAACTTGTAGATATTTAAACACATAAATGCATTGTCTGTGGCAATATTTCACATAGAAGGACGGCTGTACCATAATAACTTCCTGCGCTGTATTACATGATTGAAATAAACATTTAGCAAGATAGAGACTTACTTTGCAAGCATTAACTTTGTATTTCTATCTATTCTTTCATTTTTAGAGCTTACGCATCGCTATTGATAGCCAAAGGCTTTTAGGGTTATAAATGAAATTGACTGAAGGATTTGAAAATAAGAATACAGTTTATTGAAGCCTAAAACTATCTGACTTGCGCGTTTCCATATTAAGGAAAATACATATACTGGCGGAAACATCACTATAGTTAAAATCAACTTTCCAGTAACTATAATAGCACACACATTGCTAATGAGTAAAGTCAAAGTTGCATTTTCTGATCGTAAACATAACCTCCTCAGAGAGAAACAAATAACCTCATTAGCAATAGATATATATCCTCTCATTTGCTGTAGAAATCTATACTGGTAGACTTGCTGAAACGTATCCTTATGGAAATGATTCTGAAGGAGAGAATAAAATAACACAAATCTATTTTATTATGGACCCTTTAGATAATGTTTCTACAGATTCCCTTTATACTTAAAAATAGTCCAACTAACCTTTACATCTCTTTAACATAAATAATAATTAAACAAATTTACTTCGTTTTCTTAGGAAACAAACAGTAAGGGTGCATATGCAGAAATAAAAGCAGCTTAGCTCTAAGGATTAATTTCAAAAGCAAACTTACTTAAACTTGCTAGATATTGTTTCTAATAACAGGGCCGTTAAATTCAGAATCGCATTAAGCAGTGAAAACATGGTATAATGTACATATATCATTTCTCTCTTACAACAGCATTTAGATATTAGGGAAGGAACTTGAGGTTATCATGGACATGGTCTACCAATAAGCTTCCTTGTTCACCTGGATACAGCTGCAAAGGTCTTTCATATTCTGAAGACCTCGAGGGTTATCTGGTGACAAAGATTAGATTTTAACAGGTGACCCCATGATCCAAGTACTTTTGACCCAGGCATTTAGTTAACTTCGCTATATTTGGATATAAATAGAGTCTCCTCTCATGATCAAAGTTACTTGCATGAAAACAATAATCCTTTTATAAAACCCGACTCTATCCGAGGCATTGACAAACAATACAAAATCTGCAGCACAAAAATGGACCAGGAAGGAACACAAAAGACATGGTTTAAATAACCTGGTCAGTCTCTTGGAAAGATTCTTGTCAAAAGATCCCAACGAAACTCTCACTAAGTCACTGGTATACTTGGAAAAGAACAACAAAAATAAATAAACAATGAAAGCAACTGCATTAATTACTGGAAACATCTTCTGGAAACATCTCAGTACTCTTTAAAAAAATTCAATCTGCAGATTATGAAACTCTAAACATATACTGTTTGAATGTGAGGCTCAAGGAATAAAAAGATTTCAATTCTTTGGAGCCTGCGTAGTGAACAGAGAGAAACGTCTCAAACTTCTTAAGGACACAAAGCTTGCACTTCTGTAAAGGAAAATGATCAGCAAAATAAGTCAGGGACACGTGCGAGAACTTTCAGCTCTCAAATAGCCCCAATAATTTACTAGCACTATCATTGTCCATGAAGATCTCCAAGAAGCGTATCGTTGTGACCTGAAAATATATGGTAATATATAGGAGGTTTGAGTCCCCGTCGTAAACTCCAGATTATCTCATCTGATTTGCCTTTCAAGCCCTTGCTTACATTCATGTTGAATATGGAAAGTGAAAAAAATGTGTACAAATAAACTTTAAAATATTGTCAATAGCTAAATCATTAAACATGTGTCAATTTCAAACATCTGAGGTTATACCCCAGTCTTAAGAAAGTAGGACTGCTGTTAAGGAAATATAATGAAGCATAAGAACATAAATTACTATATTGGAAGAGATTACAAGATAGAAAGTAAAGCAAAATATATCAAATATTGTATCCAAAACAAGTTTAAATAAAACATGCATTTTAATGAAATTTAAGACAGGACAAGAAGCTGCGTAAATGATAATTTAAAAGTTCCTGTTAGGAGTCAAGAATAAGACAGATTAGGGATGTACAGTTCGAAGACGGGAGAAGTAAAAATAACGGCAAGAGACCAAATATATCAAACGAAAATAATAAATAACTCCCTTCATTATAATACAACAACTTAGTTGAGACACTACAATAAATGCATTTTGACCTTAAAGCACAATACTATTCTTATGTGACAAGAGTAACGTATAATCTGAACCAAACGGTTCTCGAAATGATGCAAATACTTAAATGAACAGCTGTTTCATTATATCTTTTCAAAAGTTTAATGCATAAAGATCTACATCAAAGAAAGAAAGACAAACATTCCAGAAGGAAAGAACACAAATAAAGGTAAAACGAATCTTCAATCTAAGATATGCATATTTGTCACTCGATAATTATTTTGTTCTTGATTATCCAGGGCATTTTCTGCTCATAAGTCATAAATTTCTAACCTCAATATGAAATTCAGAATAATTAATGTAATAATTATGTAACTAATTTAAAAAATACACGCTCAAACAAGAATTAAGTTTCAAAAATGTCTCACTTAACCCCATCATTACGTACAGATGCTTGCACGATTTTTTTTTCAGAGAAATAGGTCAAAAGAGCGAGCAATAATAGAATTGTAATATAAAATTCAAAAGTGACAATTAAAGGATAATATTGTAATGAAAACCATCTTTGTAGCTATATTGAGAATTTTAAATAATCTAAAATGACTTTTATTTTGCTTTGTTATTTTTGTGAAATGAGAAACCAAACCTTTCTTCAGTTTAGAAAGGTACTTTTAACTGAAGAGGGGAAAGTTTTATGATTGCAAGTATAACGGAAGAGAAATAAAAAATCAACATGTCTGTATATTCTATAATCGAATATACGGCTATAAAGGACAAGCGCCAATTAAAAAAAAAATGATATGAGCATCAAATAATGGCTCCCCCATATCAAGGTAGTTTCCTTAAAAACAGTTTAACAACAATGATATTGAAATGCTAGCATAAGCAAATATAATTACAGTTTAGAGATGAAAAATTAAGATTTCTGAAAAGTAGAGCCTGGTTCCTGTTTCATAAAAGTTCACAAGTTTGAAAATTGTGACACTTTGATAAATTTTTTGGCATACTCTAACAAATGACTTGTCACAATTGCGTTTTATAAAGCTGACAATTGTGTAAAAACAAATCCACAATAAATGACTTGCTACGATCATAGAAGTATTAGCTGTATTTATTCAAGATTCTTTGCTATTTAACGAGCACTAACGTTTACTTTCTTTGTGTTGGTATTATAATTATAATGCATTATATTGTATCATAATGTAAATTGACAAAGTGCAATATATTTGATAATACTTATCATTTAATGAAATAGTTAACACATTATTAATTGTAATAATCTACATTAAAATAATGATCTGTCACCTTAAAGTGTGTTTTATAATAAACCATACAAACGATAAGCTATCTATGGCCGTTAAAGTTAACTCAGTTGCACAATAAATGCCAGGTAAACTGCGCGAGCATTGATGAAAATATAATAAGCGCTTCTTACTATCGTGCATTAAAACATATATTATCAAACTTATTGTATGCTAATTATCTCACAGGTTCTATCGTATTTCTCATTAAGGCTAAAATTATCATATCACAAATTACATACCGCTGCCGCACATACTATGACAGATAAATGTTTTCCGTCTAATTTGTTTGACATTTTTACAAATATATTAGTTTGTCACTATTTAATATTTCATAAAACAAATGCCAAAATATCTCTGACTGATTTATCAATCACACCAAAAATTCTGTAAAACAGAATGTGATAAATTTGTCGTAACAATTTCGTAAATTTGTTATGGTTTATGAAACCGAAACCTGTCAAGTTATTGAACTGTAAAATTTTGCCTGTCACCTGTCGAATTGTCAATTTTAATAAAACAAGTCCCTGGATGTTTGTGATATGTCATACATTTTTCCTTTCTACTATCACAAACTGTAAATAATATTTCACCTAATCTGGTGTGAATTATATCTTTTCATTAGTTATGTATAATATTTTGATTTTTCAAAATGGTTTGTAATTCTTAAATTATTTGTCATAATTTCGTCAAAGTTTATAATATTTTATTTCCTTTTCATCTATTTACTTACAGAGAGGGATTTTATACACCCCTGAATTATTGTTTACAATTTCTTAGAATTTTAATTTTTAAAATTATTCTCACAAAATTTTCTGTGTAATTAGGCGGGTAAGTTATTGTATAGAAAGAAATACATGCATAGAAAGGGAAAGATGCATAGAAAATGAACTCCCCAGTTCATCCTCACACTTTGGGGAACGTGACTTTATGCTGTAAACTACTAGTACTATTACCTAGTAATACTGCCTGTTATCAAGTACAAAAACGGGGACCGA
This sequence comes from Metallyticus violacea, assembly GCA_030762175.1. NCBI lineage: Eukaryota > Metazoa > Arthropoda > Insecta > Mantodea > Metallyticidae > Metallyticus > Metallyticus violacea. Next base: position 212,805,235 of record CM060846.1, on the reverse strand, counting down.
CTCACATAAGTCAATTTTAGCACAGTATCAACAACAATCACAAAATCAGAAGAAACTGGTGATAGTCTTCAACTTCTAAGTTAATGGTTGCATGTGGTAAAGTTATATTAATGCAAAACTACAATATGTGCGGGGTAGGAATACACTGTGCAAGGACTGGTGACTTCTGAACGGTGAGCCGGAAACATTCTACGAAGGAAGCCCGAATTCAACATAAACTATTTGAATTATTTCAAATATGCCTCAGTAACATCATGCGATGTTGAGCAGTTTTTTTTTTTTTTTTTTTTTTTTTTTTTTTTTAAGGCAATGCTAAGTAACAATAGGAGATCGTTTTATTTGAAAACTTTAAGATATGTGTGATTTGTTACTGTGATTCTCTGCGAACGTGCATCATGCTGTGATATTTATTTCATTCTTTGCATTGTTCACTCTTCTCTCTAGATTAATTAAAGGCATTCAAAATTTAATAATAAAAATTAATATTTTTAATGTATTCCATTTATAAATTATTCTGTAAAGATATTTATTTAAACAAAGGTAATATTTTGAAAATATATCAAAATGTTTTTGTCACATGTTAGGTATACTCTTGCGTATTTGTAATATTTTTAAAACATAAAATTCCGGGCACCACTGTTAACTAATAAGCCTTAAGAAGAGAAATGTCACCTCAGCTGTTTGCATTTGTAACCGTATTAATTGAAGAAGAATTTCATTAAGCTAGAGAATTGAAATTGGGTGGTATATCGCGTGAAATAACTAAATAACAAACAGGCGCGGGATGTGATATCTGTGGTAAAATGTTTGTCTAAGCAAAAGCAGGGTTCAATTTTCCGGAATTTCTGGTTACAATAAAACTTATTTACAAAAATGTCTATTATTTCAATAAAATATTGACATTTGAGGGAGGAAATTCATATTATTATAATGATTTACAGAAATTAGAGGTGTTTGCATTTGTCCTTTTAAAGAAAATGCACAATCTCAAGTACATGCTTTCCTATTTTAAAATTAAAATATGCCAATTTATATTCAAAAGTTATATTCCATTTTTTAAAATTAATGAAGGAATATAACACAAACTGACATTCTTTTGATTTGCACAATTTTAAAATCAACTACAGTTTAATGTTTTATATTAAATTCCAAGAATCATATTCGTATTCATCTTAGTAGAGAGGATTATTTTTTCTTAAAGAACAAGTATCACTGACCAAATCTAAATATTGCTTAGCTCATTGGCTCTTGATATGTTTAACAAATTGCCTCATGATATAAATTATGTCCTATTCAAATGTACACTGGTGGCTTATGAATCACCGATTTTGTAGGATCAATGATTGCCTAATTCTAATTTTATATTTTATTTGTTATTCATATATTAAGACCATCACCTTAATCTAGTGGTTAGTGTTGTGCCTGCTATCCGGGAAGCCCGGATTCAATTCCCGGTACCTGCTTAGGAATTTTTCTAAGTTAGGGAGGTCGTGAGAACAATTGGGAAGTTGCCTAATGGAGAGGTGGCGCTCTTCGGTCATGAAAGCTGCGTGATTGGCGACTTGCAGTGTGGCGGCATGCCGATCACATTCCTCCCTGCAATACTGCCTTGTATCAATGAAGTCGTAAGACGGAGATAGAGGTCGTCGAGGGAGGCTAAGGCTCATCGTTCTGTAGTGCCAAATAATAAGAAGAAAAAGATTTATATACTCAGCTTTATGTGTATCACTTTTATTAAGGCAGTGGCAATGTCAACAACTTTGTGTGAATTATCAGCAAGATAATAAACATTTATCTCTGTTTAATTATTTAAAAACGGTTACTTTGAATGTGGCTCCTTGCAATGCTAAATTCTCATGTTTTTTGGCATATTATCATGTTGACTATCAAGCTATCAACAGTATAATATATTTAAAACAGAAACCACACGAAATTCAGTTTAAAAACTAAGAAAATAATAAAATATTACGAAATTCTTAGGCATGTATAAAATGTAGCATACAAGTGTAATTAATAAAACTTGTCAAGTTATAACCTTAACCGTTCACAAGGCTATTTACTTCTCGGCTATTAGGCACATCGCAACCGGCGTCACCCGTACTTAAACTCCGCTCGCCATTTGGTCATGTCCTTAAATATAGTTTTCTGAATATTTTCTCAGCATATCTCACGGCATTATACATTTATTTGTTGACTATACAGAAACGTATTTTGCGTGTAAATGGTACTTTAAATATGAATCAACTCATGTGCGTGCGGAATCTATACAGAACTTTTCATCGATTGTCTCCTCCCAGATATTGTGCACAAAGTTAATGCTACCAGTTCAGAGCAAAACAAAGGCCATAAGCGAAAACATAGAGTTGTAACAGAAGTAAAACTAGCCGAAATTGACGTCCAAGTGGCAGTTTTGTAATGTTTTAAAAACATCACATTAGGAATGAAATCAGAAACATTAGCGCAGCCGATCTTACACTTTTGAAACAGAATGTGTTTTATCGATACAATATATGCATAGTTGAGGGAGAACACAATTCCAGCTTCATCTATAAGACGAGACTGTATACCAGTATTAGGAAGTGGAGCTAAGTCAACGCGTGAGCGGACAATGTTTATAACTAAAGCTCGGAAGTTAAATAGGAATTTTGTTCTCTTTCGTACACATATCCCGGAATATAGACTTGAAAAAAGAAGACTAGCCTCCTTATCTATAAAAAAAGGTTCACTGTTTCGAATTTTCTTCCGTTGCTCGTATTGATCTTACTTGGAATCCAGCATGCATCCCTCAATTTTACAGCTATGTTCCTTGAAACGGATAAATGTATAGTCAATACCGGTTCCTGGGCTCATTTCCGCCATGCTAAAGATATTCGTTGTACGTCACAAGCGTTTTCAGAACCAGTTATGAGATAGCTTCTAATTACATTGGAACACGTAAATTTATTCAAGTGCTTTCAGTTAACGTCATTGTCCATGACCGTAACATTAATATTTGCATTAAAATAAATAAACTACATGATCATGAAATGCATGTAATTTACAATGTCTGGGCAACAGCTGCTAATAACGTAGCAGAAAGCAGCAGTTGGCTACATTTTATTTTAAAGCATTCTTCCCAACTAGTATGCCACAGGGAGAAGCGAGTTGTGGTATTTGCACACTTTTTGTTAACTTAGGAATAAAATACGCGAGTTCATGACTACATGATGAGCAACAAAGCACAACAAATTTTCCCAAACCCAGTTTACATGCCGGCGGTACCTGTGTTCTTCGTTGTAGGCCGCTGTTAAAACTACACGGCGGTTACAGGCGAGTAATTATGTAAATCTTGTAATAAATTGAAGCTTTCCGTCTCGTAAAAGCAGGCTAATATGTGTTGGAGATAATGGTTATGTGGTTAAGTTTTAGCTGTAATAGCTGCCGAGCGAAGCATGTCACAATGTGAGGGTGAAGACACGTTCCGACGGCTACTTTGATGTGTTGGCAATGTCACACAAATCCAGTTGTCTATAACAAACACCTCACATCCGTTGTATCTGGGTCGCACCCCGGCGGGTAACCATACTTGTCTTCTAAACTCAAAAATCGCGGGTTCAAACCCGGCCAGGATCGATGAATTTTTTCAGGCGTAAAAATCGTAAGTATTGCGTCCTTCGGAAGGGAAGTAAAGCCGTAGGTCCCGTGCGTACATTTACGGCACGATAAAGAACCTCAAGCCTGAAAGAAGAGGCCTCTGAGCAAAATTTGTCGGCCGCTTCACGCCCTGAATAGAATGTGACGCTGATGACCTGAGCTGTTAAAGAGCGCCCGTAAATAAAAACAATCAACAATCGCACCCCGGCGGATGTTGTGTTCTCTAATGGTTCCCAGGCCTCTTCAATATCGTTGAAGTTCAGGTGGTAGTGTTTTGTGTTTGTAACCCAGCTGTCTTCACTTCGAATTCATTTGCGATACCTTTTTCGAACAATGTTTCGTCTGTACTATTTTCGCCTTAAATACGTGTTGTTAGTTTTTAAAAAGTTCATCCAGCATTTTATATCATAATTGAACAGTTTTAATTGTGTTTAACGCCCTGTTTTTACTCTATGGGCACTAATGATACGTGAAATGAAATAATAAATGGGGAAAGGATTATTTTTAGGATGGAATCGTTTCGGGCCAAAGTATTACCTCCCGGGCATTTGCCATTTATGAGGTCTGAGGAAAACTGGTTTAAACCGCAGTCAGAGAGGGAATGAACCCTGAACCCCAGATTTTCTACTCATGACTATGTGCTTTAATAATCCCGGCCACTCATGGCTGTGATTTGACTCTAATGATGAACTACAACATATAATATATAAACGTATATATACAGAGTAATATCTGTTAAAAATAAACACACGTGAAACAAATATTTTAAGAGTATTTTCCTATAAAATTCCAAATTTTAATGAACATTGGAAAATAGAAAAATAGTTTATGCTTCATTAATAAAATCAAAACTTTGTAAAACACAAATAATACTTGTACTTATATATGGAAATGAAATGTGTTTTATGAAAATTGGTAGGTGTCAACTGACAAATGAAAAAATCTATACGTACTTTTGTTTATAAATACACTCAGCGCGGGCAGTTCCATATGCTGGGTAATTCAAAAAGAACATTCCTAATTCAAATCATAGTAACTTATGACACTTGGGCACATGCAATGTTGCATCTTTTCACCAAAGATAGAGAAACTCCTACACATTATGTATGCATGCTTCTTTAATATATTGGTAACACAATTAAAGAAAATAGCGAGTTTCCTACAAAAAGAGATTTATGTTGGAATTTGGCTGGCAGCTTGACGCGTCTTATGTAGTCTACATGTCGTTTATAAGACGAGTGGAAATTAAGTGAATATTTACACTAGGGGTTGCCAACGCCGAGTTAAACTAGATGGTTGCTACCCACATCACTTCTCTTGTAAGTGGCGGATAGGGTTCCAGAGTCGTCATATCATACAGTCCGCGTTCATTCACTTCTGTGCTTTGTGGGCATAATATAACTCGGATTTGACTCCACGTTGGCAATTCTTGATTTACATTCTACCACGTTCTATTAAGTGAGAAAAGATATTTATTATTAACTTTGAAATGCGTGTGACATTACAGATTGGCATAAACTGAAAGGCAGGTTTTAACTTGCATTGGATTAAAATACTTAGTGCCATTTTCAAGTCCTTTCTTTCCATAGAGTAAGAAAACAATTTGTTATATTAGGTCGTTGGGTTTCATTGTCATTATGCCATTAAATTATTTTGCTCCTTATGTCATCTTGGGCAAATCGGTTACCTCAGGACTTAAATTAATAGCAATTGCTCCGGTAATTTTATGCATTTAAATATTCACAGCTGGTGGAATTCATTTTATATAATCATCACTGCGCCTAAATTATAATTTTTTAAGAAGTCTGCAGAACGCAAAGCTAACAAACAAGCGTATTTTAGCTGGCCACCGAAGCAATTAGGTTGCTCTAATTTTTAAACGTCATAACTCAGAATATGCTGATGATTCTAGTTCTTATTACACTTTTGGAAATTTTAAGTTATACATTAAATTAATGGCTTTTCCAAGTATCTGATGGCCGACGCAGCGGCGGGGAATACCTTTACCAATAAACCATCGCCGGGTTACACTAGAGTCGGGGCGGGCGAAATACAAAGAATCAGTAGAAAAAGTAGTGTGGCATACTGACAATATTCTAATGCAATTAAAAATCGTGCACTCGTCCATGTCACGTAAGGAGATGCTGGAACTACCTGGCTTCATTTTCTGCACATTCTGGTACACGCTTATTAAATACACATTATTCTTCTTAACACTTTTTGAGGAATTAAATTGATATATTTACGAATGTTATCCTTTATTTCGTCTAAAGTGTGTGAATTACTAATTTATGAATGGCTTTAAGACTTAAAACTCAATCATCTGGAAATTTCTATTAAAATAATCTGGGGATATGGTACGGTCATACGAATTACAAATAAACACTGGTTTTGGGACAGTGTAATTAAACCCAGTATTTGCCATTAAATATTAAGACACGTGTTGTTTGCTTCACTGTTCAAACGACACTGACTAAGTAGCATAAGACTCAAACTAGCGTAATAGTTCATAACTATCTGCTCGCTCGTACTCATGTATCCCGGCGGGCCTTGAACGATTACTTATCTGCCCAGCAGTACCCCGTCGTACCATCAGTCATCATATAATTGAATGGCACAATATAAGTGCACAAGAATGTTGAGAAAGTGTGTAAACAGCCAGCAATTACCACTTCTAAATTGATAGACATTAGTGTTAAAATAGATGTTGGAATGGAAGCAGAGAACAGAGATAGAAGTACACCTTCCTTTGTATTTTTTACAGCATTCTGAGCTTTCGGTACCACTCACACTGTGTTTTGAAGTCAGCAGTTCGTGATTCTTTGGAAGACACCTATACGAATATGAATACTAATAATAAAACCCGCTTTACTGACCAGCTTTAAAGTATGATCGAGTCAAAAATAAAATTTACATTTTTTATAGAGTAGAAAAATTTGTCCATGTTAATTACATAGTGTTTTACGTTTAAAAGAATGAAGTTTGCGCCTCTTGTATTCCACGATGTGTATAAACTATTTTTAAACCCACGATAATATGGAAATTCATGAAAGGTGTGCCGCAGCATTTCTTGGAAATATTATATTCCCCTTATGGCATAGGGCGTTGCGCGCTGGCGTGAATGAGCAAAAGGCTGCATTATACTAAAGTTCTCTCAATATTAAAAGTTCTTCTATCGCAATGCATGTTGGAACATTGTAGATCTCATTCCAAACTTTTAACGCCCCGTACCGTTCACAAGCTAGGGAGAATATAAATATATTTATTTGCTAAATGCAAAGATCTGCGAAAAACTGAGTGATCGATCTGTTCTCGGCGGCTGGCACATTTTATATACCAATGTCTGAGCCATTATGACAAACATTTCAGTATAATTGAATAATTACTCCTGCAGAATTCGCTTACTTATGCACCGCCACGGGTGGCCGAGGTCGTTAAGGCACGGACTCGTGAGCGGGAGGTCTGCGGTTCGAATCCCGCCAGGACCGTCCTCCCTGACTGGGGTTTTTTCCAGGTTTTCCTCAGTCTTCATAACTGGCAAATGCCGGGGAGGTACCTAAACCTAGGCCTGGAACGCTTCCTTCCTTAAAAAAAAAAATATCCTTTCCCAATATATCATTTCATCTCATGTATCATCAGTGGCCACCGCCTGTGGTGCCTCAGTAGTAAAAACGGGCGTTAAACACTACTCAAAAAAAAAAAAAATCGCTTACTTATTAATCTTTTGCATTCATCTAACCAAAGGCATCGTCAAGGCAGTACTTCTTTACGTTTTCGTTTGTTTCACAATATTTAAAAAAAAAAACATGTTTTGCACATATTGAATAATTTATTTGAATTCGGTAATTTATCATAAATTAGTTTTAAACAAATAAATGTGATACAAAATTTACCTCTATTTTTATTTGCACAAAAAGAAACTTATACTTTCAGTATAACTAATATCAAAGATGACAGGAATAAAAATCACTACTTCCGTTTTATATGATCACACACTTTATAAAAAATGTAGTGTACTTTATCTGATCTTTTCTGCTCCTCATTTCAATATTTTCTCATTAAGATACTTCTGCCCAACAGAGGAGCATTTCACATTGCGGCCGCTAATGGACGTATTGTACAGATGCCCTTTAGGAGACATTTAATGGAGGAAGGAATAAGATTGAGGACACGCCCCGGGCGGCCAGAATCCAAGTAGGCGTTGCACGGGAATAGGCATGGTCCATAACGTTTACATAGATAATAAATCCCAAACTCTGACGAGCTCGCGAGAACCACCGAAGTCTCACTCATCGTCCCCAGAGGAAGTCCCCAGACATATCCCACCAGAAGCTGGGTTAGGAACTTTTCCTTAATGCAAGCCACCGCCAAACCACAAGGTACCATCCACCTTGCCTGACGCTTCTGATGCTGTAACTGATGCTATGACATGAAATGAAATGAAAGTATCCATCCCAGTAACCTGAGGAAACCACGAAAAATCCAAGGTCAGGATGGCCGGTCCCAAGAAAACTGAACTCGGGATCTCTCATATGCGAACCTCAAGTGTCACCGCCTGAGCTACCCCACTCTGTTATTACGGTATGTAAGTAGTACTCACGTATTACATGCATGCAAAGAAAACAGGGAAAATGCGTTTTGGGACACTTTTTACATGTAAATATAAACTATAAATGAACAATATAAACTCGGGCTGCATATTACAAATATTCCTCAACTTCTTGCTGTCTACTACAGAACTTTTTACTGATGGCGACAACGCAAATGAGCCAGGAATCCGTTGGCAATTTAAAATACCAGGCTTCAACTCTTCGGGGAAAATTCCAGTGAAAAGACAGTTTATTTGATTTCCGTAATGATGTGTTACATTTTTGTCAACTAAAGAATTGGATCCATGAAATTTTACGATTTGACAGAGTCGAATAAGATGAGCATGCGCAGCCTACAGTACATGAAAGTGATAGTGCAAACAAGTTCTAGTTCTCGAAAGTTATCTGGCATTTTCTTTTACAGGGGAAGGAATCTCCGGAAAAGGTCTCGTTACAACAATTCTCGCAGCAGGAATCGAGCGCGGATCCTATTTGGTAAGCAAATAGATAGTACACAAGCCAGAGCGATGAACACCTTGCCTCTTGTGTATTTACGGTATGGAGGGTGACTAATTTAATTTCCGGACACGGAAAAACTAGGAGAAATACAATATTCATTTGGCAGCGATCTAAAGAGCGTCCCTAATGATAGAACTATAGCACGCGGCCACAAATGTTGCAGCTTTAACAAAATGTCATGTCGTCTTGTGTTTCTTCTGCCATAAACAGACCAAACGGCATTTTCAGGCAATATATGTTTATTATTATAATGATTTAATAGTACCACAACTGCTGGAGCATCACCCCCCTCCATCACGAACGCAGATGTACCGGTGCTTTGCGGAATTTCGGCACTACAGATCATCTTTGAAAGATGAAGAGTGACCAGTCCAGCCTGTCTTTGCCATGACTGATGAAAATGTGGCGGCTGTTGAGAGCATGCTTCTCACAGAGCCACAAACAATACACCAACACAGGGTGACTTCGTTACTGTACAAAGTTCTCCCTACGAGTCAAGCTAGTTCCCGGTGGGTGCCACAATCGTTGTTAGAAAATCAGCAGCAAGGTCGATTGGAATGATGCCATGCATGGTCCAGGATTTAAAAATGGCACCTCATGACGTGTAACAGATATCCTAACAGTTGATGAAAGTTGGAGTAGCAGTATGATCCAGAAACCAAACGTCAAGTGAAGTACGATCAAAAGCAAACATGTGGTCACTAATCCCCCTGGAGGACAGAACCGATTACCGTCGACTAGGATGTGATAATATGTAACAGAAATATTGAAGAAGATCCGTGAGAGGCTAAAAAATGCTGGTCTACGAGAACTTCTCTTCCACTGGGACAATGCCCCAGTACGGACAATTGAGTTTCATGAGAAGTCAAGTGTCCAGTTGGTTACTCATCTTGCCCACAATTCTGATCATTTGAAAGTGTAAAGGGGGCTGCTGAAGCGTACCGGCAAAAAGTTGCTAAAATATTCAAGGGTGGTGTGGGTGCTTCTAGGCATTGCTTTGAAGGATGCAAAGCGCCATAGAAGACCATGAAGGGAAGTACTTATAGAAGGAGAACTCAGAGTGACAGAGAGTTCAAATTGCACTAAAGAAGGGAAAACTTTGTTTGTATGTATAGATGTTTAACTTCCTTAGATATATAGGTACAGATCTAACAGGATGAATGCAAGTATTCCTATTCAGAAGTACACACAGCATCCCATGCCTATGTTTTGAGTCGCTATAAATAGTAAATAGAGAACTTACCCAAAATTCCATCAATGGAGTGGTTCTTCCGAGGGTCACACTCATCACGGCGACCTCCTCGCAGTAAACGGCTAATGGAGCTCACGGATGGAGCACTGTTCTTGTCACAAATTCCATCCTGCAAGAGGAAATTAGATATATTAAGTTTTTACATGCGTCATTATGCATGCAAATCTCAATAATAATGCAGACAGACAATTTAAAATTGGCGTTCTTACAAATTATGTTAAATTACTATAGTATTTATACACTACATTGACGCCGGCGCTTCTAAAGGCATAACGGCCAAATGAATGAATGAATAGTGTTTAACGCCCGTTTTTGCTACAGAGGCACCACAGGCGATGGACACTGATGATAAAAGAGATGAAATGTTATATTGGGAAAGGATTTTATTTTTAAGGAAGGAATCGTTCCAGGCCTAAGTTTAGGGCACCTCCCCGGCACTTGCCATTTATGAGGACTGAGGAAAACCTGGAATAAACCTCAGTCAGGGAGGACAGTCTTGGTGGTATTCGAACCCAGACCTCCGCTTACGAGTCCGCGCCTTAACGACCTCGACCGCCCGTGGCGGTGCATAACGGCCTGTATTATGCTATGTCATCAAGTAGTGGTCTGGCTTTTCACTCCAGCAGAGGGCACAAAAGTTTGCCTATTGATGACATAACAATAACATTTCAAGATGGTTGTGCATTGCCAGGCATTACGTGATAATCTTAACCTCCAGAATGGGACTATAAAAATGATTAGTTTGTGTACACACCTGAGTTGAGTAATTTCAATATATTTGATAATAAACACATTTTCATAACACTAACTTTATACTGCGTGCTAACAGAAATCTCGAACAAACGGTGACTCCAAATTTGGTAAATTATTAAGGCCAGTCGATATTGTCCTCCCACCGCCTTTTGCGTGAAGAAGTACTTTAGTGTCCTACTGTATATATAATTATTCGTATCTTCCAAATAATTTTTTTTTGTCAAAGATATAGAAAGTATGAAATGCACGGTTAGCGCACTCGGATAATTACTAAGGTCAATGTGAAAATTATAGTAATCAATTTACATTTGATCAATAGAAAAAACAACAGCAGGAAGTTTGATGATTTCATACATATTAAACTTTGTTAGTGAAATATAAATATGAACGAATACTCGCTGAAGAAGACAACAGAATACGATTTATATCTAACTTCAAAGGAAAACTTAATCCACAACATTGTGCATTAAACTTTACACAGAAATTGTTAATTAATATGCCCATCGACTATTTAAAATAATCATTGTTTTTGAATACCCGAAACCACTGCATGGCTTTAATACCTTTGTTTTCTCTAAACACACAATTAAACAATTTAAAGAACTATCATGGTAGTAATTATTATTTTATATAACTTTAAATGTTGCAACTATTTATTCTGAAACTAAAAGTTGCTAGTGGCTAGACTAATGGCTAGCTGAATTAAGTCTCTAAAGTCAATAATATAAAAAAATGTGTTGTGAACCTCGTCAGTTTCAAGCAATTTTATTCACTTTCAAAAGCGGCTTAAAGTATATTTTCTCTGTTGATAATTTCGTTGTCTAAATGCATAAAGAGGTCTCTAAGTTTATAACTGTAAATATACCAACAACATTCGAAGATAATTGTGCTATTTCAGCGTTTTTAACAGAGGTCATCGAGAAAGCTGATAATACAGAGTGTCGCAAAAGCAGTAAACTCTCTAGGAGTTTCTCAAAAATATGAGTGAGTGAGTGAGTTTTAATCTCACTCGCTTCCCGCGTCGCTACTGGTGGCCTAGTAAGCCTACGCTTGCCTCGTAAACCCCAAGATCACGGGTTCGGGCGTAAAAATCCTAAGTGTGGCTTCCTTCGGAAGGTAAGTAAGGTCGTGGGTCTCTGTCGTACATTTACGGCACGAAAAAGAACCTCAAACCTGAAAGAAGAGACTTCTGAACAAAATTGGCCGTTTCACGCCCTGAATTGAATAATACGCTGATGACCTGAGATGTTAAAGGGCGTTCGTAAGTAAACTAAATCAACAACAATCGCTTTCCTGCCGGCATTAGAGTTCTGTGTATAGGCGGCAGAAGCAGTAACATAGTATATTTGAAATAAATGTACCGAAATTCGGCGTACTACATACCCTGAATGATAAAGGTGCATATTGCAATGAAATGATTGAACAACGGTAAAACGAATGACAGGGGAAACCGGAGTCCACCACAAATCCAATTTGCGGCCACTGGTAACGATCTCGGGCTGCTTCGATAGGTGGCGAGCAATTTAACCACTCGCCCCACGATATGGATGCTCACAATAATGCTAATAACAGTGATGAACCAGAACGATTGGTATTCTCAAAGTCACACACACTTTTTATGCATGTTCTATAATCCGTAAACTACTAATAATATGAAGATTTGTATTAGCTCATAGATATTTAGTAATGTATTACACAATTCATTATACTACTTTTGGGATACCTGTAGAACTCGGATATTTTCCTGTATACTATGTATTTATTTTCTAAAGGCGTGCGCATTATGGGCTACCACATCCTTGAAGCCAATTCGATCCCAATGTAACCACTAGCACATAAAGCAGGAAGAAAGTGCACTTATTGCTTTGAAAATATTGTTTTAAATAAGAAATGTAAACATCTTGACATATTTATTAAATATAACAAAGTCATAGCTCTAAGTATGCTTTATAAGTTTATGACAATACGCTTACTAACCTTTATAAGTCTATCGCGAATTTCCCAGCTAAAGATGCCAGGATTGGCCTTCTTGTAATCCTCAATTCTTTGCTCCACCTCAGGAGTAGCCACTCTCGGTTTACTGCCTCCAATAACTCCAGGACGAATGCTTCCAGTTTCCTGATAACGATTGAGTATCTTAGACACGCAGCCGTGAGATACACGAAGTTGGCGCGATATGACGCAGGGTCGAACCCCTGCAGCTGCCATCTCCACTATCTTGAGACGGATGTGATTCGGAAGAGGGCGGCCGTTGATAAAAACTCCACCTAGTTGGTTTACTCTCCCTTGCCCTGTAAAGACAATAACGTTTTGGTATTAAAACAGCATGTATATGTGGGTAGAACTAAAGCAATTGTTAAGTGTTAAAAGACAATTGAAGGGGAAATTGTAGGTACATCAAAGTTTCATAAAATAATCATTTTGCTATGAGTAATCAATAAATTCTTTCTCTCTGTTTATACTTAAAACAGTATGGCCTAATTTAAAATCGCCCTGTGGTGCCGCGTCAAAGCACTACAATGTGAATGTGTACCCTTCCGGCTTATATTTACTCAGTTCTCGCCATATTTCAGACAATAGAACGTCTCTTCACCGGATTTAATAAAATATTTTAGCAATTTCTTACAGGAATATTAATTTCAATTATCCAATAATGACGAGATGTCATTTTGAAAGTACTTCTCAAATATACCACACAATTATAAAAATATCTCATCTGGAGCAATTTATTTGGGATATTTCTAGTTTTGATTCGCGTTGAGAAAAATGGTCAGGGGGAGGATTTTCAGGAGATTTGCCTCACCTAAAACAATGAGGTCAGTTAACTTCAGGACCATGAATGAGTTCTCGAAAACATGGAATTGTTGCAGTTGATGGAATAAACCTTTTAAAATGACGAGTGTAAAATCATTCATTTACAATGTGTAATCTGGCAAAATTTAAACTTACTTTTGAGTTGCAGAAATTAGGATTCATCAATACCAGAGTATTGAAATGTAGTGCTTTGTATTGCGACTCAGGTAATCTAGAACAAATTGCATCGTTTCGGATGATACAAATGCGAGTGTAAACTTTCAGTGTGTGCCACAGATATAGCACATCTATTTTCCACCAGGGAACCTGATCTAATCTAATCTAGTTAATCAGGTCTAACTGATTAACAACTTCAGAAGGTACATTCATTTACTGTTCCTCTAAAACTTCTTACTTCGAAAGTTTGCAATCATAATATTTTCTCTGATGTTACTATTTGGAGGTATTATATAAGTTGTTTTGTACTGCTCGACTTCAGTTATAAATTCTGTACGCTCGCGCGTCATTTTTCTCCCAAGCGTGCAAGAGGTGGTGCACTTCATCTCTAAGTTCTGAACTGCTTATGCAATCTTACATTAAGCTGAAACTGTCGTGCTACTTCGACTGAACAGACATTGTATGGGATAAACACATTTTGATTGATACAAATAAATTTGGTCTCCATATTATTTCTAATTTAATTTTTAATGTTCTCCTCCACGTTCTGAAACTATTACTTGTGCTAAACTCTGGAGTATTTTTGCATGCGAATGTTCAAAATTTGTGTCAATTTCGTGTAGTGTTTACTTTGTCAAAGTTGTACGTTTTCTCTCCTGTTTTTTACTTTGCGCTGAACCAATGGATTAAAATGTGTGCATCTTGTGAATTATAATTCTGGAATATGATAATTAATCAGCAAATTTCTTAATTAATTTTGTACGCGACGGTTTAATTCGTATTTAAAATAGATTTTTCATACAAAAATGCATTACTTTAGAGTAAATTGTGTAAACATTTTGGCGAATAAATTTATATGGAAGTGAGACCAACAGAGAACGTGTTTAGAAAGTTGAGATATTGAAATCCTTCTACTGCCGCTTTTAAATGATCTCTTGTGTTGGTGAAGTGCAGTTTGAATTGTTTTTCACAGTAGCATATCTGTCCTATTAAGCTAATTTACAACAATATTCTTTTTATTCGTTGGCTTACTGTGAATGAGCTTATGAAGTCATGTAATTGTTGTAATTTACATTATTTCAAGCGTTAAAATTATATATATATATATATATATATATATATATATATATATACATATATGAAAAATAAAATAACTCTTAGAGCAGTGTAACTAAAATATCAAGAACTAGAGAAGCAGAAATAGCTAAAATACTTAAATAGTCACACAATTTTAGCTACATTTCAAATGTTGGAAATATAGCGAATATTGAGTGATTATTTATTTTATCTATTTTTACTTCTCTAGTTATTGTTATATATTATATTTATTACATATCTCTAAAAGTTAAGAAACTGTTGCCCCCACTCTGACAGGTAATAAACTCTTAAGATGTTTCACAAGCTCAATTGAATACTTTGTGCAAAATTTTCTATATTTGCGAAAAATTCGGATTAGCAGAATTTTCATAAGTGCATTTACATGTAAAATGATTTTTTAAAAATAAACATAATTTAATTCCTTCACTAAATAACTTCAGTTTAATCTAATAATAAATCTATTTGTGAAATTATAGGTACACATTTTCAAATTAAAAATAAAATATCTATTTTTTTACAGTACTGCTGAAAACGAAATAAATATTATTTATGTTTTAATTAAAAATTATTTATTCTAGCATATTTGTACTTATTTAAATCATATACACCAAGCAATTTCAAAGCCGTAATTATTGTTTTGAGTGTCTTTAAGACATAAATTATTTACGAAAATAGTATACTGTTTGGAACTAAAAGTTTAGAGAAAAGTTTTATAGCATACAAAGTATAAATTAGCATTATATTGGATGTTCCGCTTAGAGGTATTAAAATAAGTAGGACTTTTATGTATAAAATAGTTTATTAACATATCTTTTTAAATAACGATGTAAAAACTCTCCAAGTTCAGGAGAATGGTCAATGCAACTCAATATGTAAGTTTTCAATTTCCCTGCTGACATCTAGACACCATTCATTCCACTCACGGAGAATAGTTTTGCCCTGCTTAACGACTTTCTTTCCTGATAACCACAGAATCCACTGTTTGTAGTGTTCACATACTTATTTTAGCGTATTTATTGCTCTACTGATAGCGCAGCGTCTGCTTTCAGAATTATCTTTTCTTCTCCAACTGCGTAAATTTAACTCATATAATGATAGATTCTTATGAACTACATGTAACGCTTATTGGTGTAGCCATATAATTAATGGAGGGTTTAATCTGTTCTGCTCGCCATGTAACTTGTAGTACAGCATGCTAGAGTTGCAGTTGATAATATAATGTATTTTCTGCTTAAGATACGAAAAACATCATAACCTATATCTGGGAAACATAAGAATATAGTATGCTCCAGTGGCTTACAGATCAGTAAATGTGCTATAGCTGGGAGTTGTATAGAATATCTTCCCAGAAGCAGATTATTCTGATCTAATAAGAGTCCGTAATACTATATTTGAATTTTAAAGAACTTCACAGCATTATAAATATTTTTCCCTTTCAATTAATTGTGCTGCCACAATATTTCTTTTGAATATTCTCAAAGGTGCAAAAATATTTCTTGAGTCTACGCCTTACTTACCAAGAAAACTGGTTACTAGAAAGAAGGAGAAAAAAAAAAACGTACCATTAATTACGGGAGTGGCTCTCAAGCACAGCGTGTTGGCGTTTGTTGACACCTAATGCAAGCGAATATGAGGTCACGTTAGCTATATTCAGTAACAGTTTTATATTTCGGTAATAGGTAGAATCAACAAGCCATATCTCAAGGTAATTATTGCCACTTTAATATTACTATTTACTGTGCGCACTTAGATGTGTAGGACGAACGCATAACGAACAGATGTGAATGATATATCGGGCATGGATATTCTTCAAAATCACAAATTACAAATTCTAGATTTTTTTCAGTGCCAATGCAAATTATTTATAAGAGTCAAATTACTTGCATGACGCTGCAGTAAGCCACAGTGTTGCACAGTTTCAGAGTATGCTCTTGCCATGTTGATCTCAAAGTTCAAGTAACTTGTCATGTTCAGGTTTTCTATCGAACTTTTCAATGATAGTGGTATTTTAATTTATACACCAGCTAGGTCCCTGGTAGGTACAGTTTTTAATTAATTTAATTTATTGTTTAGTGTTAGACACCGTTCTACCAAACTTATTTTCATTAATAAAACTGCATTTAAACATTTTTTATAGATTTTGTTGAAATTTCCTCTAAACTGGAATTATAGCAAGGCGTCGAAATATTTTGCAACAGCATTTTCCAAAGCAGCATTATCTAATATTTATTTGTGGAGAACATTGATCTCTTATTTTAAAAATCTTTCCATTTCCCGAGTTTAATCAAATAGTCGTTTTGAGGTTTTAGAACTGCAATTTCAATGAAACAGCGCACGAACGACCTTCAATTCATTCGCGTGCTACCTTGCTGGAGAGTATTACAATAAACACAGAAATGAGCAAGTACGAAGGGTGGACAAAATGAACACTACATATTGCTTATATATATGTGTGTGTGTGTGTGTGTGTGTCTGTGTGTGTGAAAAATAAAAATAAAGAAACACTATTAACAATGCAACACATTATCACTAATAATAAAAGTAGATAAGGATAAAACACAGAGAAAGAGTCACACTTGAAATTGCTATATTTCGAACTACTGCGAGTTCTTCAATGGCAAGAAGCTAGACAAGTCAGATGTAATAAATAATAAAGTATTTTAGAAAACACGGAAATAAAATTAAAAGAAAAATAGACAAATAGTAAAGAAGTCAAAAGCAAAACACGCAAAAGCAAAACACACAAAAGCAAATAAAGCTTAATAAGCAAAATTAAAAGCAGCACCACAGGTGCAAACAATATTAATGAAAAATAAAAATAAAGAAACACTGTTAACAATGTAACACATTAACACTAATAATAAAAGTAGATAAAGATAAAACACAGAGAAAGAGTCACACTTGAAATTGCTATATTTCAAGTGTGACTCTTTCTCTGTGTTTTATCTACTTTTATTATTAGTGTTAATATATATATATACATAGGCTACAGAGCATCCTGAACATGCCAGTGCGGAATCAGGTTTCAGGTGTTATAAAAACATTCTAAGTCTAGGCCTGTACATAACTGTTTAAATTTTATCACCATCTCCCTCAAAACAGCTTCCTTGTGTAACAAAACGCCGCTTCCGGCGCCTTTTCCTATTTGTGAAAGCACCGTGAAGTCCTGTCTCGGAGCGTGTCAAGTGAATTCCGCGATTTGTGCTGCATTTGAAACGGCAACCCTTCAGTTTCTACAGCATCTTCTGGAAGAGGAAGAAGTGGCAGAGGGGCAAGTTTGGCGCATAAGGTGGGTAAGGAATGCAGACCACACAGTTTTTGTTGAGAAACTCATTCGTTAGTGACGCTTTTTGAGTGGGTACATTTGTCTGTAGTGCTTTTGCATCAAATATCCTCCATCAGAACGATGTTAGCAATGTCCTGGATGATTCTTCAAATTTTTGTGACAAAGTATCTAAACTTTTTCACATTTTTGGAGTTTGTGCTCATGCTTAGTAGTCCTGATCTTTGGTCTTTCCATTGCCATTCTGGAAGATTGAGCGACACTCAAATCATCTTGCATATGGCCATAAGCCTGCCGAATGGTCTTCGTTCTAGATTTGTCGAGTTTGATACAGAATTTGATAATAGCTCTCTGCTCTAGTTTGCAGTCTATAATGAAAACGCAAATCTGCCGGTGCATAGTAACAAAAATTGCTCAGCTTTCGATGTTCCTCTCAGCATAATGGCTAATGCTGTTCACAGTTCACGACCCTTTAAGCTCATCCCCGAGCACGGCTCTGTTTTCGTGTTGTAGATCTTGTCTTGGAACATTTGATAGTACCGTTCACATTGATATTTACGATGCAAACAGCGAAAAAACTGTATAAGTTCCAGGCTGAGTGGCATACAATTTCTTTTATATTATATTAGATTTGCCTGCCTATTATAAAACATATAAAAGCTATTTACCTGAAAGAGTATTTCATTTGTTTAATTTTTAACACATGTGTAGTATACATCATATTAATTTACCTTACATATTTTATATCATATATGACGTACAAAACTATATAGCATGTTTCATTAAAGCGTGCGAAAATTAAATAGGAAATAAAGGATGGTATGCTGAATATTTTTAGATACGAAACCTAGGGTCTGAAAAATAAGGTTAAGGAGATAGAAGCTTAAACATATCCATCATTATTTTTGTTTTCCGAATTAAATACAGCGAAATTTACATGTATTTGTTTACACAATAACATTTACATTATTTACATTTATTACCCTGCAGTACCATATCATTGCCAAGCCTGATTTAACGTACAATTTTATACCTGACAACAGTTGTTCAAAATGAACGGTCATCAACCTCAATGCAAGCATGACATCGGCACACGATATTCTACCACACCATTTCAAATATTGCTGATCCACAAAAATAAATAAAATTCTTGACGTGTGATGCTTTTTGAGAAATCGTACCCTTTCAGTGACAAGAGCATTGACACGCAATTTTCCATAATGTAGGCCACCGGTACTGCGTCATGCGTCTCTTTGAATGGTGTGAAAATGTGTGTCGTTGACTCATAGTATGTTCAAGTGAATACTATAAGACAGAACCACCTTGTGTACCTTAGGTAAACAAAACAATGCATCATAGATAATCTAGCCTTTAGACTCTCTCGCGTGTTTAAGCCTCCTTAAGCGTCCTTCGCAGACCACAAGTTCCCTATCTCAAAATGTTCATGAGAGCATTCCCTGTTTCCTGTTTAACTTTTGTACGTTTTTTTTTTCTGAAACATCCCGTATACATTTCTTTATACATCTATTTACTAATGTGCAAATATAAAAGTAATTCAATTTTAAGGTCATTTAACTTGTTGATAATGTACAAGGATATGTGAATTACGTTTAGTAAATTAAATTATCCTAAATTGTCAACTAATTCTTATGTTCTATGCAGTAATTAACAGGAACTTATACAGTATCTGCATGGGGAATGCAAAATGTACAGTTCTGCCTTAAACTTGATTCCCTAGTGGCATGCTTAGCGTTCTATGATAATACACTTCTGGCCATTAAAATTGCAACTCCCATAAGAGATGCGATACCGAACCCACATTTTCTCAGAAGAAAATTAGGGATGAAATGCGTTCAGAGCGAAACGGATATGAGATAAGTGGATAGAGGTATAACGAACACACAAACGTGAAGAATTCCAATGGCCCTGCCAAACAACCAAACGAAAAAATATATAATTTTGGCATGACTTTTATGAATACATACATTGTGTCACAATTTTCAAGCATTAGTGTATAAACACAGATTGACATCTCTGACTTACAATTGCAACACTGGTCAATCTTTCCAAAGTGACGAGTCGACTCTGTCTGTGCGTATGAATCGCGGAAGAATGTTAATGTAAGAGACAACATATTCTTAACCTACGAAATTTTGCAGTTACATCCCTTTCTAACTGACCTGGCTTGCTACACTTTTCATGTGTGCCTTGGTCAACCATAAATTGTATGGTTCACTGCATATCTATTATTAAACTCCTAATTTTGATTTTGTTTATTTACGTCGCTCTTTAAATCTCAGGTCATCAGCGTCCTATTCAAATCAGGACGTGAAAGAGTCAACATTTGCTCAGAGGCCTCTTCTTTCAGCCTTGATTTTCTTTATCGTACCGTGAATGTATCAAATGGGACCCACGGTTTAACTTCCCTTACGAAGAAACCATACTTAGGATTCTTACACCCAAAAAATTCTCGGTCCTGGCCGAAATAAAACCTGCGATCTTGAGGAAAGTATGGGTACCACTACACCACTAGAACCGACAAATTTCCGGGCTGTAAACGAAATATAGTAGCAGTTTTAAAGTACGCAAAAATCAGTGTGCATTTATGCAAAGCGTAAGGAATCGCTGAAAATGTCCTGTTTTACAAAATATTTTGTTCATAAGGGCGGCATAATAGCATAAATAGCAACGACATTTTCCTATTTTACATATAATCTGTAATAATTTACAGAAATTGATGGCTTGTATACATCTTGGCAAATAGATTGTTTTAAAATCACATACTTCTTTTACTTTTTGGGCCATTGGCACTATGAGCAGTGCTATATTCCTCTGAATATATACGCATTTTAGTAGTAGTCTGCTGCGGTGAAAATGTCTCGTAAAGCCTTTGAATGTTTGCTATATATTCACTGACCGATGTTTGCTGAGAAAAACCAGATGTCTACATTCCCAATCTGTCTAATACTTACTGATATTTGACATTTAAAAGAGACTGGAATGGATTAGACATTATGTTTGGAGAAGCGACCATATTCTAAATGCATTTTAGCATTTATATATATATATATATATATATATATATATATATATATATATATCATTAATAAGCAACACCGATGAGCGATTAGTGTGCAATTTCAAATTGTGATTATTGCTGAAACTAAACAAAATGAAATTACATGAAATTGATGTCCTAATCTGAAATTCAGTTTATTTTATTACAGGGGTGGCGCAGCAGCATAAACTCGGGATATACAATTTTACTACTGCAGAATATAGATTACAGGCTTCCAGAATCTTAATAACTAGAATTAAAACTCATATGTTGAACATACACAAGAGAGGAGAGAGAGTGAGAGTTTAATAAATGCATCGTAGAAACGCACCTATTTAAAATTCTTCTGTGTTTCTACAACAAACTAATCGATACCCTATGATTAAATATGAAATCTGCAGAGTTATCATTAGAAGGACTGGCCTAATCCCTCTACCTATAAGGACTGACAGGTCATTTTGACCCGCACCAGCTTTTTGGATATACCGGAAGATTTAACTCTTTTGCGTTAACTGAATAAATCTAATACTAAAAAAATATCTTTCTTAAGGCACTTTCTTATTTTGGTGTAAGAATTAACAAAACACCAGCTCTGATAACCAGTACAATGCTTTGAAGAACTATGGCGCCATTAAAAGGAAAAATATTCTGTAAAATAATACAGACTTAAGAATAGCAAAAAAACTAAGGAAACATTTCTTGCAAGTGAACTGTGTACAGAGCGCTTACAATCCTTTAGGGAGAGTTTGAGTACATTTTGAACACCACACTTTTGTTAATACTGTGCACTTTCTACACACGGATTTGTTGCATCCCGTACACACATCACGAGTTTTTTTCCTGCAAAATAAGCAACTTTGCACCTCACTTGGGTTTCTGTAACTCTTGGGTTCTTTCTTCGTTTATCATCAAAAGCATATTTGGCAGTTTACGATTTCTCGTGTCCATATATGAGACCGCAGTTCCAGAGTTAGCTGCAAGATGAAATCTCTGCGACTGACCCTCCTTCCCGTTGCCAATTGTGCAAGATCCATGAGTTTATTGCCTTTAAATCAAGGAAGTTGTACCCTATATGTACCGACTATCTCTGAGAACCGGACTTTTCTGTGTAGAGCCCAAACATCTGGTCAACTACATCAACATTAAACTTCGTTGAGTTGTAAAAGCTTGCTGTCTCTGGAGTTTTCTTTTCGTTGTTGGCAAGTCAACAGTACGCTGCACGACACTTAAATGTTATTACATTTTTCCTGGGTTTGCACTGATAAATAGTCAGTGTTGAATCGAAGCCAATTTTCTGTAGTAAAACTGCGCTTCAAAGAGGTGCTCGCCCTTCATTCACTAATGTAGACACATCGCACTTCACACGATTCACAGTTCTAATCAAAGTATTGCTTTAGTTTTCAGCCTGCAAGCTTCGGTGTTGTAAAGAAATTGTCTGTAGTAACATTTAGACCGTTCCCCTGTGAAAGGAGTCAACAAGCGGAGAACTGCACTTTCACCAATAGATTCGTCAGCAGGCCGTGTATCGTCCTTACCTGTGTAGCAAAAAGCCATAGCACATGTACTGCATTAACAGCAAGCCAAAACTTCATTCCACTTTTGTCAGGGTTACTCTAAAATTGGACATCTGCGTTTGAATGGAAACAATTGTTCATCCATACTAAAATTTGGTCCTGTTGGAAACAAGCAATACAGTACTGTATGAAAGGATTCCACATTTCAGATGCAACGGCAAACTTGTCTGCAGTCAAACGCTGTCCGCTTGCTGCATTTACTTAGGTATTTCATGACTTCTATAAATCTATCCCTTGCCATAGTTTCTGTGAAGAAGCATGGGGTGCAGGTCTTGTTCCACAGGCTCTTCTGTTGTATTTGATCTTATTCCTTATGCTCTACGAGCATACAGTATAGCATAGAATACATCTAATTCTTCCAGTGCGGTCTCGTGCTATGCTGTTCCACTTGCAAAAATCGGGTATTCATTGTAGCCATATTATTCTGTGGGCAGTAACATGATTGCTGGCTTAAAGAATGTAGTCGGAACTGTATAGCGGACGCTTTGTGGAGGCTGAGGCAACAGCCTGTTTATCCCCTCCTACTATTCCTTCTTCCTTCTTGCTCTTTGTCTTCTAGAAGTTTACAGTATAATTTCAATCATGTTAATATTCATTGAGTAAATTAATGGATATTTATTTATGTTTGTTATAAAGTTCGTAAACATAATCTAACAAAGTTTATATCGTATCAACATACATAGATCAATAATCTTTATGTGCTAGAAAATTTCTGACCATTGCTTTGAACTTATGGCGATGTCACTATACGAAAATAGATTAATATCTGAGGCAGTAATTTCATCGCTGACCACTGATTATTTCTGGCACACGTCCAAATGGAAATGGACGGACGTTCAAAAGCCTTGCTATATTTTTACTATGAGTCATTTTGATCCACCGCAATTTAAGATAGCTCTAGTTATACACAATGCAGTTAGTTCAAATCAAAAGGTAAGTTTTTAGATGTTGAATGTGTTGTTCCTCGAGTAAAACGTATATTTAATTAGTGGAGTATTGTTTCATTTAAGTGCTTGAGACATAAATGTGCACATGTATCTTATAATGTGAAAATTTTCGTGTTTAAGGGGTTATCAAATGAGAAAGAGTAGTGAGCAGATAATTACTGGAAGAAATTTGTAACGCTTGTACCAGTCTAAGCATTGGATATTCTTTTCGTTACAGAAACATTTCTTCATGATGTAGCAACATGCGTTTCTCCCAACATGTAACAGCTAACTAAGACATCCATAACTTTTCTACGACTTCCTTTTCTTTAAACAGTTCTGTTAATTAGTTATGGCAAGGCTTCTGCGTAGCACAATAAGAATGATGCAAAGGCATTTCTTACCTTACATCAAGAGAAATACTTTACACCAGCGCTACCAGACACATAAAGAAGATGCTTAGGCATTTATAGCAGATAACTGCCAGGATCACATATAAATACCAATATTCCTTCCCTGCATCCCTTTCCTCCAAGACATCTAAAGGATTCGTTTTCAGTCTTAGAGGTTTTAATAAAACTCGCATTTTCATAAAAACACACGTTGCACATTATGCTCTTTGTGTAGAAATACTAATTAAATACATAGAAAAATGTTTGGTTAGAATTACGAATATAATCATTATAAATTTCAGAATATAAACATTAAAATTATATTAATAATATTGACGATTTACATAATCAATACCAAGACATGTAGTATTAAGCAGTAAAATATAATTTCAGGAGAAATTGTGAGGTAAAAGGCAACAAAGTGTATTTCACACTAAATTTTACATTTGGGAATGTTTTAAAACTTTTGAATCGATTTTCTACAGAATGGTAGAACATATACAATAAATTATGGACACTATATTAGATTATTTTAAACATACTGCATAAAATTACTATTAAATATTTTGAAGAAGACATTTAAAACAACGGTGAAAAAGAAGCAAATTGGTTTGTACTCTATTTTCAGGATCTATAACCAGCTCTCCATTAAATTATTTCTATAAATTTTGGAGATCGTCATTAATAAGTGAGATTAATATTAAAAACAGGGAGGAAAAAAACAGGAAAATTTAAAGGAAAACTTTAACGTATTGCTCGACTATTCATGCTATATTAAAAACTAATTTCATATTAATAATGACAACCCTAAGAGTATACATTAAATTCAGTGCTGTATTGAGCATTGTTTCTGAGAAAATAATTGTGTATAAAAGTCCCACTTTTGCTGCATTATTTTCAGAATATTTCTTATATGTGTAAAATAATCCACATATCAAAGCAAAAATATAATATAATAATGCGCCTACATTATCGTTCTGCATAATGTTTAAGTTTGAAAAACCACGTCCAACGGGTTTTGAGATTATTGAAAATGACTAATGTGAAACAGGAATACGTCACGAGTATTCGTGATAACCTTTAACAAAGTAACCGTTTTTTAAAAACGAAACTTACATCTCTTCAGATAAAAAGTTGCAGTATGTGCTGATACATCACGATTAATAGTATAATCTAAGCATTTTATAGTGTGAAATACTTTGTGCGTAATTATTTATTGCAATGCAATGAGAATATAGAAGAAATTCATATCCATAACATTACATTTCCAACCAAACAAAACTGCAAATCTTAAAGAAATATACAGAAACAGATTTAGAATTAATCTTTTAATAAGGTAAATTAAATATAGTATAATACATGAAAGTAGTGCTAAGATGACAGGAAGCCAATTAAAGTAGCACTTCGTTTTAAAGCGGGGGTGGCGAGCTCCGTGTCAAACTAGGGGTTTGCAACCCACATTACTTCATTTCCAAGTGGCGGGCAGCAATCCAGAGACGTCATAACATAATGCCATCGATCGATAAAAAAATCAATTTTTTGTAGCTGTGTTTTCAACTGCATTACATTATCCAATCAGCCAATATTTACCCTTTAAAACCTTTTTAAGCCGTACTAAATGTAACTATATTTAGAGTACTCATTAAAATTTTCTATATTTAGAGAAATTGCTTTAAATTCTTGTTAGTAGTTAATAGAAAAGCCGAAATATTTATATTTAAAACTATATTTTTAGTCTTGCAAATATTGTATGATATTTGTATTTTTAATTATATATACACATAAAAATTTTTAGGACATGTAGAAATGTATTAATCACCATAAATGTGTGATTTATTTAAATTCGTAAGCAATATATTTTAAGCCTTTTCAATAAACTATTGCAATACCATCAGATCTATTTGCCTTGTTTACACATTCAGATGAGGCTAGAAAGGCAGCTATTTTCATAAAGTAAGATGGAATATGAAATAAATTTAAACAAATATTACTTCTTTACTTTTGTAACTGACGCGTTTCCAAATATATTTCCCATGGTTTTGTTTACCTTAGTAATATTGTGCATCTTTCACATTTCCAGGTAATTTTACTTACGTTTTTAAAGTATTAAATGTCTAATAAAAGCAGCCGCAGTAAGAAACTTAATTCTGCAAAGAGCCCTTAAGTCGTGGTAGCCATGGTAAATTAAATGAAGGGACCGATGATTATGGTTTAAAGGGCGTAAAACAGTTAGGTCATTAGCGCCCAGAAGGGATAGAATCGTACTGTCTTATATCCACTATGTTGTTTTTCTTTAGCTCTTCATTTTTAATCTGTTGTAATTTTCCCCCCTTCGTTAGTTTCATCCTCTTTCAATTTGGTCTTTAAATAGTTACAATGGCTAGTTGTGTAATTTCTCTGTTAAATATCTAAATGTAAATTTGCTTGCACTAGCCAATTTAGCTTTGGTTTAATACTTCTTGCTACTGGACCCTATTCTACAAAAGTTTCTTCTGTACTTGTACTGTACAAATTCATTCAAGTGCACAAGTGTTTTATTGTGTTCAGTCCCACAGAGGTATTAGAGTATTAGTCTTGCTGTTGCTATCTGTATAGATTACTCTACAAGTGCAGGAATTTGACAACCTTAAACACTAGCGCAATTTGAATACCTTTCTAATAATTTAGAAAACCAATTTATCTGTATATGTGATCCGAAAATGATGATGAGAATAGGCGTGGTTATAAAGATAGAATAGTTCAGTATTTCAGTACAATGAACATTTTAGGTTAAGTGAAAATTAAGTACAAGTTATGACTGACATTGGGGTTTCCTGTTCCAAATGCATATTTCAGTCCAGCATCTTAGTTAATGTTCTTGCTAATGCCACGAAAACATTTTCTTTCCTTGCCGCATTATCTTTAAACATTAATATTTTAGTTTATTTTGATTCCATTTTCAGAATTTTTGTTTGTAATTAAAATGTGATGGCCAAACAGAACAAACAAATTTGTATAAATATAAATTATTAAATGGGTCAGTAAAATAAATGATCAAACGCAATCGGGATGGTATATTCTTGTGCCATTTCTCCACTAAAATAATTTGTGATGCGACATTTCAAAGTTTAATATAATTCTTGAATATTGACATATACTTAATTACTTAAATGATAGTAATTCTTCAGTATAAAATCAGGCTAATACAGCAGGAGTTATAATGCAATAAAACTATGAATTTATTGCTAAGGAGTAACCTAATTCAAAGTATGACGATGTGTGACAACCAATTGCTCCAACATTGCTCTAATAGACGTCACTTATAACTTTTTAGTAGTACTTTATAAGTTCTCTACATTCTGTACTTCATACTTTACAAGATTTGTACTAATACACTTGTAATGCATCAGATGATTGCTTTTCGCGGCTTTTATTCATGAAATATTTATCATTTTTTCTCGAGAACTTTAACTTTGGTTTACGTCCAAGGGCCGAGTATATCCATATTATGTTATGAATTCAGCTCGATACCATTCTAACTCACTTTATAATACATGCCATTTAAACTTTTGTGTAAAATCCTGATCTTATTAATATATAATAATGCTATTAGATTTTACTACCCAAAATCGATTGAATAAATACCTTTCATTTACTTCCAAAACACTTTTTTCAATTCTTTGTAAAGGGCATATTGGCTTCTATTACGTGTACTTTTAAATTGTACTTTTTACATACCAAAAAATATTATAATTTAAGTTTAAAAGTTTATACAGAACAAAATTATCCTTTTAAAACCTAATTTATTTTTTAGGATGAGGCATATTTTCTAACTCGCACCCTGAAGGACCAGGGAATGATCTGGCAAGGACACAATATGTAGATCAAAGAACGCCTTAATTCTTAGCCACAGGACTAGCATGTGCTTGCGTAGGCAGATTATTATTTGTATTTTAGGATTTAATGATTGCACCTTCTGGGCATCAGCGTACCATTATAAATAATTAAAATTGCTGAATATGAAAGCGGTATTACAAAGGAAGAAATTTCCCAGTGAACACCAAGCGGTTTCTAATGACTGCGACACTCACAAACAATCTCCACAAAAGCACTCACTCCTAAACGTGAATATATTTCCATCTCAGTTTATTAATTATTCCTTCCTCGGGCTAAATAATATTTATTATGCCGAGGAGTGAGTATCGTCTTACCTGCGAGTAATTTGAAAACATAATACACATATTACGTATGCAAGATATCGGCAGGCTTGATGTGCACTCATACACGAAAAAAGTGTTTGTAACGACTAGCGTATAAAACATAACCAGGAGCGAGATCATATGCGGCAACTTGGCATATGTTCTTATCCGGCAGTAGTGTAACTCACGCATCCACAAAGATAATTACCACAGTCATTATTTCAACGTTTATGTACTCCTGGTTATTACCTTAAGTTTAAAAGCAATGCATTGTGTCTTACTGAAATATTCATGTTAACATTTGTAGGCAGAAATTCTCTTGAATCAAGACTTACATTTTTAATAATGATAACTACGATCAAAGTCGTTGTAATTAGTATCTAGATTCACAAGAGGCGCTGGTGTGCCCTTCCCGAATTGAACAAATCACTAATCTCCGTATTGAGCTCACCACGTGTTAATGACAAATGTGTTAAGAGAGGGCATAAGCTAAAAAGTATGAATATGGTGCAATGTGAGTTATTCTGTTACGCGTTTGCATATTGCTTAAGATCTGTTTCTGCAAGATATTATAAACGCATGATGTACCCCATAAAATAGCTGTAAGTCATCTTCCATATTACAAAATCCGAGTTATTTGATGAGTAACAGCCATGGTGAAGAGACGCACATTTGGTGGCAACGCACCACTGAAACGTTTTCTCAATTCAATTCAGGAACTTTTCTGAAAGCTGCAGTTCCAACACCTTGCAGTATCGCATCTTCTTTGATTTTTGATTTGTTTTATAAACGGACGCTCTTTAACATCTCAGGTCATCAGTGCCCCATTGAATTCAGGAGTGAAACGGTCGACAAATTTTACTCAGAGGTTTCTTTTTTCAGGCTTGAGGTTCTTTATCGTGCCGTAAATGTACGACACGGGACCCACGGCTTTATTTCCCTTCCGAAGGAAGCCATACTTAGGATTTTTACACCCGAAAAATCCATCGGTCCTGGCCAGGATCGAACCCGCGATCTTGGGTTTAGGAGGCAAGTATGGTCACCAATACGCCACCAGAACCGACCTCTTCTTTGAAACGGAAATAAATTTTGATCGCACTCATCATTTTAAAATCACTTGTCTTCTAATCACAAAAACATTTTGTTATTGCGCATTGGGCTGAACATGGGGAAACGTCGCTTACATTCTGCTCTGCAAGCGCTGCCAAGCACGTGTAAGGCACTGTATATTAGCTTGCCTTTGCTGGGCCGCCTCTATAGCTCACTAATTTGAGAATTATCAAAAACAATGAGTACAAATTTGGCGAATATACTTAGATATACTTAGATAATGTTCCAAATCGTATTTCAGTTCAGAGTTTTGGATAAAATATTGAGGTTGTTTGAGCTTCATGTTACAAGAATAGTGCGCATTAAAAAAAAAAAAAAAAAAAAAAAAAAGGCAGCCCTTCATGATTACCAGACTGGTCAATGTATTTTCTGTTAAATTATTGATCATCAATTTGCTTTCGTTACAGTCCAATAGCGTTATGTTGTATTCGTTCGTCATATGCTAGCAGGTAAAAATATAATGGTTTTCATTGTAGAAATTTGGTCCTCTATTTCACGAGAAAAACCAACTAATTCGCGTAGTTTTCTATCAAATTTCAGAATAATTTCACCACAAGATTGTTTTCTTATTCTATTAAAAATGTAGAAATAAATGGTTGTTTAGCTTATATATTAGTATTTGTGTTATCACAAAATAATTTTTCCTGTTTTTAATTGTGCTTATAAATTTTGAACAAGATAAAAATAAAAAATCATCAGTGATGTAATTGGCCTTCTACTACAGTTGCGTTGTTCAGACGTTATCTTTGCTTTCACTTAAAACTCTTTTTTTACTACTGAGACACCACAGGCGGTACGTTATGTGTTAAAAAGACAAGGAAACAAAGAAATTAATGAAAATAAATGTTGTGTTTTATAAAATAAATACCGATGCATTTGGTGGCTCCTTCGGTGAACTTGTGAATCGTCAAGGTGCACTAAGGTCACAAAGAAGAATTAATAATAAAGATTGTCACCATCTTCTGAGAACAGACGTAGCATATGCTTATAAAACAACCACACCTTAGCTTCATTAGAGAGTGCAAAAGTGAAGATTTGATTTTCTTATATGCAAAATTCTATTACCCTTAAAAAGTTACTTGGACGCCCATTAGTGCTCGTAAAATATTCTATGCTACTCTGTAAAATTGCGTGTCACTCCGAGCTACAGAACTATTTTCCTTATATCTTGGTAAAAACTCTTTAAAAATAACAAAATAAAATTTGGTAGAGGATTTCCTTAAAGTCCAGTACTGCCACCATTTGAAAAAAAATTGCAATTTTATAATTACTGTTTTGAAATTGCAAACTATGGAACTGAGAGAGAGAGAGAAAGAGAGTTGGCAATGGTAAAATCAAATGTTGAAGGATGCGAACCAACTGTGAGTCGCCAGTGAAAAAAGGAAAATTGTGCAAATCAATATAAGTTAATTGATTTGGTTGAGTTTCGTTGTGTTTGATGGTGTAATGTGGGTGTTTGTCACACCAACAAATTTAGTTTACGTACTACAAATTATAAATAGCAGCATAAGGAACATTACTCACAACATATATATTTGGGTAATTCAAAAGCATATGTAAATAAGTTAGGTTGTGCAATGTAAATAAGTGAAATAGTGGGCGATTGAATAATAACATACAAGGTTTTTCTAAAGTCAGTTTCCAGCTTTAAAGGGCTATAACTTTGAAAATTTGTAGATTCTGCAAAAATAAAAACACCAATTTGCTCTTAGTGAAATAGAATTTTAGTCCAATAAGAATATTATAAAGTAACAACCAAAAACTAAACATGACCACAACCGTGCTGTTCAATAAGAAATAGGCGTTCTTTTATGCTATAAAGGCCATTAGCAACTTCATTACTAGGACTGTTTTCAATTATATCCGATAGCGATTCTTTCAGTTCCAAACGAGTAATAGATCTTCTAACATTACCCTTTCTTTGAGGTAATCTCATGACCAGCATTCAACCATATTCATATCTGGTGATCTAGGAGGCCATCTGTTCGGAAATACCTACTAATCACACGATCACTAAATGTGATGCGTAATAATATTTTTATGTATTTCACATGTGAGGTGGAGTGCCATCTTGCATATACACATTGTGTTATAGCATTATTTTTAAAGCTTGTGTTTATCGGTGCCCGTTTAACTCTCTATTTTTATAGAACTTTCACCAACGTCGTGGTCTTGTTCTAAAACTAGAGCTGCAGTCACTTCGTTTTCTACTAATTTCATTCTACATAATTGCTTTCATTCCGCAATGCACCAAGTTCTTAATTTTGTTCACAAGTTTAAGAAATTGTTTTACAGAGTAGTCCATTTCTTAATTCATGAAACATTTCTAATATTCTGAAAGCTTTGGTATATTGTCTTGCGTTAGTAATAGCACCGAATGAGGCTAATACGAACTCATAAAAACAAAACCATTTTAAAGAGTGTTGTTTGTATTCTAAACCATAGCTATACGAGTGTGACGCACTTAAAGTAGTAACGAAATAAACAAATGCTTGTAACAAAATCCTCAGTTCCTTTTAGTATAATGGTTTCAATATGCAACGAACCTGCTAACATATACAGCCATTTAAAACTGGGAACTTGCTTTGGAATAATCATACATACGAATATGTATTAGGGGTGGTGGTGGTGAATTTGGTGCAGTATAAATATGAACAGAATTAGGAATTATGGTCCCAAAAATGTAGCAAACGTGTAAATAATCTGAAATGGACTGCAGCATAAAGAATAGGAAAGTAATACATGCTTATAAGTGCAGGCTTATATTGCTGAGAAAGAATTTTCTGAAACACTAAACACTGAAAATGATTTTCAAAGGATGTGGAGAATTATATTCCTCAACACAATACTACTACTGCGAATCCTATACTGAATGCTGAACTTGTGAGAAAATCATTATGCCTATATGCCAGAAAGTAACATGCAATGTGCTGTATTGTGGGCAAAACCAAAAAGTAAATGAAGCTTTACATTTTGAACTTTGGATCATTGCGCATTTGCGCATTTATCAGATTGTATGATATTTTCATCACTGGTGTATAAATGTGGTACAAATCCGTTTGGGCCTTTTTATAAATTCAGTAATTAGGCATTATGTAATGAAAATTTTCCCATGATACCTAGGTAAATAAGCTATATCCGTATTTTATATTTATTACAGTTATTTAAAAACAACAATGCATTTTGTTATATTAGTCTTATGCAGAAATAATTAAATTTTAGCCAGAAATGTTAACCATTCATTGCGTGGAGCTTTTTGATGTAACACAAAATCGATTCAAGATCTATTTTAAAAATTAATATCTGAATAATGTCTCAATATAGAGCCTTGAATTTTGAAATGTGGTATTCTTATTGCATTCTGATAGTCTGAACAAAATTACAGTTCATAGGTTGTCTTAAAATGTTTTTTTTTTAATCTCATTTATCCATTGCCTTGAGGGATAGAGTTAATTTTAAGAAACAGGATTTTACTATTCCTTATATTTCAAATCAATTAAAAAATGGGCATGGAGGAAATAATTACAGATTTACAAGGTTCTGTATGGTAAAATCGAGTCGATAATATAACGAATGTGTTTGATTTATCTCCTTATGGGGGCTTTACATGGGCGTCTAAAGTACCCTGTTTTCATGATTATTCTTATATAGATATGCATAGCATATAAAATTTGTTGCACTGATGGAGGAAGGTGCAATCGTGCAATTTTCATGGCATGTGAATTAGTATTTTTCTTTCTTTCTTCATCCTTCACCTGTAAACTTAATCAATGTTATTGAACAAGAAATTCAATTAGTATCTTAGGTAATTATATGCTTTTCAAATATTGCGAAATGTACAATGAATTTTTAGTTTTCGCAATTATTCTCTTGTTTGTTACATTGAAGAACTGGAATTAGAAGGCATTGAAAGAGTAAATTAACATTAAATGTAGCCTATTGTAAGCTTTACTTTTATGATTTGTAAACAGCCGCACTTTCTATGATATTTACATGTTATAGAAATATGGAAATAGTGGAAATATTATAAAAATAATCGCAAACAAAAGCCTATAATATAATGCATATTACATATGTTTCTTCTGTGGTATCTGCAGTTCACAACGGTTTCATTTGTAGCAGTCTGTTTCATTTATAGTTAACTGGGCTTTACATGGTTCACTGAGGTAGTCATAATAATGTAAATTTAGTTTGCAATTTCTTTCGCTGTATGTAATATTCCTTTGTTTGTGGGAATTACACCAAACCCAATGCCCGGAACAGTCGCTTGTCGGGAAGTTATTTACTCTGGATGGTCAATCGTACTTCAGACCGGCCGCCTCCGTATCAAACACAGAAGACACAGACATATAACTAATTATTTAATTATGATGACTTAGTGATTAAGATCTACCCTTAAATGATGTCCTGCTGCAAATGGGATCTAGTAGGCATAGCTATCTTTTGAGAACTTAATTTGCTCAATTCTATTAAGAGTGCGTTGAGTTTTCGTTACTGTGCTATATCCTTTCAAGAAAAGGATATAGGGAAATAAAATTTATGAGTGCAATTTTTATTTAAATAGTATTAAGTTCAACATTTTTTTTCAACTTTAATGAATTATGCACCAAAATATTCAGAAAGGTATAAGGAACAACCACCAGGAGCCTTAAAAAAACATTGAATTCTGTTGGATACTTCATCTCGATTACTGCGATTCTAAAAGACCTTAGCCCTAACCTAGCACACACACAATAGGGTACTCATAGTTATATGCATACGTTACATCTGCGATGTGTAATTGACCATATGACAACCTCCCTCGATACGCTGTCTTGCTTTCGCCTGAAATGCCGAAGATACATCCATTCTCTTACTAACTTACAAAATAGTTCATACAACTTCTTGTCTTGTCTCTGTTCTCTTTTTCAAAATCTATCTTTCTCTCATAGCCTTAACACGCACTCAAAAACCCGGCACCGAACACCACATTACTCGCTTTAGTGTAACCATCACCTCCCTCCCTCTCTTTTTCTTTTTTGAGAAATGTTTAAAGCCCGTTTTCACTACTGAGACATCACAGAGAGTAGACCTGATGATACCTTAGATGAAATGATAAATTGGGAAAGGAATTTATTTGGGAAGGAAGCGTTCAAGGCCTAAGAGTACACTTGCCACAGGATATCAGAGATCGGCAAACTTTAGGAGCTTTCACAATACCTTTTTAATATGATTAGAAAAGATAAATTACCTTAGACTAGATGCCTTATATATTTATTTGGTGTTTTTATAAATAATTCAACATCCAATTATTTTTATTTTCATTATTAATGCTCTTATTACTTTCTTAATAATTAACGCTTCTCACTCTTTATGTTTTGCTAGTACATTTTTTCCATTCTCTTGATTTAAGGATGATCATTAAATTCTCTGTTACTTCTTGTACTTATGGAAATTATTATTATTATTATTATTATTATTATTACTATTGTTATTATTATTATTATTATTATTATTATTATTATTATTATTATTGCCGTTGTTATTGGTGGTGGTGGTGTTTCTGTGCTATCGCCACTATATCTTAGTGCAATTACTGTTTTGTAGAGCGGCCTTAACTGAGCCATTGGCAGTAAAATTAAAAAATACCAATTTTATATATATGAATTTTGTGAAATAGGTGTTCATGTAGATAAATATCCCACACAGGAAGGAACACGAAAACATTTAATATTTCCTCAGCGAAGAGAATACCGCCACAGGTGGCCAAAGTCGTTAAGGAGCGGACTCGTGAGTGGGAGGTCAGGGATTCGAATCCCGCCAGGACCGTCTTCCTTTATTGAGTTTTTTTTTCCAGATTTTCCTCAGTCCTCATAAATGGCAAATGCCGGGAAGGTACCCTAAACTTGGGCCTGGAACGTTTCATTATTTTAAAAAATCCTTTCCCAATATATCATTTCATCCCATGTATCATCAGTGTCCACCACCTGTTGTGCCTCAGTAGTAAAAACGGGCGTTAAAAACCATTCAAAAATAATAAATAAAGAGAAGGAAGTGCCTAGCAAAGTAAAAAAAATTGATTTTCTTCAAAGGATACTGCAATATTCCCATAAGCAATCAAAAAACATTTAAAACTTGACATTTTAGTTTTCAAACCAGCATTGGTCAAGCGTGCTTCTTAGGGCAGAAATAGTAAACAAAATGTTACTTAGACTTAACTTGTGGCGTGCCTTGTCTTACAATGTAGTATACAGTCTAAATTAGACATGAGTTAGAGCTGCAGGAATCCAAGATATTTTACAGGTGAATTTTCCCACTATTTGGAGTGCAGTGGCCCTAGAGATATTTGACGGAAGGAATGCCTGGATGAGTGCAATGTTTCCTATCGAGTTCACAGTCAGGCATAAGGGATTTTCCCATTCGTTGCCCATGTATCGTCTTCTCCCCTTTGCAGTTGTAACATTCACTAGAAAGTGCAAGTAAATTTGTAAGGGCGCTCACACTGAAACAGGAATAATGGCGGCCCACCCTGGCGCTCTCATGGACGGTTGAGCTCAATGAATCGTTGCGTATTCTTAATAAGTTGTTTCGGCGGTGGAAAATGGAGAATTCCCCCAACAAACTCATGGACGAATGGTTTGCTTTATTGAGCGGCAAGCAGACGGGTGCGAAGTTGTTTCCCTGGATTGCCAGTGCCATGCACCACACAAGAGGTAGCCCGTGTCCACCAGCTTTTGTATACCTACTGCCAGCGATGAATGCGCCGCTTCAAGGAGGTCGCTCTATCAAAGCAGAGAACGTCTTTTCATGAGGCTACTTGAGCTTTTCAGAACCGCAGGGGCGGCAACAAATGTGACGTGAACTACTTCATGTTGCTTTAAGAACGAAAGAGAAATAATGTAAAATTGGTTTATTCCCATACAAAGCTTTGTTAGAGATCGAGGAAAGGACCGAGGACATTCGACGTTGGATAGTAAGATGTAGCGCTAGGATTCCACAAATCTCTATATGTTCCGGGAATGTCTAAATCACGTACTCAATATCAAACCATATTGAATGTTTCTATTAAGTGAATCTACTAGTAGTTATAATACTACAACAAAGAATTTGTCCTCGTGTTATTTGAAGTTCTTTTATTTCAAATTCTAGCTTACAGTGGCAATACTATGACTATTTTGTTTTCATTGTGTTGCATTTCAATTGTAATTTTAACATAAATTTGTCCCCACGTAAAGTTAATTTTTTTTTCCTTTTGGGAAAAAGAAATAAACAGTGGAACTCTGAAAACGACTAATGACATTTTATCTGTAATTGTAAGCACCACATAATCAGCCTGAAAAGTAATAAAATTAAAGAGGCAGTGCTGTCTATGCCATCATAATTGAGTCCGAGAGCAGGAAGAGATGAATGACGCAGAGGTAGCCCGAGACCCTCAAGAATGTGACTGAAGCACACTGGATGAGCAATGCATTTCTGGAACTGGGCAAGCTGGTTGACAAAAGTTTAGCCTTTGATAGAAATATGAGATAACTTATTACGTCCAGTGGCTGTTTATATAATTATTAGGCAAATGGAAAAAACGAGAAAGTGCATTACTAATGTTTCTATTTAATACTTTGCTGTAAATATTTTAAATTTATTAAAATTAAGAGGACTATAGCAACTGGATTGGAAGGATTGAATCATATTCTCATTTAGACAAGATCTCCAAATGACACCACCTCTTAATTCTGAGTGAAAATGGTGGAGTCTAGTCATTTCTGCCAGAACTTCGACCTTTTTGCGTACATACATCTTTCTTCTACATCAGCATTATTTTTAACGCAGTGCACATCTCAGATATTAGGGCAAGCGACACAGGCCTGGTGTCGATTTTGCTCAAGGCTCGCGTTAACAAGTCCCATAGAATTTTCAGTAGCGTGTCCGAAGCAGACAACTCAGCCATGCTGATGCAAGCGTGACCAAAGCTACAACCTGTGAAATGTGTATCAATTAAGATAAACATGGCTCTCCTTCCAGTGCTCCCTTAATTACCATTTCCAGTCTACCGTAACTACATTGTCCAGCCCATGCGTGTAGAGTTACACGGTCTGACCTCTGAATGCGCTTTTCGCGACTCATCCAACTTCTAACAGATTTATTCCTTTCATGCTCGTGCTGTGAAATAATTAAGTTTGTTGCCTGTGATAAACCAGATTGTTTATTTCAGTCGATAAAATATAAATGCTTATTTTTTTGCAGTTATTATTTTTATATAAATTATTTTCTTAGATTTTATTCTTATAGTAGATTTAACATAATCGTTTATATCACTAAAACATTTAAATATGTTTTTAGATTTAGATTTTAACAATTAATACTTTACTGGGGTGTATAATTATTAATTTTACTTTGACTAGCTAGACTTATTTGTTGAAAATATGTGCAGAAAAACGTTTTATTTTTTTAGGAATACGAGTATACTATTTGTACTACCCTATCAGCTGCATATTTTAAAATAAAGAGATATTCAAATATTTCAGATTTTTTGTAACATTATCGCAAATAAAAAAAAACTTGATTTCTTTAGAGCTTTTTAGTATGAAAAGTTGTACAGGAATTTCTTTCCTTCTAGATAAGCCGTCCACCAATATCCAGGCATGCTAGTTTTACAATAGCAGTCAAAACAATACTTTTTTAATTTAATATGTTCTTATATTCTGTCATACGGTGTTATCAAAAACCATGATTATTTTAAAATTTAAAATTAATAAAACCTCTTGCACTGTACCTTTTAAAGCACAGTGGTTACATGTCTACTAAAAATCCTGTTATCTCACAATGCTATCTAAAGGTTCGTCGTTATAAGTTTATTGCATTGCTTTCAAACATTTTTCCATTTAATTGACGAAGCAAAATGAAACACTCTTTTCATAATATGTGTGCATTTAACTTAATAACGAACAATTGCTCTAGGATGAAGAAAAACTTTTGTATTTGACGACTTAAACATTGCTCTAAAGAGTTCCCCTGAACATTTACGTTAATACGTTTTGCTGGATCTAAAGACTGTTTCACTCTCTCGACTCTAATTAATGACATTCCTTAAGATTCCACCGGTGTGTCAAAGGGTAAATAACCTGTCTCAATAAGTAAAAATCTAATAGCATAAATTCTAGGGAGTGAAGCGCGCTGATCGGTTAATGGAAGATCAGTTCTCACAGCACTATGTTGTTGCAACCACATGCGCTACCGAATGTCTTGCAGAAGGTCAATAAGGCAGTGTATATTAAGAGCTGTTACTTGCAGATCTCTTTTAAATGGGATGGAAGAAAACACGGTGATATTATGAGGGACTGGGTGTTTAATAGAATGAAATGCATGTATTAAAGAGAATGAATACCGTAACTCATTTAGCGTCTCTAATGTAGAAAGATTACTAGGTTCCCTATCAAACAACCCTTAAGTCCGTGGAAATGGTTTTGGTCTATGAGATCGGCAGATGAAAATAATCTGAACTGAATATAAATTTTCATTTGAAAGAGTTTTTTTCTCAGATATGCAGAAGTAATCAATATATTGTTGTATACCATTCTGTTATTTCATTTGCCTCGAAACACAGAAGCCGATACAATCTTAAATGAAGGAGTAAACTAGAGCGTCTAAAAACCTTCAAATTAACCTTTGTTTTCGAATAGAAAGGCCAATGTGAATCTTTTTAAACATGTATCTTTTCATACAGTTATGTAACATTTAAAATTTTCGTAGTGTTTATGTCCTTGGATTGAAAATCGAGATCAATGGAAAGCACAAAAAGGACTACTGTGGTATTATAAAATTATAATAACGTGTAAATTAATGCGGTATGATGAAATTTGTTGGTATGATTAAGCCCCCATTCAGTGTAAGGAGTACTTTGTCATAGGAATTCTGGCTCTCAAATGCCCCATTTCTCTCCCAAGCGTACTTTGTCAAACTTCGACCCCCTGTACTATCCTTAAGTTTGTCAATAACTTTTTGAATCGTTGTGTATACCCGAAGAAACATTAAGAGATCACTTATATTTTAGTGTTACGCAAACAATAATCTTGAAGTTAGCAGCGAAATTTGTCTTCCATAAAAATTTAGCCATCCTCTGTAAGGATTGAACCCCTCATCTGTGTATGTTTTATAAGAGCAACAGTTTTACATATATTCCGAGGCAAACTTGCATCGAGCCTTTTGTGACAGCTGATTTCTTCATCGGTTGTATGTCGCTGTCCATATGAACAAAAATCGGCGAGATGATGAAAACATTGAACTGTTAATGTTGACTCAGCCGGCTCCAATAGTTGACTCATTACCTTCGGAATGAATACAGAAAACCGTGCATTTTTCATGGAGAATAAGGTATCAATAGTCAACTCTTGTGCTTGACTAAGCAAACTTTCATGTTTTACATCAAATCAACCTCCATATCGCCTCAGTTTCAGTAATTTTATAAATTAAGCTATAAACAAATATACATTTTTCCCAATTTTATTTTAAAAATATTTTAGAATATTTCCATTACTCAAGGTTGGGAACGAAAGTCTGCAACAAAGAAAACGAACCTAAATTACAGAGATAGGTTCGGTAATGGGAAGGAGTTCTCACACTGCACAAGTAACAAATGAGCTGTGGCGCTACAAATGATGCAACAGATTTCAACACTTAAAAATAGTTATAAAATTAAAAGCAGTTCTTGTTTCACATTCGATATTAGCTCTGGTTTTTCAGCTGAATCTTTGCGTCAAAAATTAATGCAAAAGAAACAGTAAGTTACGAGATAAATTGTGTTTAGAGGAGAACGCAAATTACACTCATAAAAGAAGCATTTTTGCCCTAAAGGAGGTAGGACTTTTTCAATAGTCAGCAACTGTCTATTATACGTATACAATAATGGAAATCTCATTACTCGTAAGCTGTTTAGTATTTTATTTAATCTTAAAATTACTGCAGCTTTATGGTTATTTCTTAAGTTCGTTTTCAACTTACACATTGTCAATAAAGCGTTAGAGAATACACCATTTAAAACGATGATACAATTACAAGCTAAAGTAGACATATCGTGTAATTACTTTATCTGAGACCATTTCTTTAAGGAAGCTGGAGGGTTAAAATCCCAATAAATGACCTTTTCCAAAAGAAAGAGCTAAACTAATGGACCTTTCCGAATAACGTTATATATTTGTTTTACTATACATGGTTCAGAAATTACTTTTTAACTATTTTAGAATATAGTAGCATATAGTAATTTTTTCTTAGGTTTGGTGTGCTCCTTTCCAAATAACATATATTTGTAACAATTTGGTATAAAAGTGTGTTTAATAGTTGTTATTTTTTTTGCTTTTTACCTTAGTTATTCTGCTACGAACAAAAATTGTTTCTGGTTAATAACTGATGTGTGAGCAAAATATATGTTAGATAAAACGTTTCACAAATGTTATTGTTAGCTTGAAGGAATGGCTTTTTGTGCACATTGGTTGAGTTGTAAGCTATAAGAAATTTGTTTAAAGCCGTTACTCTTGTTATCAAGGAGGCATTGGAATTTTTAAGCACTAAAAATATAATGACATGGAATGAAGTTATGTTTGTGCTGGACTGTAGGCAACATAGGTGGGATACAATAGACCAAGAGCTACAAACCACACTCTCCCCTTACGCCTATCATTCATTGGTTCTTTTTTATCTGCTGGGCGGTGGCTCATAGTTGTTTTGTTTTCATTGACTTGGTTTGAGTGTGCTTAACTTGATAGTAAGTGCTTAAGAATTCCGATGCCTATTTAAAAGCAAGCTCGCGGAAATAAAAACATGAACACCCACGTTGAAATTTTGCCTTCAATTTAAAAATAAAAATGTAATAAAAACTATGAGAAGTCTACAGAAGTCAGAAAGAAAGCATAAAGAAAGCAAGGGTATAAAAAGAAGGAGGAAGAGTTTGGAGGGGAATTCATACTACAAGGGAATATGAAACTTACTCCCCCCGGGTCATGCAACCCAGATCCCAGTGCCACTGGTAGAGTGATTCTGTCTAGCATCAGCCCCCACATCTATGTAGGCGGGACACTGCCACACCAAGCTACCCCACCTGCCTGTTGAATTATACCGTCAGAAGTAACATGGGTGTTCGATATCTCAATTCTACCCAGAATACGCAAAATTCTACCTCAGCCTGGGAAGAGCATAGCGAAATTCTGAGATGGCACAGGACCTGGAGTCACATTCGGTACCTCAAGATTATTAGGCAGGAACTATAATCACTAGACCGTTGGGCTAATCATGGCCGTTTATATGATTCAGGCTTATAAAATACCAGAATG
This sequence comes from Metallyticus violacea, assembly GCA_030762175.1. Taxonomy (NCBI): domain Eukaryota; kingdom Metazoa; phylum Arthropoda; class Insecta; order Mantodea; family Metallyticidae; genus Metallyticus; species Metallyticus violacea. The sequence goes on along the minus strand of CM060846.1, from coordinate 212,763,601 downwards.
AAGTTATGAATAATAAGTTGTAAATATTTTCATTTATGATGATAAAGTTTTTTAAACAAAATTATTAATAAATATTCATAACCTTTAAATTATAGAGTTTTTTTAAAGATTGTTAAATAAATCGGACTCAAAATTAAAGAAAAATGTTCTAGTAATACCAATTTTAAAATGAACTAATTGCAAAAGTACAACTGCTCAGGAGAGCGAAAAAACATAGGCAATATATGCGTATTCTATGAACCAAAGTATTATTTGTGGTGTTATTAGGGCCTATTAGACACATGTGTACACTGTCCGACATATTGAAAAAACCTAAATATTTCCGATTTATAACACAATTATAAAACTTGACTTGGTCCCTTTTAACATAGTGAGGGAAAGTTAATATTATTATTATTATGATCATAGTAATTTTGTATCATGAACTTATTGAAAAGCGAATGCTTCAACACAATTAATAGTTGTATGTATTTTCAATTATAATGAAGTTTGTTTTCCTGCTCGAGTTCTATTCGCTGCTTAAACAGCTGCACTTGAGATACTCTTTGAGCCAAGCCAGTATTTCATCATAACCTTTTTTTGAATCCGAAGTATGGTTCACGTATGCGCAGACTTTTGCTAGGTCTTGAAACTTTCGAGCTTGATACGTACTTTACCGGAATAAATCTTAAGAATATTTACAACAGGTAGACACTTGTGTACAAGGCGAAAAGTGTGGTGTACATTGCTCTCAATGAAGGTTTGGCCTTTACTATGCATGACTTGTTGGCATAAAAAAAATTCTTTAAAATAAAAATGTCCAAACTGCATTTTTGGCCACTGGGTAAGACTTGTTTCATCAGAGTATTCTTATAATTAGTAAGCCACGAGCAGGTGAAATATAGAACAATATCTGAAAAGGCAGCTTTTTATTTGGATATTTCTTGTTGAATTTGTTAGAATTTTTGCATAATCTTTAAGGGTATATATTCTATCTACACGTTTAAGAGCCTTCTTAAAAGCACTAAATATTTGATCGCATGGTAAGAAAGAATTCCCTCTTTCAGGGAATAGTGAGTCACTTTCTTCTGACATGGTGAATCAACAAGTTCAACACACATTCTTACTATGTGTGGATTCAGTTCGCACCTTGCAGCCTTTTAACATTGAAAAGCCATTGAATTTTCAATATATTCAAACAAAACTGATGCTGCTTCGTTACTCCCCTTCTTTCCCATATAAAACAACTGACTGAGTTTTAAGATCCTAGACTCAAAAAAGCAGTTTACCCACAACTGCCTTAAAAATCTCTTGGTGCTAAAATGTATGGTAAAGGCATGTTTTGCATATCCCCAACATCGTCTTCACCAACAGCTTTCACTTTCTTGTACAATTTTTCTTTTTGTGAGCATTGAGCTCAGATGCAGCAGTTGCTTCATGGATTCACACAGGTGATTGGAGTTTAGCTTTCAGTTCCTCACATATGCTGTATACGTCAATTTGTGGACGCCCAAAACGATAATTATAATTTTCTTGTTAGAACTTTCGAAATATTTCATACTTATATTGATATCTGGGTGTTTTTCACAGAACAGGCTATGAATACGTGTAATGTTTAAACGATCATCTAAACCGGAAATGTCTTTGTCCAGTAATGAGTTTTCTTCTTAGAAAGATATCAATATGCTCTCTCATTAGTGTCACAGTATTTTCAGATGTTTTACTGACCTTAGGACGTTTACCCCTCATAATATTAGGTGTAATCTCCTTAAGCGATAAAGAGCTCAGTCGGAACTCTTTTCTTGGTTGCTGCATGAAGACTCAGGGAAGTTTTGTTGTCACCTTTCTTTTCTCACTTCCATCAAGAACAAAGAAGTTATACTTGCAATTCGCTTATGTCTGTCAACTTCAGGTGTGACTTTAAAACAATGAATTGGACATTTTCAATCTTCACCAGTTGTTCTTTGTGCAATACGTTTATCACTGTGATTGTTGTACTCTTCTCCAGAAACTCTGCTCTTCTTAATTAACAATTCTTTGACACTTTTCGGAACTATTCTTTCTCTTCTCAATTGTAGTATGTAAGCTCTACTAACAGATTCTTCTGAATCTACAAGAACACTGCAATGAATCAAGTCACACATCAAAACAAAATAATTAGAAGCGAACAATATTGCCAGTATACTCAGTGCTACCAACTTAAAATAATACCTTGTTAAAAGTAATGAAGTCAACGACTTAGTTTAATTTCATTTCGTTTTAACATTGCATTATAAATCGGACTGTGCTGAATTACTGTGTTGGAGAAGTCAGGATTGATCCCTTTTTACACGTTTGATGCAGTTTAGCCTTTGAAATCGTTTCCAAAGAAAAGTGAAACTTGCATTTTTTTGACTTAGTTCTTTTTAATATTGAAGAATTCAATTACAGTTCTTATTTAATAGCTAAATAACTACCGGGTATTTCGTGATTTTGTCGTCCGTTTCACGTCAGCTACCGAGTCGGCACAGGGAGGTTTTTCCCGGCCAAGCCAATATAATATCCACAAAACTATTCAAATTTTCGCCATTACAGATACAATTACAATGGGAAAAAATGTGTACCATATGAGAGGAACTTTTGGAAACTTCGTTCTGCTACATCCACACATTTCTGACATCTTTTTAGAAAGTTGTCATTCACGCTTATCAGTTCACCATCCGAAATTGAGTCAATTTAACCTTAAAAACGTACAAGATCCCTGTTGCCTACGATTTTCATGCAGGTGATCCTGTTATCCGAAACTATTTCTGTAATTGAATATTACGGAACATTAATAATAAAATAATTTGTCCGTGCTTAATATTCTTAACTGTTGAAGCATGGTTCCATTTACATGTTCATATAAATACAGGATACCCCGATTTTATATACAAAATCTCTTGCATGATGAGAAAATGGTGTTTGGTGCGCAGTAAACGCTTACAGTAACAGAGTCTATCTCTTTTAAGAATACCAAAAAATGCATAAAGATAGAGCATTGACACACTTGCACTTGCTTCTTGTTAACAACTTAGTGATGGTGACAATGAATATTTCCAGCTAGATTCGACCACCGTGCATATAGCTAGTGAGCCATTAAACTTCATTCAGAAAAAGTTTAAGGATGGGATTATTAATAGGGATTGTGGCCCGCAAATCATCTGAACTGACATATGATTTGGGGGAAGTTGAAATATAAAGTAAATGAAACAAAAGCTCACACATTAGAAGAAATGAAAAAAAATATCAGGCAAGAAACTGACTCCCTTCCGGAGGAGAACTGAAAGAGATGCCATAAATGTGTGACAATATTAGGGCAACATCTCCTGTACATTATTTATTTTCATTTTATTGTAGTTGTAAATGCGAGAACTTGAATAAGATGAGCGGATGTTACATTCCCTTCGCCGGGGATTAACGATCTAACAGCCGATGTGCCAGCTGCCGCGAATCGGGTGATAAAATCATGAGCATAACTTTCAAACCCTCTACACCAATATTTGTGTTTTAAGTACAACTTAGCTAACTTTCAACTCCAAACTAGTATTGAGTAGGATGGGCCATATACAGACATGTACCTCTGACCCAAATTATGTAGTTGTTCAAATGCTATGGGGACTATTAGGCAGTGTGAGAGTGTGATTCAGCTCCAAATACATGAAGTTAATGGGAAGAAAGTGACTTAAAAGTTGTTAATTTAAGTTTGAAAGCTTTTGTAGTAGTTCTTATATTGTTATGCTCTTCTAAAGTAAATGGTTTACAGTAGCAGGTTTTTACTATCATTTCGTAGGTCACAATTTATAGTTACGATGTTGCATAACCAGACTGCTGTTATTTATTAGCAACATTATTGTAAAATTGCTTAAAAGTTTTCGAGAAATGTAGCATAGAGCCTGTTCTATTTAATTGTAGAGCTACATTTATTCATGTGAACCATAAAATGTTTTATTACTAATTAAATGTGGTCTAAAGCCATTTTGCAACAAATTGAGCTTCACTATTATATGAATACCTTGTGCTGGTAAAGCACGCTAAATACAGCTGCAACATGTGCTAGAAGCATTAATTGATTTACGCAGGGATGAACTATGATGTTTCCTTGCTCGCTAGAACCCACAAGTACCTACTAATTTAATAACAAATAGCAGGCCTTTAGGCGAGAAACTATAAATCTAAAGAATGTGAACTGTTCATTTTATGTGGCTATCAACATCTTCCAAAGTTGAAAATTTAGAATTATAGATTTAGAGTCTAGCGGTGTTCTTGTTTTATTTTCCTAGAAGTTGGATGAAATAATGAGGAAGCCCTGACTTGTATGGCTGTTTCTTCCCCACCCCTTTCGGGCACATATTCACACTCACATAATTTTCTTATCTTTATATTCACATCACGTACATGATATTAGGAGTTCCCCTCCCCTCGTGTGGAAGTGTATCCTCTACGTAATATCCGTGTTTGGACGATAGTTTAAGAAATGATTGTTCCCTTCATATCGGTTCGGCAGAGTGTATTAAAAGGCGCAGCTTTGAACAAAATTCCCTACGTAATACGGTACAGGATTGTAGCCAAAGGGCAATCGTTTGTGTCATTCTAATTTTTTTATGTTTTATCTTAGTTTTGAAGGAAAGAACAGGTAGTCTTATGATTCTGTGTGTGTGTCCAAAAAGACTTGGATTAACTGCTCCGCATTTGTCGGTCTCTTTGAATACAATTACAGCTTGTGAGTAAGTCATTATATTAGCATATGTTTCCGTTTTGTAATATGTAATTTTGGTAAGTAATAGAATCTCATCCGTTAATGAGTACTTACGCGTAAACAAAGGTTTGTAATAGCAATAAGAAACAAACAAAATTGACAAGCAAAGTAACCTATGGGAGACATGTTGCTACATTAACATTTTGTAAATACTAATTTAGATTATCGAGTAAGTTTTTACCTAGAGCATATGTTTACGCTATTACTTTTAAATTTTAAAATAAAAAACAAATTAACTTCTGCATACTAAAGTCTATCAGCACACATGGAATACCAAGCGGGGTACAAATGTATGCCAGTTTAGAAGCTGTATTAACTTATTTTCACGGTTTGAAGCTATAAGTCCACACTCAATATAATTCAATACACATTTGTAATATCACAATACAGCATTTTCAGTTTTATTAACATTAATGAACAATGAAAAACAATGTTACTGGAATCTTGTGTTAGAGCTATTTTTATCGGTTTGAAGCTGCAAACGCATACAAAACATGATTTAAAATACACTGTATTTTCCAAAATAGAGGATTTTCATTTCTTTTAATATTACTTAACAATGGAAAACAATGTTACTGGAATCTTGGTTTGTGGCCGGTTTGCTCACAACAGTTATTACACACTTTTACTTTTTTAGTGTCTGAATGTTCAGGACCCACAAATTCTTGAAACTTGTCGCATTTAGCCTTGCAATTTCGGTCTCTTTTCCTATCACAGGTCTTGCATCGACCAAAAGTTGAAGCATGATTCAGGGGAGTTTGTAGTCTTGGTGGAGCTGATACCGTTGTTACACCTTCTCAGTCATTGCTGCAGTTGTGTTTAGAGACAATCCTATTGGTATCTTTATTCTCTCTACCACATGTCCCCTAATTAGTTCTTGACCAAATCGTGACAAATTTTTTCTTCCTCGGTCATGAGCGGAACACTTCTATTCAGTATGTTTTGTTTTCCAAGCTAGGTACACATTTATTCCTGCTAAATCAATTGCGTTCATGAACAATAGAAATGGCCAATGATTAGTTGTCCTAAATACTCATTTACCATATTGTATGTTATATCAACGCCTCCCTTTGTTTTGTTATAGTGAAATATTATATCAGGGTTAAACTTTTCCTCTTCATCACCACACTTGTATTTAGGTTACGTTGACATTCTAAATTATAAGTTTTTTCCACGTTCCTTCCTTTTGACATCTTTCCGATTAGACTGTCAGCTTGAAAATTAAATAAAATAAGAAATACTTGACGGCCTCTACTCTAACAATGACTTATATTAATTTGAAACCTCCTTCAACAATGAAGCTTTTAAAATAAATGTGTAACTTTTAGTTTATCAATGCCATAATTCATGTAACACGGTCAACAAACCGGGGTGCAGTTGTGCCCAGGTGAGTATTTCAAGTACTATGACTAACTGGATATAATAATTACTTTCATTACAATATCCTATGGTTTGTAAGGGATAAATTAGCAATGTAAATAACTAACAATACCGAAATTTGAACCACAAAAATGACAGAGATTGGGGTACAAATGTACCCCGCTTGGTATCTGGAAGGTTAAATTAAAAAAAAAAAAAAAAAAAAAAAAAAAACTAAGCAACACACAAGGTAAAAAAACTCACTGATTTAAAATTACAATTTTAATTAGGTAATCTAATATGATCATTATACATTGCTGGCCAGTGTAATTGCAACACGTAAGAGACGAGTTAAATCGACCGCCATTTTCTCAGAAGGTACGAGAATGACTCGTTGAGAATGCGACAGTACTCGAGTTTTAAAAACGGAAACGTGTGGCGTAACGAGAGTGTAGAATGTCATATGGAGAAGTTGGTGCTAATATTGGACGAATTGCGTCCATAGCGAATCGAAAAAAATTAGTGACTCGAAGTAGGGCGAACACATAGATATGAAGTATTCATTAAATAACTAAATAAGAAGCCAGAAATCATATTCGCCTGTCCATTTTGAGCCCTCTTTTGTTTGCAATTTAAAATTTTTTATAATAATTTGTGATACAAATATTGAAATGTGTGTCACAGTATGCCAGAATTAAACTATTTTAATTGTTGGTCAATATTGTTTATATTCTGATTTCGTCTAATTTTTTCTGGATTTATTTATTGGTAATAACAATAATAATGATGATGATGATGATGATAATAATAAAAAGAAGTTTTGTGCATATAAGCATTATTGTTATTCTGGTACCCATACGAAAATCTTATATGTTAATATGAATTTAATAAATTTGTAATTACCTACGTAAGCAAATACTTTTGTATAATGGGAACTATTTCAACAATAAAATATGTTAACATGTATTAAAACCCCCTATTGTAATCAAGGGAATGTGTAGATAAAAGTGGTAGGCAGTTTAATTAATTATATATTTGAATTGCTTTTGCATGCGGCAGCAAAATGCTATAATTCCATAATAAAGTTCGCTTTGCAAGTATTCCGTACAGTCTTCAAGGTTCGGTGATTGGCGACAATCTTGAGCTTAATTCCATTAAGGGGTGTCTATATTAGTTTCCATTCATCCTTCTGAGAACCACTGTAAGCTATTTAACTATTCTAGCCTGGAAAACCAAGGTTAATTTTGTTTGAAATTCGTTGACCTCTCATTGCAGCCCTCTGTGAGTTCAAAAGGCTCAGTAGGCCTTGGGCTCCAGACTATTTTACTAGATTAGCAAAACAAGCATCGGCCACTCTCTCGGCATTTACTCCCACGATCGAAAGAGGCGAGTTTATTGGATGTTTAGCGAGAAATATTATGCTCCAAGGGAACGTTCACTCATTACAAAGTGCATGATAATACATTTTCCAATCTCGTAAAGGCACTTCCAGTACGGAGAGCACGGTTAGTGTATTAAAACGTGCAATGGAAAGACAGTGCAATCAGTTGCTCAGATAATGGTACGGCCGCTATGATTATATTAGAACATTTTCTCTTTTTTTCTTGTTTTTTTGACTGCTTTATTTATAATTATGCACTACTTAGAGTCAGCTGGCTGGTCTATGGATGCACAGCTGTATTATTACTACATAGTAAAGTTGCAATGAACAGGCAATGGAATGCGAGCTTTAATTTTAATTTAGCGTTGTAAAATTCAGCATATATTTTCTATTGTACAACGGTATAACTAATACATACTAACAGAACAGCTGATCAAGTTTCAACATGATTTTAATTCAGGTTCTTCTGTGTTAAGAATTTCAAACTGGCAAGAGATTCGCAATCTGGTGAATACATTTTGAGAAATGGTAGGTGTGCATGGCAGTAAGCAAAGATAGCAGTCAAGGGTTCTCACATTGCATAACATTAATCAGTCCTATATGTCTCCTGCAAAATACAATTAAACTTTTTCAGAATAATCGGGAATTTTATTAATTAGGTAAATATATATTTAAATTGCTTTATTTAATAAGCTGTTGAAGAAAGTGTTTTCGGTTTATTATTGAAACTGAATGAGAAATATTCTCAGTCTAATGAAATCTGAAGGTACCAAAAAATAAATTCTCATGGTTGTCCACCGAAACATAAACGTCGTATTTCTCCTTTTTTTTTTTTTTTTTTGTAAAATTTTATAAAGCATTCACTCAGCTCAGCCTATTATTTCAGTTGTTAATCAATAGAATGATCAATAAATATCTGTAAGAGGCTTCCAAAGTAATATGTATGTATGAAATTGTTGTACTGATGATAATACCATTGTGGAACTAATACAGAGTTATTTTCTTCAATGTACACGCCTTATTCCTTCCACCTCTGTCCTTTTCTAGACATAATCCCTTTCTTCTTCTCCCAAGCCGTCCTACCCCAACATAAGCAATGTTTGTTGTCAGTGCTCTCAATAGACAGGGATTTCTCCCATACGTAAAAGTGGCGTCAGTGGTCAATACTTGTTTCGCTCTCCCTTTGCAATTTTTTTTTTGTGTATATTTGCACTGTTCTATATTATAGTTAGTTTGTAGTAACAGCTGCAAAAAAAACAGGCTACCTCTTAATATCCTGCTTTGCGCAAGCTGCCAAGATGATTTTTTATCTAGTGACTTCCCTTAGCCCGAGGCAAAAGTACGTTGTATAGTTTTAAGCAGTTTTGAATGTTGTGTGCACACTGAAAAAGTACCTCCGTTTTTCCCGCGCTATAAGTAATATGTAGAGTATATGCTATTGCTTGTGAAGTGATAATGTAATGTAGCACATATTATAGGAATGTGTATCTATTTGTAATAAGTTGAGATGACTGTTAATGTGTGCGTGTTTGAAGAATTTCGAATTACAGAACCTTAGTAAACAGTAGTTCTGGAAGATAACTGCAAACTTGTTTATCGAAAGTTTATATTAAGTTGCTTCTCGCAATAGCCAAGCTTCACATTAAACTGTAACATTTTTAAAAAAAAATGTTTATATAAATTTCTCATAAACCCCTTTACGCTTTTATTAAGACATAATTGATTTCGTTTTATATTGATATTTATCGTAAGTTTTTAGTGAACATGCCTTCGACAGTAAAATAATGATTACATTTATTACATTTCATTTTTTTCACATAAAATCATTCCTCGGTTGGCTTATGTTTCAGTTTCAGAATTTCACTTAAATGTATCAGTGCTTTGTTCAAAAACAAAATGGGCGCTAATGACCTTAGCCGTTTTGCGCCCTTAAACAATAATCATCAACAAAAATAAAAATAAATATAATAAAATCCTGAAAGTTATTTACTTTTAAGTTTGAGATTTGAAAAACTTATCTTATCTTTGAGCATGACGTAATGAAAAATTTTATAATAAAATGTGTTTTAAAATTAGCAAACTTGGTTAGCTTCTGAATGTTTGTGTTAACTACCAAGGGACGGTTTGGTGGCGTCTGTAGCCATATGGTGATCGAATTATCGGAGTTAAGCAATTTTTGGAAAACATCTAATGGAGATTGAACTGTGATTTTAGTATTCATTGTTTGGATGCCATGTAACGGAGTGATTCAGAAGAACGCTTTGAGCAATATTTAGAGTCATAAACAATTCATTGGAATTTAATTAAAAAAACACTGAACTTTAGGAAAGAAATAAACTCGTCTTTCACTTCAGCACATTTACAAGCCTCAAGATGTCGCTTCAAGTTTCAATCATTAAAGACTTTACTTCAGATGGAACGTCATCATAAAAAAAATCAAGCCAGTTAACGATTTTCTTATATACCGCAAAAGTTTTGAGATCAGGGAGAGGCTTTCATTTGCTGTTCTGTAGTTCGCTAATTTCTTCATTCTAGAGATCTTGATACAGTACTGATGTTACAAGGGACGAAAGGTTTAAATGATTGCCACTGCAAAGTCCTGGCTATTCCTCGTCTTCCAGAGAAAACTGTGAGCAAAGTAGGAAATAAGTTCAGCCATACATTTTGCACGATGATAAGCTCCTGGTGCATAAATGGGTGTTGAAATGAAATCATCAAGGAACGTATTGCTAACTGTAGAAGCTCTGTAGTGTTGTCTTGGAAAATGAATGGTCATTTGACTCGTGAGGAAATTTAGTAGCTCTTCTGTAAAATATTCTGTTATTTTAAAAAATCATCACTTTTAAACTGTTCTGAATTTAGAAAAGTCTGAGTATTCATAAATCTCTTATATGTAATGTATATAGACCTTGTGTTGGGGTGAATCTAACATCTCCAAAACCCGCCTAACATGCAGATTTAGCTATTAAAACTTTTATTAATTAATGTTAAAATAAAATATATACTTGCGATACTTTGTAGAAGCATTGAACCTGATTGTATAATACTTGCAATTTTGAGGGGGGGAAATTTCTCTTTCTTTTCAATGCAATAAAATACTTTTAAGGGGTAAGACTTAAGAAAAATGTTTACAGTTATAAATTTAGCACACTAATACTTCTTTATCGAAATAAAAGTTTATATCACTTCAGCCACATTATAATATACTAGATTAAAGTTGTTAACAAAATTACTAAAGGTCTGAAAAGATGTAACATGGTTGATACCCTAAAAAGAGAGATTTAATTATAAACGTTTTTCAAAGAATCGTGTTACCAATCATTCATGTCTATAGGGCTATAGTTCTCTAAAAGGACATTTTTGTCAAATTATGTAAAATCCTGAAATAGTTGATTAAAGAAATGTAAATGTGCTTTGTGTTGCAGATCTTTCTCGAAAAGAGAAGTGTAATTTTGTTTTGAAAATGAAGTGTTAGTAAACATGCACACTCTCAATATTATGCTAAGGCACGAAAGAGTATTGAACTCAGAATGCGAAGCTCATTAGTAGGAACACTAGCTATTATAACAACGTGTAATTTGTTTCATAATTGTATATGAACACAAATATGAAAAACTAACTAAAGAAAAATTTCGAGTGGGTTTAGCCTCCTCTGTAAAGGTGTCAAAACACGCAGGGTTTCTTTTGATGAAGGCTTTACCGTAAAACAAAATAAACAATGGCCTTTAAAACGGAATTATACACAATGTCAACACCTGTTACTCCACGACAATAGTAATAGTCCAATTATTCGTTTGCTACGGTACTTCCGTGTTATTATTTATGGTTGTAGTTGAGTGGATTCTTCAGCACCAGGAATGGGTGAGTAGGCGTTCAAGAGTTTTCGGATGGTGACTGTACATGGAGGAGGGGTACGGAAAAAAAAGTGACCATACGTGAAAACTGGAATTAACCATGAGATCAAAAGAGCCGACAGCCTGTCTCTTAAAGACCGGACCCTTGGTCTTCTCTTTCTCCTACCCACCGCCCGCTCCCCACCCCGCACCCACGTCGTAGTCCTGGCTGAGCTTAAGCCTTCGGTGACGAAGTTACAAAAACATTTTTTCCCCTGCATCGTTTTCTTTTTTGGTGTTACTTCTCCATCACTCTGTCGGACGGGTTGGCCCCCGGCGCGGCGGGTGGGATTCGACCGGCAAGGCAAGGTACCGCATCCCAAGACCGCTCTCGTGGAGGGCGGGCTGGTCTTTAATGATGGTGATGAGTGCAGGGTAAATGCGTGTAATTCGCGCGGGCACACACACACTCACACATATACAACAGTGTACCGGAGGAAAGAGAGAGGTGCACTACCGCTACCCTCCCCCTACACATATTTAATATCGCAGGAGTGTACAAAACATTAGCCATATGTCCAAAGTGAGAAATGCGTTTGCCAAACGGGTTCGAAACAAAACTGTAATTTTCTTATTCTTTGAACATTCTTTGTAACTTAAAAAATATTAAACAGGAGTCAAATTAGCAACCGAATTTTCTTATTTTAAGTGGATACAACTACGAAGTGACTTGATTTAACTTACTGTAAGTAACACGTATTTTAATCGGGAAAGTTTAAAACAGAGCATTTCAGTGTGCAGAGCTATATAATGAGATTGCTGATCATGGAATTGCAGGACGCTTGCACGGAATCGGCCCCGACACCGATGGCCGAGGTCGTTAACAGTATGGATTCGTGAGCGGGAAGTCCGGAGTTCGATTCCCGTCAGGACCGTCCCTGGCAAAGTTCTCTTCCATGTTTACCTCAGTCCACATAAATGGCAAATGTGGAATAGTAGTTACCCAAAACAGGCCTAAAACGCTTCCTTTCTTACAAAAAATCCGTTCTCAATTAATCATTTTATCTCATGTATCATCAGTGTCCAACGCCTGTAGTGCTTAAGCACTAAAAATGGGCATTTAACACTATTAAAAAACCACATTGGCTACCTAAGTATTTCTTTGTAACATAAACAAGTAGAGATAAAATGTGAAACACAATAATATGGAATATAGAATTTAACATCCCTTCGTAATATTCCTGCATAAACGATCTTTAAATTCTCCCCTTTATTTTATGCATTGTAAAGCAGTACATTTAGAAAAAATTGGTTAAATATTAATTCCACTTTTGTAAAATTATCAATGAGTCATTAAGAAACACAAAACGCAATAAAAATAAAATTGTTGCCAATATAAAAGTAATTTATGTTTGGTTGGTATTTAACATATTAAAGCATAAATTATGTACAATTCTCACATTTATACAAGTAAAAATGTTGTTAATGCAACATTTTCCCAAACACTACACGAAATACACTAAAGTCAATTTTCTTTCAGTTTGTTTATTTTATTAATCACATATAAAATCAGTCGCAATATTAAGAAATAAACTATAGAAAATTTAATTTATTACATGTATGTGGTGATGAATACTTGTCTTAAAGCCAGTGTACCTTCAGTTTGATTTAGGCTCTATCCATTTAATCTGCTCTTGTTGCACATTCAGATAGTGTAAAGAAGTTTAGTGATCTTATTAACTCTGAGATACTGAACTTTCTCAAACCATCGCTCGTGCTTGGTAGTAGGCGAATGGAAGGTATTAAAATAAATTTGTTCGCTATCTATACTTGTTTACCCTAATTTCATTTCACATAATTGAATTAAAAGGAAACTCCTAGATGAACAAAATAAATTTTTAGAATATCCAGGAAACACGCAGATTCTAAAAAAGAGAAGGTAAACTACATTGAACATTATTAATTTTACTACAAGTACATAACAAATGACAAGTTGGTCCATCCAAGACACAAATGACGCAAAACTTCTAAATAGTTGAATTAAAATGAAACACTAAATATATAGTAATTATAACTTGCTACAATATTGATGATTAGTAGTGACTAGAATACATAGAAACATCGTATTATATACCGCCAGGGGTAGCCGAGGTCGCTAAGGCGCGACTCGTGAGCGTGATGTCTGGGTTTCAATTCCCGTCAGGACTGTCCTCCCTGACTGAGGATTTTTTCACTCCTCATAAATGACAAATGCTGGGAAGGTACCCAAAATTAGGTCTAGAATGCATCCTTCCTTTAAAAAAATCATTTCATCCATAGTATCCACCGCCTGTGGTGCCTAAGCAGCAAAAACGGGTGTTAAACACTATGTATATATATATACCTATATGAGGAGAAAATTGAACTGTGTATCCTACATAGTTTAGTGGTATATTTATCCGGACAAGGCCAGTTCTGTCACCCTTGCTCTGTATTCCTTTTTCACTCATATATAAATAGCTTATCTTTGTTAGAAATCGAAAATATTCGGTCGAAAGCCAAAGTAAGTGAATCAAAGCAGGTTTTTGCAACATTCCCTTATTGATTAGTACAATAGTATACCATGCTATGACTTTATTGTTGATGGTACAGGCTAATTTGTGGAAATATCAGAAAAAAAACAGTTTTATTTCTTTAAGAAAGTTGCGGTTAAGTTGATCATAGAGAACAACTTGTATTACTATAAAATGTGTGTTTTTTCAGGTTACTTTAAATCTTAAAACTATATAATTAATGGCGCTTTGCACCAGTTAACAAAAGTATCGAATTCATAGAGCCAATTCCTGTCACTACAGCGTCAATTATACGGTTTTTTCCAGCACTAAAAGGAAATAAAGCTTACTTTAAAATATCCAGCGTGAAAATAGAATTTCAAGACTTTGTTGTCTATAGAATGAGAACTATTAATGCAAATACAATCAAAGTCGAATTTCTACTTCATACTGATTCATAATTGCAAAACAACAAAGATTTGAATATATCTTTGACATTGTTTCACATTTTTTCCGCCGCTTTAATAAGTGCTATTAAAATTAAATGTTGCATACTTAATATTTGAAACATGATATTTAATATAAATTAAAAGTATTTCCTTACGTTACGTAATTATAAAATTATTAATTCTGAGTTTATCCACTGTTAGATTTACATCTATAAGCATTTATAAAATTATTTCCAAGCTTTTGAACTTTTCTAAATAATTTATTTATTATAAAGATAACATCTAAATCTATAAACGGAATCTCAATAGTTAAAATGTATACATTGCAAAAGTGTGAAAAGTGTTCTATAATTTGAATTTAAAACAAATTTTTGTCCATTGTAACATAAAGACTGATCTCAACAGGAAGAATTCCTTTCCAAAGCATCATGCAGTTATCTTGAAAACTGTGGAAGTTATGATGTATAGTTTTGAAAAATACACTGTTAAGAAAACGAACCACAAACTTACAGATACATAATTGCAGTTGCAAAATTACAGTTTTCAGTTATCTTTTTTGCAGTGCTTTTGCCGTATTGTCTTTACATTAACTTTTTTACGATATTGTTCTTTTTTATTAAGTGTTTGGTTATATTTCACCAAAATTACCAAAAAGGAAGAAAGAAAAGGGCATTAGCACGGACTGTTTTAAAGATTCACTTGTGATTGCACACTAAAATGTGTTAATGAGGCTCATACAATTTTGTGGATAGTGAAAAAATTGTGAGTAATCGGAAGCTTTCACGGCCGGAGTCAGAATTATAACTGGAAGTTTCTTCTTAGGAGCCGTGGTCTCTTGGACTTCTTAGCTCCAGGAGACCACGGCTCCTAAGCCCGGAAGAAACTTCTAGGTATAATTAGTGAAAAAATTATTTTACAGATATAAAGCTGGAAGTTTATTTTAAATTCACATACATATACAAGCATATATATTGATCCTTTCCTTCCTGTGTACAAAAATCTACCACACGACACTGCCAAAAGATCCTACACGAAGTGGAAAAAACCGAGAATGGCTAACGTTTTTAACCGCAGACATGATTTTTGGTAGCAAATGTGCATAAATTGCTCTGTCAGATATTGGGAAGCGATATTGGGCATATATATATCCTTTATATTTATGTAGACACACACACACACACACACACACACACACACACACACATATATATATATATATATATATAATTTAAGTTTTAGTTTCTTAAAAAGCCGTTATGTTATTCTTCCCAGCCTATTTAGTTCAGTATTTGTCTGTTTCCGGTTTATAACGTATTCCTCCGTCTTCCGTTTCCCAAAACCCATCTATATTTTGTCATACCAATGGTCAATCTCCATTGCATGACTTTCCATAGTGAGTTATTCTTTCACGCCAGGTTCGTCCAGGTCGAGTTCTTCTTCTTCTCTCAACCGGACTCCAATTCATTGTTAATTTATATACTCTTTCTTCTTCCGTACGTTAGACGTGCCCAAGTCATATCACTGAATACTTTCCACATACTCAACAATGCATATATATTCAACTACCTTCATTATTTCCCCTATTCTGTTGTTGGGGACTCAATCCTACCTTGAAATTCTCGCTGACTTGCCCAGGAAAACCATCTCTACAACACTCAATATTTTCTGCACAGTTTCAGGGATCTGCCATACCTCACAACTTAATACAAGTGCATTAGATGTGTGAAAATTTAACTTTATAATATACTCACTGCAGATAATTGAGATTAAATCACCAATACTTTTTCTTTCAATATCCTTTGCCTAAACGCTGCTTTATGAGTACCTTTCTGGCTAATTGTTGTTCCTAGATATTCACATTCCAATTTAGTATTTATGACACATCTTCAATTAATAGATGTGTTGAATTTGAGCCGACGCATACACCAGTCATTTTTGCATATTCATTTAAAGACTCCATTTCACATATTCCCTTTTAAGTTCCCTTATTATTTATTTCACACAATTCAGATCCTATCCTAAAATAATCTGATCATCCGCGAATTGCAGGTGTATATAGTTTTATTTCCAACAGAGATGCCCATCCCTTGACATTTTTCTCCACGCTTCTAGGGAACAAAGTAGGTGATAAATTCACAACCATGTCTCAATTCTTTATTTATAAGAAATTCTTTAGTTAATTTTTCCCACCATTATTTTTACCACCTGATTGAGTATCTGTTAACTTTTAAAAAAGGTTACAACTTGTAAATTAAATACAACATAGTATGCAAACATGTCGTAGCAAATGTGAACTGCACAATTTTGAAATTGGGTGTATTTACTGAACGTGCATCGAACTGAGTGTGAGCTACAGCACTTTGTACACCGCTTTCACTTTGTTTTCGACAGCGTTGTGTCAAGCAGTTAGAATCGAACTAGTTGTTTACACTTATCTCATTATTGGCAAAATAAAACAAGCCTTTCCTGCGCAGACAATGTATATTAAATTTTTATCTATAAAACTAGTGCAAATGTGAGGCGAATCAAGGGAAAAGAAATTGATAAATTTTTGGAATAGGAGTCAGAAATTTGCTTTATGGATTATAATGAATTAACTAAGCGCCGCATGAGTCCGGAAACCTGTAGAGTCTAAAGCCAGCCAACATTCTTCTTTTAAATTTAGGAACTAGTTAAAAGGACAAATTCTAGCTATAATTCAGGATTTTTCCTTGGCAGCGCCGTTCAACACTAGTCGCATCAACTCCATTAATGTCTCGTGTTATTGAAACTACTTCTACTGCTACTGGCCACAGAGCAGAAGAAATATAGTTACTAACGCGGGGAATGAATTCCCTTGTTTTCTGCAATTGGTTAGTATCATAATTAATACACTACCATACACTAAATTTTAAGATAATTTCTCCCTTCATCCACTTGAAAATTCCAACAAAAGAGGAAATGTTCTTTTTTCTAGTGAATGGTTCCAATGCCAAAGAGGAAATTATCAAAAAGTATGATTAAATGACGTAATATGATAAACGCCAACGTTCCCACAATTGCATAAGTTCAGAAGAACAAATGAAGGCTATGTTTGAAAAAGTATATGCTTCCAAAATTCTGAGTTAAAATTTATTGTCTTCTTAGTTAGATACTGGATAAGTACAGAAGTATATTGCTCTTCTTCTTTGGTAAGTCCGTCTGTACCCACTACGAATACAGTGAACATCGAAATACTTTGCTGTAGGTCCTGACTGACAAATATTTTTAGATTTGTGTGCTAAAAGGTGGATGAGTATGCCAGTGTTTGCAAGCCTATGGGTAAGTTAATAATCAAATGCGTGTATTCTGTGCATGTAAATCAGTGTATACTTGATTTAGACATTTAATAGAATAACAGCAAAAAACCATTGTTTAAAAAGTTAAACGTATGCTTTGAGTGTTGGGTACAAGCTCTGACTGGTTTTTAAATGAGTTACAAGTGACAATAAATTATGTTAACTTAGGTTGTTGGCTCTTGCCCAAAAAAGCTGGCTTACAGACCCATAATTCAGCTAGACAGCACATGTATGCCAAATTACGTTGAGATTTTTCAAAACAAGTAAATGGTATGTGCTTATGGACCCATTTTCGATTTCGGATTATGTTATAATTTGCTTTAAGCAACTTCTCTCGAGCTATCGTCCTCTAGAATCCAGATTGAACATGAATCGAGCAATAGTTCGAGAAAGACGACAAAAAACCAATATCTGCTTTATGGAAGCTATTTTGTCATTAGTATATACGAATATGTGTGGCAATAAACATTCTATTTAATTTATTTGTTATTCCCTCCTATTTTAATCGTGAACTATCAATTGTTGGTGGAATGTAACTATGCAGTAAATTTAAATGTAGTTTTATATTCGCAAACGTTTAAAAATACGTTCGGGAAGAACACGCTGAGTTATTTGACCTTCATCAAATTCAGATATATGCAATACATTTTTTGAGGATTAAAATAGCATGTTTATGATTTCAACGAAACAGAATACAGTAACTTTTAAAAATATTATTATTCACCTGTTGAGTGTGTCATTTTAGAGATATTAACAACGCTTTGAAGTTACATTGAACCCGCTGATGCATTATGACATACATATGAAAATATGCTGCAGCAATCTGTGCCCTGATGCTGATAAAGTTTTGTGAAAGGCTGCTGGCCAGGCACTTTTTCCAGCAGAAAATGTTTTCCACTAAGCACTGTATCTTGTGTATCCAGTCGTGATGTTATTCATAATTGCATTTAGTCTGTAACAAATGTTCATATGCTGCGTATACTGAGATATAAATATCCAGTAATGTCTCTCCACATGCTCTAGTCAGTGAATCCGTCATAATAGATAACAAATATTCGCACTCTTATCGTCAGAGCTGTAGCAGGGAACAACTCGGGATGTAGACAGAGAAATTACAAAATAAGCGACATTTTGTTCTACCTCTCTTCAACAGTGCAAGGTTCCAAAACCTCCTAAACAAAAACTCGAGCTGCGTACGCTGAAATATTGCTGGGAATTAGACCATGTCATTGTAATTTGGCTATCGCAATGTAAACCCCAAAGTTAAACTCGTTTGCATAATGGCCAGTGAGCCATATTTTGAAAACATAAGCAGGCAGAACACTTAAATCCAGGAACATCAATCTTGTTGTATGTTCAAGTGACTTAAAAGCTAAACATGATGAGGCAGCAATTATCTGTGTGATCCTGAGTGAAATAAACAACTGCTTATAAAACCGCATCAACGGAATGATATATGTTCTTGCTCATTATGCTGAGTTTAAAGCTGCAAAATGTCGCAATGTATTCAAACAGCTTTTTGATAACAGGGCAAGATTTATAGGACTGTGTTTTAACGGAAAGAGCAACCAGTGCCTCATTGCCGGCGATTTGTGCCCAAATACAGCGTTTAGCTTAGTCGATAACCACCTTGATGACATCTCATGTGCCTCCATAATGACTTTGTGAACAAGAGTGACGAAACCAAACCTCTTTGTGAAACCTATGGACTTAAAATGCCATCCCACTTTCGAATATTTCTGATCACGGAGTTAAGTCTGTTAACTGCTTATAAGACGGTACAGTGAAATTTTCTTTTTCATTTTATTCACTATATCACTGAAATAATCCATCATGAAAATCTGTTGAGTTCCATCCAATCCTAAGATTTATGCCTGGACATACAGTTGTTATTGCAATGTTGCACCTCGACCTTTGGTTTCCCCCCCCCCCCAATATATCGACTCGACATTCAACTGTTTCCATCCAGCTACTGTGATTTTAACGAATCGCTCACATAATAAGAATAAGCTTAAATTGTTCTTGGCTGTTAAAATTAATTTCATTAATTCGAATTTATTCCTTGTCATAATAACGTTAAATATTATTTAAGAACCCGATTTTTTCTTAAATAAAATACAAACGTCTTACGAACTATTATCAATAACATAAAAAGTGAATTAATATTTGTTTTAAGTCCTCTTATTATAAACAGGAACAAGAAACCCGACTACTCATGTGGTAACTGTCTTATATTACACACGTTGTTAATATTTCAAGAATTTAATTTAGGTGTTAACTTTTCTTCCTTCATCTATTTGTGCAATATTTTCATAAAAAGAGCTGTGCTTCGTGTTTATCATACTCAGTTAATGGTGATATATCCTAAACTCTTTTAGCTATCAATAGCACTAGGCTTTATATTTCTGAATACAATTATTAGCTGCCGTTTATAATATTCTACCACCAGTTAATAAAACACACTTGCTTATATACTCATTTTAATTTTTGCCTTTGTTTACGTAAAATGCCTTTCTTCAGACCTTTTTTTCTATGAAAGTTTCTTGATTTGAAAGTACATTTTATATTAATCATAAAATAATAATTCTAATCACTTTGTATCCAATTCTGTTCATTTCATGGTTTAGGTATTTACTCTCCTTGCCATGTTCAGCCCATATTTGCTTGTAGGAATCTACGACATCATTCGGACAACTGACATTAGATGCCGCATAACGGTCACATTTAAGTTATAATTACGTAGAACACCTATCACAATTAATATTCCCTACTATCAGTATTTTGCAGATATATATATATATATATATATATATATAAATTTGTGAATATAGCAACACATGTGTCACAACCCAAGGTCACAACAATTCTGGTGTTTATGTGTGACTAGAAATTTTATATATAATTTTAATCTTGCCTTTCGGGTTTACTTTCATTTCATTTGTACTTCCGAAGGTCTGTGGCAGCTGACATCTAGAAACTTTTACAACGCAGGCTTACAGTCAGTGAAAAGAAGTGAAAAAATATTAAGTAGGTTTTTTAAGCGATGTCACTTATTATAGTTAACAGATTTGCATAGAACAATTTAAAATGAGAATTTAGGGGCATATTAAAGAAAAGTTACATACCAAACGACCAAAGATTTGTTTTAGTTGCTGTTTTGACTTATTCGCAGAACGTTAACCCAATGTGTAAAAATTATTTTAAAAAGCCCAAATACTTCTATGAAATGTCTGTTTTTACTTTTCATGCACTGCAAATAACAATATTTTCTTTGGCTTGGTATTATTGACGTTTACATTTCCCATATCCCGAAAATTTTATAATTTTTCTTTGTGTTCTAGAAATATCTGGAGAACACCTAACATTTAAACTGACTCTACACTCTGTGTATGTAGCCATCTCACTTTGTTAACTACACTTAATACAACAAGAAGTCTGAAGCACTGAATGTTTGTTATTCGAAATCACCCACGCATTCTACATTAGCCTTATATTCGATAACATTTGGGTAACTCAAAAAACAGCCTGTAAAGCATAAAGCAACGGAAATAGACGAAAAATTTAGCTGAACTTTTCCATCAATAGTACATGACATTGAAAAATGTCTTACAAAAACTAGTAGCTATTTTTCTGTGTACACTTTCTACACTTTTTTACTTTTCTTCACTGGAAATGTAATCGCCACCTTATGTATAATGGAATCAAAAGCGTAAATTTTTTAACACATAGTTTACCTAACAATCCTGGAGTACCACAGAGACATAAATATAAATTTCGGTCGCAAGAAAATCGTGGTTTATAAGCGCGCCCTTCATCGGTTGAAATATTGCGCTTTTTTTTATTTATTTATGGACGCTCTTTAACATCTCAGGTCATCAGCGTCCGATTCAACTCAGGGCGTTAAACGGCCGACAAATTTTGCTCAGAGGCCTCTCTTTTAGGTTTGAAGTTCTTTTTCGTGCCGTAAATATGCGACACGGGACCCACGGCTTTACTTCCCTTCCGAAGGAAGCCATAATTAGGATTTTTACGCCCCGAAAAAATCCATCGGTCCTGGCCGGGCTCGAACCCGCGTTCTTGGGTGTAGGAGGCAAGTATGGTAACCACTACACCACCAGGACCAACGGTCCTGAGCAAATCACCTTATAATAGGTCGGTTTATCAAGCAGTACGAAGTATTTTTTTTAATGGTGTTTAACGCCCATTTTTACTACTGAGGCACCACAGGCTGTGATCACTGGTGATACATGAAACGAAATGATATATTGGAAAAGGATTTTTTTTTAATTGTGGAAAGAAACGTTCCAGGCCTAAGTTTAGGGTACCTCCCCGACATTTGTCAGTTACGAAGGCTGAGGAAAAGCTGGAAAAACCCTCAGTCACGGAGGACGGTCCTGGCGGGATTCGAACCCCAGATCTCCCGCTCACGAGTCCGCACCTTAACGATCTCGGCCACCCGTGGCGGTCCGAACGAAGAGTGTGTGTGAACTCATTCTCGGTATACAGATACCGTTAAGATATAACTTTATATACCAATTTAGTATTGCAGGAAATTCGCACACTTTTGTTGCCTTATCTTTTTTGAAAGATGAGTAAGGTTAACGAAATGATTGATGAGAAAAATTCCATTCGAGTTCGCGTGTCCATGCCAATAGTTCTCCGAGCCTAGGAAACGTAGGGCTCATAGCTTTCATCCAGCAAATATATTTTAGTATAACTGCTTTGATCTGTTAGAATGAAAGATCAGCCGTTTATTTTTATTCGTTTTTCATAAAAATATAATAGCCCAAATGTAAATGGGCCTTTGAGACTAGGGAGGTGCCTGATAGATATTTTATTCTTTAACTTAAATTTTCCACACCAAATGCTAAAAGTCTTTAGGACTTAAATACTTGTTTAATGATGAAAATAAATTCCGAATAAAACTCAATTCCCTTGACCCAACCGGGAATTGAGCTTGGACTCACTGGAGACTTGGTGTTCTAGTTACTTAATCAGATTTTTCTGTTTATGAGAACTATGTATTTTATTGCAATTGTCATATTGCCTTGATTCCTCTTTTTATTATTTTTTATACCTTGTGTTTCTATAAGCAGAGAGGTGTGCATATATTCCACGAATTTCCAAAATAGATGGGATGGGATTGAGCATGAATTAGACTGGGAGGAGGAAAGATGACCAAAATAATAGATGAAACTGGGCAGAGAATATAGGGATAGGTTAGCATGCTAGGATCTGTTTGCTTAGGAAGACAGCTGCCAAAGCGGTGCTCTTTTCTCTGCGAAGTGCACAGAGTTAGAAACGCATTATTGGAGTGAGTTTCATGCCTGTAATAAATTTATTTATAGTCAAAAGATCCATGCAAAAAATATTGGGCAGACAAGTTTGTAAATAATCCGCAATTAATATACATCGCAACTCTAAGAATATTAGGATAATTACTTTGCAAAGGGCTTGCAATTAGTAATGCAACATACATTGTATTTTCTCGGTCAGTTTATTTTGGAAAATTACACGCAATATCAAACTTTGAGCACTATCTACGATTTTCTCCAGAGGAAAGTGATGTATTTAGTTTACCAAATTGAGTCTAAATAGTATGCATTGTAAATAAAAGTAATAATTACTTTTGGGGCGGAAAAGTACACTCACCAATATTCAGAGGCGTTTAAGAAACGTAAATGAAGAGATGACTGTATAAAAGTATCGTCAGTATACCTTGTTTGCCACTACTGACAAATTACATCCAACAACTCTTAAACTTGATAACTATGTGGTCAGTGTCAACAATTATCCGTTAGTTGGACTATTCAAAGAGTTGTACTAAGTATGCCTCTCGAAGCCTATCGAACCAGGAAAAATAATCTTCATTACGACACTAAAATTTGGGAAATAAAACATGGATTCATCACTTCGTACCTGAAATCAAAATGAAAGTTTATGAACTGGCAGTACAAAACTTCTTGGAAAACGACAGTTCAAGATAATGCTCTCAGCCTGGCCACATTTTTCTGGAACCATGAAGGTATGATTTGGATCGAAGTTTGTTTTATTGTGAAATATTAACTCCAAAATATATTGCAAAACTCTTCAAAAGTTGAAGTTGTTGCAGTGCATTGTAGTAGTTCTTCACGACAACACATCTGCCCATCCGAGAAGGAATAACAAACTTTGATGAACTATCTTTCTTCTCCCATCTTACAACCCGGATCTTGCACCTTTGATTTCAATCTGCAGTATGAGACAAGTAAGTTATAGCCATAGTACAAAGAAGCCTGAGACACCCACATACTGGTACCGACCGCTACGACATACGAGCTCTGACATCTAAGTGGTGGATTTGCAAGGAGGTTACATTGAAAAATAACACAGTATAGGCAAAGAATTGTGGAACAATTCAATGTATTTGAAACTGAAATTAAATAAACTTTGAATGAGATATCATGTTGCTGTACTTAATGAATGCCCCAAGTATTAAATGGAACAAAATAGTGTTCTAACCTATTGATAAGCTGTTATTGTCAATGACGAAATGGTTACAAGGGAGGGTTGCGAAATATAAGTGAAACAGAAAGCGTAACGCCAAACTTGGCGCTGTGGAGACCCCTGTCATGGGGTCAGCTATTATTCTAATTTGAGGAGGGAAATGATAGACCGGCCTCCAGGTTCTTAGCAGACAAGTAAGCTATTATTTTCATAAAGCCTTGCCGGCCGACCGTCCAGCCGATCGCTTACCTCGCAAGAAATGCCCTATCTCTTCCTCTCACCGCGTTGCAATCAGCATACGAATAAGCGCGCATTTTTAATATAAGTTGATAATCTGTTCGTTGTTTAGGGAAATGTGGAAGGTAATCTAATTTAAATGCAACTTTTGACCTTAATGGATCCATAATGGAAGTTCCCAGTAACTCCTAATAGAATTTTAATAGCTATTAGCTAGTCATGATGTTTTTTATATATTAATGAGCTACCACAAGATTGATTTCGTTTTAGCAAAGGAGTCATTTTCTTCCTAAGAGAAAACATTTTATAGGGCTACTAATAAATTACATCACTAAGGTTTCAGCTCTCTCTGTATCGTATATCTTACACTCCTTTAAATTATACATTATCGAAAATGATCGTCATAATGCCATTAAGCAAGATATATGTAATTTGTGGCAATTTAAAATTTTTAAGGTTTTCTCTAGATATATTTTAATATGAATTCTTAGAATTTTAACTTTGTTTATGCTGCCATGTGTTGCGAATCGTAATCACAGAGAGAATATTAGCACATATCAAATCTAAATTCTTTTCCTATATTTTCTCTTGGTAGGTCATATTAAGGAACCTTATAGCCAAATCATGAATATTTAATGAAATGTTTTATCTTAAGCAGATGTAACTATCGCTATTAGCAACTGTGATAAGATAATATAAAGTATCACCCAGGCTATAACTTAAGTTTATATTATAAAAATAATCCTACGATAAGAAAATTCAGTTTATCAATACTAATAACCGTTCTTTCATACATTTTTTGTACCACTGAAACTAGATATTTGGGGTATCCTTTACTTAACACACTTTCCCATTATTTTTTACGTATAACTTTGCCAAAAACTTTCACAGAGTTTACAAATAGTAAGAGTGAATTCAGGTTGTGTTTTCCTTTGTGCATTATATGCTTTACTATAAATACATAGTAAAAATATCTACGTAGAACTACGACACGGAACCCACAGCTCCCTCTCGGAGGACTTCCCGAAAAACCTATCTATCTATTACTAATATTATTACAAATACTGTTAATATTAATAATAATGTTAGTAATTTTGTTGTTGCTAACGTTATCAGTGGGAAAGATCTATTAAATGTGTTGAAAAACTGTAAATGTCAACTGCAAGGAGCGTGGATATAGGTCAGTCAAGGAGGAAACCCTTTAATTTTTGTTTTGATTACAAGTTTAATTAAACCCCTCTTGCTAATAATTGGGTGGAAAATGAAAGTATTGCATTTAGTTAGAACATTCTTTACCTTATTATTGCAAACTACATTGAAGAGGAGCATATGTACGTTGAAAGCGATGAACTGAGAATTAATATTAAGATCGAAAAGAAAAAGTGAATGCATACAGTATATACAGTATAAGCAGTTTTTTTTAATTATAAGAGTGTTAAAATAATTCATATTTGTTTAAAGAAAGGGAAATCATTCCTTTATGTATATTTTGAACAAAAATAATTGTGGACAAGAAAAGTATTAAAATATTGTACAAAAACTCCCTTATTGACAATAGTATATAAAGGGTTCCTGATTCAAAATTAAATATATACTCGCCCCCATATTAACTGCATTAATTGTTTTTACTTTAAGCACGTGTGATTAAATCTCTTGTGTGCAAATAATAGCATTAAAATAAAAGTTCATATCTGTTTATTTGATTTTAGGAGATTTTTCTGTTTTCTAGAAAATTACAGAAACATTTTGCACTTGATAGACTCATTTAGTGAAATACTATTGAACACTAAATAATATTACTAGGATATGCACTTCAGTAAAGGTATTCGGAAAAAAATATTGATTTTAATTCATGGCACAAAATCTCTTAAATGTTCTTAAATTTATAACAGATAATTCTATATTTCGTAAACCAGCGACAATATATTAATAAAATTCTGCATGAGCCAACACATCCTTAACAGAAGCACAAATTTACAGAATTTTCCAATAAGTAGGAGAAAATAAAATATAACAATATAATTGGTTTATTTAATGTATAGAATACACAGTATTTAGCAAACATCTAATCATGCAAAGATGTAGAAAATCTTGAATGGTATATGTAGATTTATAATTGTGAACGTGTTCACTCTGCTTGAATCTGAAGTGGAACACCGTCAATGTGCTAAGAAATAATATATTGCAATAAAGCTGGCACTGACGAAATCATCAGTTAACGCTTCTTGCAGCTAGTCGAGTCAGCCAGCAAGTGCTGAAAATGTAACAATGGCGATGTTTCATGCTACTATTAGAAGCTTTTACAGCCCATTAATGAAGAAATAATGGCAAACCCTGTCCAGAGACAGTAAATATGTGTTTAGTATTGCTTTTGCTGCAGTAAAAATTATAGCGAGATAACCGTAAAATGCACATAAAGCATTGTTTTTTCTCCGACATAATTGCTTATTTTAAGTTCTAACAGTAAGTAAACAGCTAATGATTTAACCATTAAATACCTCCTCAGTGTGTTGATGACTTAATTTGTCTATAAATGATAGTAGAAATATGAGCAGAAGAACTTTTGAAATAAATGTAAATATCAGCATTTTTAAATCCACAGCTCCCAGTTAGAAAATCATTTGCTTTGAGAAAAAAGCACTTTCTTTTACATTCTGAACTTCAACGCTTGTTTTGCAAGGACATCTACATTAGGTTACAAGCAGTAATTCACTTATTTCCGATACAATTCCTTGTATGTTTCCTATGGTTTACTTATTGACTCGAAAACAACTGCACATATAGAGCGTTCATGTTTGCATCCTGCGCAGGTGTAATGCGTTTTATCCACATTTTTATTACTTATATTTCTCAACTCAAATGGTAATATTGCGTAAAGTTAGCGATTTTAGGACTCGGTTCTTTTTGCACGTAAGATATTTGTTTTTAAATTCACCATCCTTAAAACTCACTGGTACAGGCACTATGACGCTATATAATTATGATTTCAATACGTGTTTAAATGTAAAAATTATCATCCAAATGAGTATAGCTATTTTTGAAGCACTATTTTTATACATATTTAATTAAATTTATTCCAGTCACACCTAAACGTTCCTTGTTTCGAGGAAATGGTTCGCGTAGTTGTTACTAGCAGGACTATGGAATAAGCGTCACATAATCTCTGAATAATGTTGCTAATATCGCAGCGATGATAATTTGTGGCTTAAATATTATTTGTCAGAGTTAAATCACAACTAATAATTTATTTTCTTATTATTAAGTTTTATACATACTATATTTCATTTAAAATATTTTTTTTTTTTTTTTTGGCGCTGAAAGAAGCTATATGCATAATAATGCAATCAGTTGTTGTTGATTTCCTTCCAGCCTGACGTGGCTACTGGTTTTGCAACTTAATTGCTTATACAATAAATCTTATATATAATTTTAATAAAATTTATGTAATTTCACTAAATGCAGTAGGACTTTCGAAACCTCCGTGAAGAAAATAAAAAATAAAAACATATAATTTTCCCCTAAAATAAACTAATAATGGTAACACTGAAAGTCATGAAAATGTTATAGCACTGAGTGTTGCAAAATGCAGCTTCTAGTATTATGTGCGTTGTGTTAAAAGAACTATTTGAAATGCTTGACGAAAGAGATAAGATGTGTATTATATTTTAATGAAAATAAATGTAATAGAAAAAAGTTATCGTTTTTGAGGAAAAAATAAGAAAAATAAATTACATTTACTAAATGAGTCTTATTGATAACATACTTGAATTATGTAAACTTAAACAATTAATCTACCACACCAGAAGTAATTTCATCTCTAGGATCCAGATAGCAACAATGTTCGTTTTCTGTATTGAAACGCATTCCATTCCCATTGAGACAAATTACCTTAATGACTTGCCGGGTTTTATCAGCCTGAAATTTGGATTTACAGATAAAGAACTCCGATCATATGTGCAATATTTAGTTTTATTCATATTCCATATGCATTTTATAATATATACAAGATAGCAAAATCATTAAAATTCACAGCAAAAATTTATCAGCGGAGTTCGTAATAAAAAATCCACCGAAATATATCTAATTGTATATTTGAGTCACATCGGTTATAAAATTAACTCAAATTATATGTGTATTTTCTTCGTTGATAGTAAAATTATGACTGCGAATGAAGTGTTTTTATTTACAAGTGCACATTGGAGAATATCTCAACATCAGGCATCTTTCTTTATACCATGTATATTTTATTACATTCTGGCCGTATACATTTTATGAAAATTTGCACCTTTAGTGCAAGTACAGAGAAATCCACAATGTACCAACCAACGATTATTTTATTTATGATTGAAGCTCAATTTATGAAACGGAATCTTCTCACTTCAAGAATCATTGACTTGCTGACGACACAATGCAATCCAAGGCCAAAAGGGAACCAGATGTGTGCGCACACAGCAATAGCAGCATGCGTTGGTTTGGACTTCAATGAATCACTCTGTATATTACGAAGCCAAAACCTTCAAAAACCAATCTCAGCAAAGAGTTAATAGCAAGAAGTGCCTTCTTTGTTCCTTGCTTTGTTTTTAAGCTTTTAGCTTCCTATATAGATTGTATTCGGGCAAAATGAACGAATGATCGAGCAAGTAAAATACAGAGTCATCGATACTTTACGTGCAAATCACCTTTTCAGGACTAGAGAAAGCTCCGGATAATGGCTCAATGAAAAATTAGTTAAAATAACAGGAGACGAATTAGTCACTAAGCAGTAAATTTAGTGCTGGACTTTAGAAGTTAAAACAAAATGTAGATAGTAGGTAAATAAGTGATGTTTACAGGTGATCTATGTATTTTTAATCACTATTGCAGACCTGAAGGCTGTTTATAAACTTTGTAAACTGGATAATAAGTAATAGCTCCTTCTCCATGTTGAAGACTGTATATTGGACTAAAAACCTTCCAATAAAGACACATTCTTCACCGATCTCGCGCAATAGGTGTCCACGTTGCAGAGAAAAACAGACACACACTTCGCTTAGCTTAATCGTTCTATAGAAAATTCAGACTGTACTATAGAAAAATGTGCAGTCTGAGTAGTTAGCAATATTAAAATTCCCTTTCTAATGTACAACACCAACTATGAAGTGCATATTGTGTAATTCAAATGAGTGAGGTGGTTAATCTTATAGACATGGTATTTCTTGTGACACCACAAAAAATATTATCACTTTCCGATTAAAAATAATATGCCGAATTGATGACATACTTGAGAATCGCTGCTAGAAGAATGATTGCTTTAAGTTCATGCCGAGCCTACTGGCATTTCATATACAGAAAAGTGGAAATATACTAAGAAATCCATAGTATATGGAAACACAAAGAATATATATATAAGTAAAGGAAGGAAATGAAAGCTGTTAATTGTTCTGTATTGTCATTACTAGAAAACTTCCATTAACAAAAGCTGGAGCCCACATTAAGAGTACGATATATTCATAAATATTAACTGAGCGTGCATATTGCATGCATAACGATGCTGTTATAGTAAAGTAATTAAATACCAGATTGTGCAGTAACCATTTTAAGAGACTGAGAAGTTCTGCGGCTTTAACTTTATATACTGTAATTCTAAAAATTTCGCCGTATATTGCAAAGGAATTGCATGTAGCCCTGCAGCACTGCTCGAATGTACTATGCCAACACAAAGTTTGGGTTAATATGACCCGACGTAGCGCAATTGGCACAAAATATACAGAACTATATTAAAATATATAAATGGTTGTCATATAACATAATTATTAATATATATATACATATATATTTACAAACATATATTCTATTATTGCTCTTTTTCCTTGTTTTCTTGTTGATATTTTTATTTTTACTGTATGGAATATTTATTTTCATCAGGTTTTTGCATTATTACATGTTTGTTCATGTTGTATGAGAACACATAAACAAACATATTTAACTTCACAAAACAATTGTTCTTATTGTTTGCAATTTCGTCACAAATACGTGACATTTGCTTTTCAAAAGTGTATTTTACAGTTTCCGCAGAAGATATTAGTTTATTTGTCATTGCTTGATAGAATTTACAGCGTGCACGTTTTACAAAATTTCCTGGATTTACAATTCTCAATGATTCTTCTGTTCTTTTTAAGTGAGTTCTGGAAGCAATGTGTTCCTTTATCAGAGATTTTCCAAGTTCTGCAAAGAATATTCTGCTTCTTGTCAATTTGCCTGCGTTCCAATTTGGGTCAATAGAAGCCCACAACGCATGTGCATTGTAAGTAGAAACGTCAAATATGTTGAAGAAAATAACCATTGGTCATCGATTTGCTATTCTTATATAGGTATAGATACTTGCTACATGATCACATGTATGTATCTACAGCTTCTTTAGTTGCATTATAATGTAAAATCATTTTTAGTTTCGTATCCTCCTTGTTGCTTATCTCATCATGGTGCAGTACAATCATAAGCACAACTTTTTATTTTTCTTTGGAACATAATTGACCAGTGCAGTGTCATCTGTAAAGTAAAATGAAGAACTGTGTACCTCTGCTTGTCCTTTGCTGTGGAAGCTCTGACTTATTTTTCTATGTGGTTCCCAAAAGAGTCATTTATCTTTCAAAAGTAGCTGTCCAAATTATAAGATGTAAAAATGTTGTCCCAAATGACATTCAGACCTCTAAGTTGACTTGTAAGATCAAAAACTGCTCTCATGCTCAGATTTTTACCCGGCGCCGCTCCAGGTGCTTTTCCTGTATAAATTTGTTTTGAGCACATAAGCAGTTTCCCTGTCACAAAGCGGCGATATCTTTATCCCATAATTCGCTGGTTTACTTGCGGTTATTACTTGAAGTGACGCCAACTTGGAATTCTTACTAATTGTGTAGACAATGACACTTTCTCCAGGATTGTATAATTTAGTAAGGACGTCCACCCATTTCCCCCAAATATTACAGATAGTAGCCAGATTATCGGTACGACGTCTCTTTCCTCTAATAGATTTTTTTTTATCAAACCGCAGCACACGCGATATCTTAGAAGAACTTTTTAAATGTCATTGTTGCCCGAAATAAATTGCGGTTAGTTTCTTTCTTCCATAAGCTTCGGATTGACTCCCCGTGAGATCAATGAACCAAAAGAAACAAAAGCGCTTAATAAGCTTGAAAATCAATATTATTACTTTTTTTCTACTGTTGGCCATAAACTCTCTTCCCTCCAAATTTGTCATTTCTATTATTTCATTTCAAGCATTGCACCAAACACTGCTTCAAATGAGCTTTTTATATAAGTTATTTGGAGACTGCATATCTTCTAACTCCTGGTGTATTCTTGTTGACACTCGGCGCAAAAAGACGACCACATTGTGTAGGTAGATATAACCGCCACGTTATATTTCCATCATATGAAAGAATTTTCTGTCCATTGTCCATAGGATGTTGCCTGTTTAAATCCTCACTGGTACTATAACTTGCGAAGCAGTACTCATAACTGAAATTATCTTCTTATTCAAAAACGGGCTGTTCTCTGTCGGCGGATCGTCACGGGTAACCAAAGTGGTTAAGGTCAGACTAGTGAGACCGTCACGCGTGGCCGAGGTCGTTAAGGCGTGTACTCGTGAGCGAGGTCTGGGGTTCGAAGCCCGCCAGGACCGTCCTTCCTGTTTGAGGTTTTTTCCAGGTTTTCCTCAGCCCTCATAAATAGCAAATACCGGGCAGGTACCCCAAACTTAGGCCTGGAACGTTTCCTTTCTTAAAAAGAAATCTTTTCCCAATATATCATTTCATTTCATGTATCACCATTGTCCATCGCCTGTGGTGCCTCTGTAGTTAAAACCGGCGTTAAACGCTACTTAAAAAAATGGACTAGTGAACGGGAGTTTCGGGTTTCGATTCCCTCCAGGATCGTCCTTCCTGACTGAGGTTTTTCCAAGATTTTCCTCAGTCCTCATAAATGGCAAATGTCAGGGAGGTACCCGGAACGCTTCCTTCCTTTAAAAAAAGAATTCTTTTCCTAATTTATTATTTAGTTTCATGAATCAATGAATGAATGGTGTTTAACGCCCGTTTTTGCTACAGAGGCACCACAGGCGATGGAAACTGATGATACATGAGATGAAATGATAAATTGGGAAAGGTTTTATTTTTAAGGAAGGAATCGTTCTAGGCCTAAGTTTAAGGTACCTCCCCGGTATTTGCCATTTATGAGGACCGAGGAAAACCTGGAAAAAATATCAGTCAGGGAAGACGGTCCTGGCGGGATTCGAACCCCAAACCTTCCGCTCACACGCCCGTGCTTTAACGACCTCGGCTATCCGTGGCGGCGTTTCATGAATCATCATTGCCCACCGCCTGTGATGCTTCAGCAGCAAAAATGAACGTTAAGCACTAATACAAAACATTTACAAGCGCTTCTATCTCAGTTTACTTAATCCTCTATTTGCCATAATTCCTGCATTCTAACTGAGCAACAATAGCAGTATTCAGGAACGATATAAAGAACTTTAATTCGTCGTATGTGTGTTCAGTTGGGAGAAGCTATGGCTTCATTTTTTTTTTTATCTACATTGGTTGTTTGGTCTAAATTTGTTTGCATTATTGTTTTATGTGTAATTATTTTTGTTTATAATAAGACACGGGTTCATTTTTGCAGTAATAAACAACTGGTTGTTGACCATAATTACAATACAAAACGAGCAATTTACGAATGCATGGCATAAAAGGCATATAAATGCTACTTTTGCATGTATGAATATATCAGTTTTCTAGAGCGTTATGTGCGTAACCATTGCAGCTTGAGATAAATTACGCAAATAATTATTATGCTTTTAAAATTAAATAATACATTTTGAAAGGATAAATAAATTCACTGACTTTCATAGGGATATTTCGTTTTATTTCAGAAACAATTAGAAACCAATATTATTACGAGTTACATTGATTCGAACAGAGCAGCAGTGTTAAAATTAATATTTAAAGATGAATTCGCTAATGCAAAGGATAAAATACTTTTGTATTACAGGAGAGTTTGGAGAAAGACGTTATTTAATTATGTGCCCAGATGGGGTGCAAGTGCGGATTACCTTATAATTATAATCTTTTTGTGACACTTAATGAGAGATAAAAACGGGACCAAAAATGAATAGAGGAAATTATAACTAACGCGACTCCAGACGTAAAGGACGTGCAGCTATTATTTCATGCACATTTTTCTGCAGACGAAGTCGTTTGTATTATTGCCCTGTTCTTAAAGATAAAGTCATCATGCCTTTCAATCTTGGGCCAAATAGGGTACGTGTAGATATCCCTTGTTGTAATTATTGGTTTCTTATTATAATCAGAGAGATCCGTAGGAGTTTACAACACTATTTTCTTAAACACCCATTTGGAATATAGACAAGATTGAAATAACTAGCGGCAGATAGGGAGGTAAATGTAAAAACAATACCTTCTGCAGTCTTGCCGACGTTAACAGTTATAGAGTGGGACGATAGCACAGAAGTGTTTCATCATTATCTAGATGTAACGGAAAATATGCATATTATAAAAGAGCATAAGGAGAAGAGTGAAGAAAGATATAAGATGTATCCGGATGATTAAAAAATGTTCGACAATATTCCCTCTACTTTCTCCCTAACTCGAGGGAGATAGCATCATTTGTAGTTGAAGCAACCACAAGTGTGTGTAAGCTTTCTTAAGTCCTAAACAATGCACGTGCTTTATATGGAGAAAAAAAATGCTCAGATTTAAAGTAACCCTTATAATGCATTTAACTGGAGGCCTGGACCAAATATACTAAAGCATCCGGGTTGCCTCTTTGCAATAAAAAGTCACAACCTCCAGGATGTATAGGCTATAATGTGAGAAGTTCGGGTTATGGCCGGAAAGTACAAAAACCTCGAATTCGTCCTATCCGTCTTCTACCTCTAAACATAGTCCAGCTCTTTTAATGTTGTTTAACATCCGTTTACACTACTGAGGCACGACTGGCAGTAAATATTGACGACACATGAGTATAAGGATTTTTGGAGGAGAAGGAAGTATCCCAGGCGTAAGTTTAGCGTACTTCCTTACCATTTGCCATTGATGAGTACTGGGGGAAAACCGGAAAAAAAACTCAATCAGGGAAGATGGCCCTGACGGGTATTGAGCTCCAGATTCCCTATTCACGATGAGTTCGTGCCTCAACGATCCTCGGCCGCCGGTACCGGGTGACGTGCATTGTGGTAATATCATTTCCATATATAGTTTAAGTTAATTAAAATAAAAATTAATTATATTGAGTTTTCACCAATATGCAAACAAAAAATGAAAATCCTATGCCAACCAATTGCTAAATTTTATTAACTAGAGCAGGTTGTATAAAAAATTACCTTTTTGTATCAGAGTGCGCTAAAAATGGAGAATTAATTTTTAATATTCATCCGTTAAGTTCAAGTTTCGTGTATCACAAACTTTTGTATTTCATTTGTATAGTACTAAAACTGTTTATTTTAAAAGCAAGTATTTACTTAATTTTTACTTATGCATTTAAATTTCATTTGACTCACTTAAATGAAAACCAAAAGTTTGTTCCTTATTAAAAAAAAAATAATAGTTTCTTACACTCCTTCTGGAATCGGTCTAAATCATAGACATTATTTCATTTTATACTCAGCAGAAGGGAACTCCGTACTTGATATAAAGAACCTAATAAAGAGAACAATAAACTGTGTTTGTTATAGTTTTCGAAAAATACATACTTTATTCGAAATATATGGCAACGTTGCTCAGTGTTCTGCACGGTCAACAAGTATAAAATGCACAAATATTCCGGATGTCGAGAATGTCATACATAGCCTTATTGGGAAAACAAGTTGATAAATAGCGTTTTTCGTTCATTTGTTAATATCAACGCTATGACAGCAATATTAAACTCTGTGATGTAAAATTTAACTTTGAGAACACAAACGATATTCATGAAGCTTTTAGATAGATTTATATGAAATTGCTTTGAGTTACGAAAAAAATATTAAATGGCAAAAAATGTTTTAATTCTGTTTGTCTATCCATTATTATAATAGGAATGTATGAATTCATACATATTAACTACAATAGCTCATAAAATATAACGTACAAATTACATTTTTTGCGCCAAATAGCATGTTAACAGGGAAAATGGTATTACAACATTTTGTCCCATTAAATACCATGGAATCACCCCACAAAATTATAGCACTGAGTTCCCTTCCGTCTTGAGGCGTCATATTTAACATTAATGAAGGAATGAACAGCCTTAAAGGGATCCCTTAACGGCTAAAGGACTCTTGTTATGACAGAGGATAGCTAATTAGAGCTCAGGTAGGTGTGAAGCTGTATGAGGCTTAATCTGACTTTCCACACGCCACACTGCTGTGTCTTAATACATTCACTGGTCCTAGCAGATAAAAAATAAAAAATAATACAATTGCCATGAATGCTCACAATAGCAAATAATTAACGGTGAACATTAATTTAAGCAATAATTTTCATGGTTTAAATGTGTTTAAATGTTTATTTTGTTTTTACTGCAATGGGGTAATTGCGGCATCTGTAGAATATGAGTAGGTGTAGATGAATAAAATCAGTTAATGATGGTGCAAATAGCTCGGAGTTCTTAGCGTCTTACAGCTATCTGCAATTCACTTTCTCAGGTAAAGTAAAACTCCGAAAAAAATTACCGAGATAGTTTGATCTGATCGAGAATCGAATCCCGGATCTCCGCATTGGTAATGGCAAATGCCGCGGAGGTGGTTAGTAAAATTTCATATGCCGATAGAGCATGTGTATTGTAGTTTTCGTTGCTGCACAACTGTCATTTCTTCTAAGACAGGCCAATGCCCAATTTCATTTTATGATTATGGAATATGCTGTTGGACTTTAGCCAGGGGGATAAATAAAACGGCGTGAATGTATGTAATAGTGTCGTACTGATAATTATATTCAAATTCAGTTTAAGTATTGGAACGCATCGTGCGGACGTGATTTATTGAGTCGATACGTTTTCATTATCGATATCTATCAGCAATAGAAGGCAGCCGACCATGGTCGTACTAGGAAGGGTTATCTGAAAGCGCGGCGCTTTCACTGGATTTTGGGACAGCCCACGCTTCCTAAACCCCCAATTATGCGCGATAAACTCACCACAGATAAGGGTATCTTATATCCGTCTCATACTCCCAAGGTAAACTTTGGTAAGCTTTTGTTTTCAATATCCAGGACATGCTCTGTGAATAGAAAGGTTCCAATGGCAGGAAACAAAGTTAAAGCGAATATCATTTCGAGCATTAGCATTGCCTACAGGAAGAAACAGTTAAGGTAAAACTTATTAGGATGCCTATTTGCTGGAGATCATTAGTAATTTAATTTATTTAAAAATACTTTTAAGCTTAATTATATTTCACATCACTGATTTCTTTTGAAAACTTGAATGAACAACCTTATATTTAATCATCACGTTTATGGAATGTCTAAATTACGTTATTGTCTATTTTTGAGCACCAGTGGTATTATTTTGCTTTTGGGATTCAGACATTAACTAAATAGTAGACTCAGTTTCGATTCCCGGTTGGTGTATGTAAGTATCTTTGGTTTTATTTCCAAAGAGCTATGTATATGATATTTAATTGTCCTGGAGCGAAAGGAACTAAATCAAACAGTGGTAAAAATTTATATTTATTTCCTATTCCACACACCTGCCGCCTTGTATTATTAGAAATTCTACCTTTCATTGTTGATATAATATACATCAGGACAAGATTATTAGCACATTGGATTTTTAGTTTTCCGTATAATTTTGTTATTTGACATGTAGATATTTATTACATTCAAGAGAAACCTAGAATTAAAAACACGTATTTTTTAAAAAAACTTAAATAGCGAAAAATATTAGAAAGAGTGAAAAATGTGGATTACAATAATCTAAAACATTGTTGATGGAGATTTTAGAAAATTTATTTTCAAATATTTAGAGAACAGTTAAAAATAGCAGTACTATAAAAGTGCATCGTTCAACGCTGTTGTATGATGTAATAAGGCTTAATTTCTTAGTGTGATACTGACCTTAGGTGTCGATTTTTATTTATGAAAATTTTAGTGATGCTAAAGCAAATACATAAACTTGCTTTCTCTTAAGACTAAACTTTAGCAATATCATTTCTTCCTGGAAAAGCATAATAATAGACAATTATTTTTTAAAAAAAATGTTGCATCTTATTTCGTGTAATTCATCTACTGAAAGCAATGTATTAACTGACTTCAGACATTACAAGTTTAGAATAAAGTAAGCAGAGAAAGAAAGCAATGATTAACACGAAACATGGTATTATAGATAAGATTAGGAATAAGTTTGAAAATGAATTATTATTAGGTTTCTTATAGATTAAAGTACAACTGTCACTAAGTATCTACGCAATGGAAGAGATTCTATTAGTCAGCTACAATATGGAAACCATTTTCTCAAGTTTGCTCCCTGAATGCTTCTTTCGGTTTTTTCTCAATAAGAAATGAGTATAAAATTACCATAAGCAAACCTTTTTTCCAAAACAAGAAATGAAACTTCAAATCTTCACTAATTATCTCGTTTAGAAATAAAAGGATCAGCTCATAATACTAAAAGTATAGATGTACGAAACACTGTGATTATCTTCCTCTTTGTGTTTCGATTATCTGACTGTCAAGGTTTTCGTCCCACAGGAAGGTGCAAACTGCACGGTTGCTTTAAAGTTAATTCTAACGTCAAGCCTTTTATTTTCATAGTTGAGTGCTGAAATATGCCTTATCAAGCATGTACAGTGTACATTTCGATGTCAAATTTCTCAGGCTCTTGCAAAATATATTAATGCACTGAGCCTGAAAATGTCTCTAATAGGGCCCTACCAGCAGAAAAGAGATTTTTTATTTATTGACCGTCTCTTAGCAAAACAATCAAACACTGATACGGGAAACTTGTTTTGGCAACAGTAAAGATAACTCTCAAGTGGTACATGCAATTGCCAATATTCTGCAAAGCTTCAGGTGGACGGCTGTCTCTCATCCTGAGATTACAACTTTTACCTCCGATTTAGAGATGAAACAGAGCAGTAGCGATGCCAATAACCAAAGAAATTCCTTGCAGCGGTCATAAGAAAGTTCCTGATCGTCGCGAACGCTGTTTATACAGCGAGTTGGAACTACTTTTAGGCTCACAAGGAAACATTGTCAGATCGATGTCATTGATCAAACGTAAAATTTGTGTAATTAAGGTGAGTTGAAAATGAAAATATCTTTGGTCCAGCTGGAACAGTTTACTTTTTACGCGGCGAACATAAGCATCTCTTTCTTCCACTCGTTGCTTGACTGAACGTAAGTTAGGCAGAAAAATCGCTCTCTTCCAAAAGTTTAGAACTTTCAGCAATTTCCTCTAATTCACTCATGAGCGGTTCAATGCAGGACTGACAAAGAATTTCACTCTCTAGTAACAGTTGCTCAGTTTCTTTACACCTGGTTGTTAAGTCGAGAGTTTCCATGAATATATTGTTAAGTACCATTAGGGATGACACAACTCAGACGATAGTTTTAGCAGTAGAGCAACGTGAATGTATATCCAAAGTATTTTAAAAGTGCAAGCCTAGACCTGGAGTGGTTTTCATTACCTTTAGGAAATACGGTGGTTGAAGTCTCCAGCAACGACTTTTGGGACAGCATCAGGAGGACCAAATGAACAAGACAGTAAGAGAGCAGGAGGCTAAAAATGCCAACTTTAAATATAAAATGTCGTCATGGCTGAACAACTTCAGCTCAACTTTAGCGCCCGATTTACAAATTATTTTATTCAGTGGCATTTAAATATTGATACTGTACATCCAAGAGTGAAGTTTTGTTGTCAATGACCGTGGTTAGTTTTAACACCTTGATTGCGCTACTTGAGAGGCCACAATCTATATCCCTACTTCAGCACATGCCAATATTTACCAGTTTCTACCCGATCAGTTGTGAGCTGATGGTTATTTCTGCAGTATTGAAATGCTCGATAATTTCCAACTTTATTATCTTATCTATAAATAATGTAAAATTTATGAATGTAAAGTCCATAAATTTATATACCATTTATAACATGTTGCATAAGAGTGATGTGCAAAACCACCAAAGCTTACAAAATCAAAGAACAACCAGGAAGATAACAAAAACGATATTCGTGGCTACACAGCCACTGCAGTGATTGACAGTCATTGCTATTAGCGTGCAAGAATGCGCTAAATGATAATGGTAGGCAAGATAAACAAAGCTTAAGTGAAAGCCGTGTATTTAAGAATGATTTTCTTGAACTGGGCTCATCCAGGATAAAACCTCCAAAAAGAAAAATCTAGTCATTTTACAGATTCTTTATTTTAAAATATTTTAAATAGCTACCACGAAGGAATGTGCAGATATGAACAAATTAGGAAAGAACTATCCTGCCGATCCAGAACCTATGGGAGAGAAAGTTGACATAAATTTGTTTCTGTCAACAGTCTGACAATATTTCCTTGTATCGGGTAGTTCTATTCGGGTACGTAAATAATCAAATATATTCAGTATATATAATTCGGTTTGTATTTTATTTTAAAGTCTTCCATATAACACTATAAATCGAATTTTCCTTGCTAAAGCTCCTGAAATAAATTCAGTTCATTTGAAAATCAATTCTGGTGCAAACAACAGCGGCACAGAGATAGATCCCGTCCACGTAAGTTATCTAGCAAGCGTTTCTTTGGCCTATTGTAGTCTCTATAAACTTAAATTTCAAATTTAGAATTTGTATGGGTTCTGTGTTCTGTCACTCTTGTAACGTGAGTGTACCTTTTCTTCTGTTACTGGACACAGTCCTATGCTTAGTTGTTGCACAAATTCTAAACTTTTGTTGTTATTTAATAGGCTATGCACTGCTAGGGAGTCAGAAATCGTATTTCTACAGTTTGGGTTCTATTCTGTTTTATTCGTTGAAGTATTTATAAGAACTGCTAAACTACCTTTGAGTTACTGATAATCGTGGAGTTTTTTCTGCACTGCCTGAGTAAATATTTGCAACAATGTGTTATAAATGATTTATTAAAGTTACTTTAGAATTTTTCTCTCTACTATAATCTGAGCTATAAAGATTATTTTCCTTTCAGAGTCATTAATTATGTCGTCTCAAAATAGAACTTTTTGCTAAATTGTTTAATAAATGCACGTAATCTTGAAACGGTTTAGCGTGGCAGCCATGTTGAGCCCCAAATTATGAAGATGTTTAGTAGGCTCCGGCTATGTGCCCCAGATTGGGCACCAATCTTAAACATTGTCAACGTCGAGTGGCCTTACTCGATGCCAATGTTGATGTGGTTTTGTAAATTGATTATTGGTCGCTTCGTTGTTGTTGTCCACGCTTCATGATAACAAATTCTCAGGGTAATTTCTGCTATTTTGTTGACTCGTACTCAACAGAAATGGGAGAGGAATTCAATAGTGTAAATAAAAGCACGTGAAGCATATAGTATCTATTGGTGTTTTATTGTGTTCAAAATCTTTCGCGTCCTCTGGTGATTTGCTTACGATAGACTTAGCTAAGCCAATATAAACTTATTTTCCGTGTGTGAAATTTATAGGTGAGTGCCGGAGGGGTAGGTGAAATTGAAAGTCGAGGTTATAATTAGTAGTGCGAACGGCTTCTGCGTGTAGCCACATGCCTCAGCAACGTCGAACTTACAACTGCTCTTGAGCAATGAGCAAATGCGAACTGAAATGAACGCCTCAGCAGAGCAACAGCCTCCCTTATATATTAAATTCAAATCCAAATTCGTTGACTAGTAGAGGTTAAAAGGCAAGCCTCACGCCTTGCTGTAAAAACTTAAAACATACATCTTTCATTGGCTGGTTAAAGTTCACCTTTCGTACGTACCATTCGTTGTTATTTGCAGCTGTAATACTTTTGTAGACATTGGCTGGTTTAAAAGGCTAGTTTTATGACAGTCGGTCGGTGTCAAAGATCTTTAACGAATTTAAAGTCCTTCCGTTTATTAACCTTGCAGCAGCTGTACTTTCAAAAAAAAAAAAACTGACTTTACGCGTAATCCTCTCTGATACTTCCTCTGAATAGAGGTTTTATGACTCTTTTGTTGACTTTCCTAGTTTCTGTAACAAAACGCCAAGGAGTTTTCTCCTTTGTTGGCCTACAATTTACTGGTTACAATTATACCGTATTATAAACATATACATACAAGATATTAACATCATTAACTACTAGTCGGTCCTAGTGGTGTAGTGGTAGCCATACTTGTCTCCTAACCCAAGATCGCGGGTTC
Source organism: Metallyticus violacea (assembly GCA_030762175.1). NCBI lineage: Eukaryota > Metazoa > Arthropoda > Insecta > Mantodea > Metallyticidae > Metallyticus > Metallyticus violacea. The sequence continues at coordinate 212,721,929 of CM060846.1, read as the reverse complement.
AAACTCGGCCAGAATCGATGGATTTTTTTTTTTTTTTTCGGGCTTACGAATTCTAAGAACGGCTTTCTTTGGAAGGGAAGTAAAGCCGTGGGTTTCATGTCGTAGATTTACGTTATGAAAAAGAATCTCAAATATGAAAGAACGGGTGTCTGTGCAAAATTTATCGACCGTTTCACTTCCTGAATTGAATGGGACGCTGATGACCTGAGAGATGTTAAAGAGCGTTCATAAATGAACCAACTCAAAAAAAAAAAAACACCAACTGCAATGCATAAAATATTATGATTATATTTGTAATAGACATATGTTTTATTGGGGATGGGCCGTGAGTACAGTTTCAATTTACGAACTAGTTATTGTTATCTGATTATTAGAAAATGTAACATTTTATAAGGTGTATCATTGATATAGCTATTAATGTTTAATTCCATCTTTAATTCTCTGATCACTTCATCTATGTACAAGTTAAAAAGAGCGGATGATAGTGAACACAATGCCAAACTTCTTTGGATGGTTTTCAAACGTTTTTATGCAATATTATTTTCGAATTCATGTTCTTCCAAGAATTGAGTTTCTGTTATATTCTGACGGTGCATTATATTTTTATACTAGATTTTGGTATTCACAGTTAAATATTTTTACAAATAGCGAAAGTTAATGATTATCCACCACTCCTTTAGGATATGGCCAAATAAACTTATGAGATATGCAAATCTATAAGTAAACGTTCTGGTGCACTTTTACAAATTCTAAGTTGATTCCATAATGAAGGTACTTTAAATTATTTTCGTTATAATTGTTTCCATTTTGAGTTCATAAGCTATTCGATATTTTCTCTTTTGCTTTTGGTACCCCATAGCCTCCGGCAATATTTTAATGTTTCATTTTCATGGATTAAGTCAAATTGTAAATCATCATTAGGTCTTTATTTGTGTATTTATTTTCAAATTTTACAATAACTTCCTTTGCATGAACGACATGTTCCGTGTTGCTTTTTATGTTACATATATAGTTATTCAGAAATGAAAGTGTCCTCTATAACAAATGCTATGCTCATTGGCAAAAGAATTTTGATATGCCAGTAAACACATATAGTTTTTTTTCGTAATTAAATTGGGATTTTGTATTATTATTATGATTATGATTATGGTTATTATTATTATTATTATTATTATTTGTTAATATGTGCCTAAATGAGCTGAAAGACCCGTTTGCTACCAAGAGAAAATTTTGTAAATGATGCTTTTGGTACATATCCAAAAATAAACAATAATGTTACATAAAATTTATCCTCAGGTTCAAGGGAGGGAATAAATGAACTGAATACCCAGAAACGTGGCTTAATTACAACAAAATTCGTACCTGCAACCTTAACATTTGAATTTGACTAAGATTAGTTGCTTAAACAGTACCTTTAAAATAGTTTCTTGGTGAGGATTTCTTTTCAATAGTTGCAACTCTCTACGTAAGGACTATTGCTGAGTAATATGAGATCCTTAATTTGCTTGTGCTTTTTACATATTTTAAAGGTTTTTGTAATACAATTTAAAACGAAGGACCAAAGAGAGAAAGAATTAATGACAAAATGAATGCGTAAATGAGTTCGTAGCCCTCAACGCTTAACGTTGCCGGGCATTCACCTTTTCATGGTAAAGAAAAACTCCAGGAATTAACCTTACAGAAATCGAACCTGGACCTCCGGATTTGCAGGAGGCATACTGGCCACAAAACCACAGAAGAGGTCCTTGTGTCAGAAATAGGGCGATGATCTCTGGAATATTTTCAGTCGGTCGGCTTAAAGGCAGATTGAGTTAAGTTTCCATATTGAGGTTAGAGGACTTGTCATGGATCTAGTTGCCTGTTGTCGGAGGCAAGGGCGTACGGCATTTTGTCTTGTCTGTTAGCGAGCATCGCATCCCCACTTCGCTGAGGAAACTTTTATGAGTAAGATTACAAAACGCATTGGAAAACGTGCAGTTATATCTATCAATAGAGTTGATTGAATGATACAGCGCTGAACCGCGCCCAGCGGTCACAGAGCTCATGCTTCAGGAATGCAAGGTCGGATTCCCGGCAACTCCTTTGGAGGAATCCAACAAAATTATCTGCTCTCATCTATGAAGCCACAGCTACGTATAATTAAAACTTTGTACCTCTCGGCTGTCTTCAGCCCCATCGACAACATCTTTGTCTACTGTAGATGCTACAAATATGTCTTGAAGTGATTGCTTCGTAAATGTATGTTTGGTGTCGAGGAACATTCTGTGCATAACAGTAGGGTATTTTATTCTTAGCTGTTCAATAAATTACATCCTATATTTAGTTCAGTTCTTTGGCAGTAATTGAAACTTTGATATCTGACTCTAAAAAATATTTTAGAAGTTGGTACTACATATAGGGTGTTTATTGATTACTGTTAGCCATTGACGTAATAAATAAAAACTAACCAGTGGAGTATGTCACAAATGGCATCCCTCTAACCCTTATAAAAGCTATAGGAACTCTGCATGGATAATATTGTATCCTCATTTTATTTTTCCTCGCATGCGGACAGTTTCCGAGCTGGTAGGTAACGGGCTTATTACCGCTGAGAATGCCTGTTAGTGCGTGTTTAGGTTATTGAATTGCATTGCTCTGCTTGCCATAGTTCAAAAGTTTAATGCAGGAAAATATTTTTATTATGAAAATAAGACATAGGTCTCGTGTGTGAACATGGGAAATCTAGATGATATCGCTGCTCGATTAGAAAATAACCGCGAAAAATACTGTCTGCCAAACATCAGTATATTCTGCTACAGAGTTGCTTAAATTTTATCCCTACAAGGAGAACAAATCAACAATTTTAACCAAATAAAGTTCCTAGATCTAATTATCTGTGTAGAATTACAAAGAACCTTTGAAGAAGATACGCAAATCAAAGCTTATAGGTATAACAAAAACATAACAGCGATAAACAGAAGCTATACATTTATAAATTTTAAAAAAGAAACGAAACGAATAAAAAATATATATCTGAAAATAAAATAATATCGAAGTAACTGGTTTATACGCGTTGAAAGGATGGACACTGGCCGCACACAAGAGAAAAATTTAAACAACAGTGCTATAGATAACCGCCACGGGTGGCCGAGGTGGTTAAGGCACGGACTCGTGAGCGGGAGGTCTGCGGTTCGAATCCCGCCAGGACCGTCCTCCCTGACTGGGTTTTTTCCAGGTTTTCCTCAGTCTTCATAACTGGCAAATGCCGGGGAGGTACCTAAACTTAGGCCTGGAACGCTTCCTTCCTTAAAAAAAAAATCCTCTCCTAATTTATCATTTCATCTCATGTATCATCAGTGTCCACCGCCTGTGGTGCCTCAGTAGTAAAAACGGGCGTTAAACACTACTCAAAAAAAAGTGCTATAGATAAAAGAAATATTAGCAAGTCAACAACTGAACGGGAAGAACAATTTTAACATTCTTGGAGTCGGAGCAAATCCAGGCGGCTTATTCATCATCATCATCATCATCATCATCATACTAATCCCCGAAAAAGTTTATCCAGTATTAATAGTTAAAACATGACATACTACGACGTAATCGAAATAGAGGGCAGCCGACGAAAATAATAAAATATGGGTAAAATTCAAATATTCATGTATCAATAATGTATTTTGTGCTACCTATGAAAATGAAATAGAAATAGTTTTTTATTTTCTGGTTGTACTAAATTAACATTAAACAAGAGAATGTTAAAAGTCACATACTGCAGTCTAATTCTGACGCACATCACTGAACAGGCGAAAAAGATCACGTGTTTTATATAGAGTCACATAAAGCATTAAAAGGTAACTATAACATCATATAAAATTTATTGAACAAGTGATTAATCAATAAAATTAATTCTTTCTAATTCCTAGCTTCCAGGATGAAATATTTAAGGGGAAAAAGTAAAATATGTATATTTTCTTGCTAATTAGAGAGATAGATTTTGCAAAAAAATTAACGATAAACCAAAATATGTAGGCCTGTGACTAAGAAAATAATACAATAAGCAACGATTTTTAAAACAGAATTTTTCTTTCCCATCTTCATTTCCTTTCAATGATCACATTAATTTTTTATCAATTTCTTTAGGTTTTATTCAATTCAAAAATTCCTAGATGGTTTTTTTCTATACTTTTCGGCAAATATTGTAAAATAATAGCTTTGTAGTGAATGCTGCTTTTATTTCTCTTAAATAAATTAGTAGTAACGAATTAGACCTAAATCATTGTTTATTACTTTTGATAATAATTAATTTGAAAGAACATTGAGAATGCTAACCATGGATATGGCAAATTAGATGACAGTGGTATTACAGTAGGTAGATGACATATTTCAAAAGATAGAAATGCAAGAGGATGACATCTTTTAAAGGGCAGCAAGGCTATCAATTTAATGTGCCGTATAAAGATTATGTTATCGCTTCCACATTTTTCTTTTACGGCCAGAAATTGTAATTTTTAACAGAAGTGAAATATTATTCCAAATGAAATGAAATTTTCGTAGATAATCATTGCGTGGATAAGGCAATTTGCCCCATTGAGGATATTTTCATGCCATTTTTTCAACTTTAATATAAAATACTTCTTAAAATATACATTTATGTTCTCATGGGTTTTTCTCATTTCGTTTATCGCCCCAAAGGCACTAGTCGAATTGAAGATTTAGAATTAGATGTCAAGATAGCTTATTGGTTTCGAAAATTCCCGTAAAGGAAAACACTTTGTAAAGCCGAAGAGCGAAAGGCCGTTGTTTGCGATTGTCCTTTGGTCGCATCGTAGCGGGATAATTATGCAAGTGCCCGGGCCAGCACGGGACACGATCGTCGGCTCTACACTTAGTGACACGGGCTACGTGTGGGGTCAAGCTACGGGCACAAATGATACCGTCTGCGGCACGAATCATTTTCTTTAATACTGTGAGGCCTCAGATCAATAGTCATCTGCAACGTCATCTCGTCAAACATAAACTTTGGGACCTCGTGCGGGACATGCAATCTATATAGCTGTGACACGTAGCTCTGCATAGGTTGGTGTCTCCAGGCGAAAACGTAAATATCCACCTTTGACAATTCAATCATTCAAACCTGCAGATATTCTGTATTAAGATTGGCTATATCGAAATTCAGTTGCATATTTTTCACATTAATTTTGACTCCCTGTTATTATAATTAGGCCAAGTGACTCATGCACTTTTGCTTAACTTCCTCTAAATATAAAGTTAATTTATGATGTTTTACTATATCCTTGAATTTGCTAGTTTATGAATACATGCAAATAAATTCATTCTATAATGTTGAATATGCTATAACTTCAATGATTTTTTAATATTTTAGGATCGCTTTCCCCTATTTTGAAGTTGTGTTATACATATAAATGTATTTGAATGGAGCTCTTTGTGCTTTCACAGTCCCAACAATACTACAAAAATATTTAAAACATTCAGTGACATTAAATAGCCCATTGAAGATGCAAATGAATACTCCGAAATTGTTTGCTAGTATTATATAGGTAGGAAGATTATGAAAAGCAGTTTTTTGAAAGGGAGAGAAGGGGCATAAGTAGTATGTGCTTCCCGCATGGGAGATAGTCAAAGTCCACCCTATTGCCAATCACAGGTCACACTACACATGGTCTTAAGCTTGTGACCTTGAAGGTTCTCACATGGTGATGAACATGAAGTCATCGACGCCACAATGACGTTAATAGCCTAAAGATTATCGCTCAAACTTTTTTTTTTGTTTTGTTTTTACTGGCATGGGGGTGGCGAAAGAAAAAACCGTTCTGCCGACCTCGAGATCTAATTGTTTATTTTGTAGTACAATGATACATACATTTATAACATTATAACCTAGTTTAAGAAAAGTACATTTTCGACAGTAAAAAATGTCGGTCCTGGTGGTGTACTTGCCTTCTAAACCCAAGATCGCAGGCTCAAACCCGGCCAATGTCGATGAATTTTTTTCGGGGCGTAAAAACTCTATGGCTTCCCTCGGAAGGGAAGTAAAGCCGTGGATCCCATGTCGTACATTTACGGCACGAAAAAGAACCTCAAGCCTGAAAGAAGAGGCCTCTGAGCAAAATTTTTCGGCCGTTTAACGCCCTGAATAGAATGGGACGCTGATGACCTGAGATGTTAAAGAGCGTCCACAAATAAAACAAATCAATCAATTGCAATAAAAATTACATTAATGACATTAATTAATTCTTTTTTTACTTGATGAGTGTGCAATACGCTTTTACTAATAAAAACAAATATTATGCATAAGAGTGTAGCTGAAAATATTACAAGTTTACTAATATAATAATGGTTACATATGAAAAAAAAATTAACTTATTAGTGATGAACTAACTACATGAACATTGGAAAAATGAACAATTAAAAGCATAATGCAAAAGTTGTACTCAAGAGTAATTTTGTGCAGTATTGGTGAACTCACTACGCACACCATCTTCAGCGTCGTCGGTCTTCGTTTGTGAATCGCTTTCGTCGCCATCAGAGATGTCGAAGTCCACAAACATCCTCTCGCTTAAAGGAAACGTCTTTCACAGTGGATTATATTAGGCTCACTTTCTTCTTATTTGCTGCAGCACACCCATCATAACATTTGCGTCGTTGTCTGTGCACTGCAGGATGTTGGTGCTCCGCATCTGGTAAGCATTGATCTAGAATTGGGTTCGTACTCTCTGACAGTGCGATGGTAAATCTCACGCTGTCCTTGTGTCGGGTGTTCATCAACGCTGTTTTTAAACTGATGCAAATCACGGAAGTTTTTAAAGCAGACATTTTTTTTCAGCAGACTCGCGAGGAACGATTTTCCTAGAGACAATCTGGAACAGGTTGTCGGGTTTACCCGCGTGAACCCAACTTGGTCCAGATGTCATTCACCGTATTGATCGGGTTCGTAACGAAATTCATACTATCAGTGAATGGTGAAGAAAACGATATCTTTTGCGAGTTTCTTTCTTCTTCAGCGAAAGGATACTTCGTGTGTTCCCGGCAGCATTTACCTGGTGCTTGTACTGCGGGTGAGACCATAAAATTGCACCCTTGACGGTGGCGATCGTAGTGATGATACTGATTAACACCATGGTGCCAATGTAAGTGAGGAGCGTTGTTAGGAATCACTCGACTTGCTGAAAGAACAACAAGTGTCTCCTGTGACAGTTCAGTAAAGGTTTCTCCCCGCTAAGTATTAATCCGTATTGATAACTTAAACACCTTTGGAGACAGGCCGTCGAATCTCGTCGGTAGAAACAATCTGACCCTTGAAGTTCTACGGCAGTCCTAATTCCGAATCTGGTCTTAACGGATTTGATTTCCTTGCTGGCGTAACTTGTATGCATTTTATCTCTTTTTAAATACAGTAATGCCATTTGAATTTAAAGACATGGTTCCAAACTTCTTCCATAGGAAAAACGTTTATACAAGTATATTACTCCAAAATATTAATGATGCAAATCTTTATTAAAAGACATTTGACAAATTTCCTCCGTCTGCTTCCAATATACCGCCAAGGATGGCCGAGGTCGTTAAGGCGCGGACTTGTGAGCGGGAGGTCTGGGGTTCGAATCCCGCCAGGATCGTCCTCCCTGACTGAGGTTTTTTCCGGGTTTTCCTCAGTCTTCATAACTGGCAAATGCCGGGGAGGTACCCCAAATTTAGGCCTGGATTTAGGAAATTCTTGCTTAAAAGAAAAATCCTTTCCCAATATATCATTTCATTTTATGTATCACCAGTGTTCACTGCCCCGTAGTAAAAAAGAGCGTTAAACACCATTAAAAAATCTTTTATGCAATCCAAATTTGGAAGAAAAAAATTTAAATAGATTTTAGGGTGACAATAGAATGGAAGTTTGTTTTATATACATACGGATAAACTGCACACGCCATAGGAAAATGTTTTTTTTTTTTTCCTCTCTTCAGTTTCGTACATTAATTTAATAGAATTTGTGCGTTCATCAAAAAGGCTTCTCTAGGTTTGGGAGGTTCTGAAGGAATTGAATAATCAACAAATTTTCAACCTCGCCATTAATAGTTCATATTGCGTTAAATTTGCATTCATGCATATCAATCATTTCATATCCTTCTCCTTTCATTGCTTTGGTTATCCTTACGGTGCACTAGAACCTAGAGTTGATTGTTTCATTTTCTGTGCCATGCAAGGTTGACATTCTTTTAGTCGACACCCATGATGAAAACAACCATGAAAATAATATAAGTACTTTGTATTACTTTCAGTGTCTTCTCTGTAACATTCAACTTTAGAATTTAGAATTTTCACTTCGCGACTATTAAGTGCATGTTTAATTGATAATACTTTGCTCTTTTTCTATCCTACTTAACCAAATAAGAATCATGCGTGATTACTTATTGGCAAAGCGGTATACTCAGTGAAATATTATCTTCAGTGTATTTTCTCTCATGAATCGTCCTCTGTATACTTTCATGCAAGCATTAGCTATAACTACGCACTGTTTAAAAGAATCAACACCATTCTCTATCAAAATCTATCTCTATCTACCCATTTAAATTTCGACAAGCCAAAACACAAAACTTACACGTCCATTTTACAGTATTCAACAATTCCTTTTTCCATGTTACACACGTAATTTGAGGAGCATTTTTAAACATGCCACTTTTCAAAGTTTGTTTGTTCCTCTACAGACATTTTTTCAGGACAATAATATTTTATTTCAGGTATTTTACTTACGTAGTTTTTGTTATCTATCGTGCTAAACAAATAAGGCAAGCACTCTTTTGATTTCCTCAATCCACTAGAATTTTTTCCCATATTCTTCATCTCAAAATAATATGCACAAGAATTTACTTATCTTTATTCTAGATTCTCTTTTTTTTAAAAATTTCAATAGAATCGAAAGTTTTCGAAATGGTATAAAATTTAAAGAATCAAAGAAAGTTATGTTTTGTTGCTCTATTCTATAAATAAGATTACCATTTATGATCAGTTCTGGATTCCACCCGAGAGTGCCCACTATGTATTTTAACAGAATATGACCATACTTTAGATGGCGTGCTGTAAGGTTGCAGACGCTTAGGTGTAGTCACTTGTTTGTGACGATCATGTAAGCAAACTAGTGTTAACATTTATACAAAATGGATAAAAACTGAAATTCAAGCTGTGATACATTATTTCGTTTTGAAAGGCTCAACCCCAACAGAAATAACCAAAAAAATTAAATTCCTCAATTGAAGGATTCTGATTTTTCATTTTTACTTGTTAAAAACTGGGATATTGAATTTAAGCCTATCCATTCAAAGTAAAGAGCGCTCGGTGTCCCATAACTGCTATGACCAACGAGATTGTTACAAAAATGCACGATGCCGCATTCATATATTGCCTATTGAAAGTACGTAAATTGGCTGACATTGCAAAGATCTCAAAAGGCTGTTTATACTATATTTTATACTAAGTTTTTGGTTATGAGACTTTATTTTGATTATTTTGGTTTTCCACTTAATGGGTGATGCTTTGTTAACAATGGACTAAAAACTTATTCGAATGAACATTTCGCAAGGGTGTATATACTAGCTAAAACGCGCAGTTCCATTGAGTTTTTCCAACTTTATTAACAGTAGAGCAGTCCAAGCAGTAGATGGCAATTGGCGAAAGTGCACCAAAGAAAGAAAAAACTGTTCCATCTGCAGGAATAGTTGTGGCTAGGATTTTCTGGGATTTTCAGTGGCACTTGTGGACTACCTCCAGAAGGGCAGAACCATCACGGAGGATTATTACGCTTTGCTAATGGACCAATTGAATGCTATTGAGGCTATACGTCCACACCTTGGGAAAAAGAAAGTTCCTTTCATCACGATAATGTGCCTTCACACACTTCTGGGATAGTTCCTGAAAATCTGCGTGACCTTCGCTTCTAAATGCTTCCACATCTGCCATATTCGCTGAATTTGATCCCAACGGTACTTTTTGTTTCAAAACCTGAAGAAATAGCAGTGTACGAAAACTTACAAGAAATAATGAGTTTTAACCTGAGACAGACGCTTTTTTCACAGATGGTAAAAACTTATTTCAATGAGGATATTAAGAAGTTGGCAAGACCTTGGACTAAATGAGTTAATTTACAATTATGTTGAAAATTAAAATAAACATTTCTCTTCAATTTAGTTTTTTCTTTGGTCAGGCCGAGAAATTTTACAACACCTCTCGTATATACTCTTGAAAATTATTATTTATTCATACAGTCCATCTTCCTGCTAAGCTGACAGGAAAGACATGTGAATAAAAATGTACAAGTTATCGACCGCCGTCGAGCTGTTTGAATCAAAGGCATCAACATCTTCCACGACTGGTAAGTCGTGTTATTCTTCTTCTATTTCTACCGGTGCCAGGCGTCGCCCGTCGGAGAAGTCTAGCCAGGGCTGCTGCTCCATGCTCCCCGGAATGATTCTCTTGTTTCTGTCGCAATGCAGGCTGTAGCTCTCAAAGCGGTTGAAAACGTTACCGTGAAAGTGGCCGCAGCTGCAATCAAGAGGATCACCGATAGGGCAATCGAAATGAACGTAGTCGCAAAAACTTCCATCATCGGTAATGGATCTCAAAGAAACGGGAATTTCCCAATCCGGGCAGCGACTGCAAAAGCGTTCAAGCTACAGCGCCATGCGTTCCATCAAAGGCAAGAGCGCGTGGGATCAGAGCTGCGGCATTCGTTGTCGGAGCATTTCCATCATCTACAGTGCGACCAATCCAGACGGTCGCAGCTCGAGCAGCGCCGGCAGCCGTTCGAGAGATTTACACAGCGAGAGACTTTCTTGCTGCTACCGATGCGCTGCGTGCAATCAGAGCCATCGCGGACGGAATCGAACCTCGGGCAGCGGGGCAACAACGGCAGACGGGGACAGAACCGTGCAGTGGTAGTAGCAGAGATTGGTGGACCTGCGATGACAGAAGGTAGAATCTATCCCGAATATCATCTTCTCATATACGGTTCCAGTAGCGCGATAATGGAGTTATGACAAAATAAATTGCTTGCAAGCTAATTTGTTACTATTGTTATAGCAAAGCGGCTAAGTTAACAATGTTCTGCCTTTGGTAACTACGAACTTCTTACTAATGATGATGAAACTGATGATGATGATGACAATAATTATAACAATGTTGACAATAATGACGATATCAATGATAATAGCATTGATGATAATGACGATGCTGATCATATTACTGGTAATGACAATGATAATGATCACTAAATATTAATAAGTGACGACGAACCAGAGGTAATTGTAATACCGGATGATTTCGAAAATGAAATGAATGACTTGAATGATATCCCCGCTTTGCTAAAGACTAGCTAATAAAGATGATACCTATTCCTGGCAGTGATAGTTACTTATTTTAAATGTCATTAATACACTTGTACCTGTTTGGGCAAGGATATACGTACCCATCGACTTGCGGATCCAATTGGCGAAACCGCGTTTTTTTATCTTAAACCTGAATGCCAATTTACATTTTCGCAACCTGTTTTATTCATCTGTTTATTGGAATTCATATCTACAAGACTGGCATAAACACATTTAATCATTCCGGCGGAAATATTTGCAAGAAGGATTACGTGGCAGAACTGGCCCGTGGCACTTGTTCGAAGTTTGAAATTTGTGCGACGTGGTTTTTAAAACCAAAATACTTAGTTTTTTCCAATGATATGTACATTTAAAGTTAAATAATATTGTTATGCAATGTAAATGCTTTGCAGAAATTTAGCTTTGGAATAATTTCTTTGCAACCTGTTATAGTTCTTTTATATGACAAATTTTATACCATTTGTACATTTTAGCCATTAAAAAAAAAACGTTTAAACACATAATGTTGGTTTATTATTTTTTCATATTTGTCTCGCCGTCATTCACTAAACCTAATTTTACTTTATATAATCAATAACGTAAAATATGTATAAAACTTTGTGTGTAAATTCATATCGTTCTCGAAAAATTCGTCATTTTGAATCAAAAACGATACCATAATATTTTCAGGGAAAAACGGGTAATAACGTTGGAATTTGGAAACTACCGCAAGTCTAACATATGCTTTTGTTTAGTCAAATTCTTAGGCAATTAAAACATAATAAATATTATATATTTTTTTAAATTGAGTTAATATAATTTTGAAAAGAAACAAATTGCGTCACCACTATTTTTCTTTAAATTTATGATAACCAATGACATAAAATTATGCGTTTATGTACAAAAACATTATAAAAATTATATTTATTCTTATATTATTTTACATTATATGCAAACCTTCATTTTTTCCGATGCTACTTCTTCTAATTCCAATTCTTCCCTTTTTTCTTTGTCTAATAGTTCATCATTGTCATAATTAACATAATTTCCGATTTCGCTGCTCTTAGTTTCCTTACACTGTTGTATATGCTTACTTCTGTTAAGCTAGTTACTTATTCCTTTAATCCGAAAAACTCGATGTAAATTGTCTTGTTTAAATGAATTTACTACGTTTTATGGCACATTATTTTTTGATTTCTTATTTTTAAAGCTTTTCTCATAGCGTGTGCTAAATGTTGTATTTTCCAATTTTTTCTTTAACCTCTCGTTATCTTCTAAAACAATATCTAATCCTCTATTTATTCCTTTAGCCTTATTGCTACACATTCTTTTCCACGTCTATGTCAAACTTTGTTTATAGCCCATTTACATTTTCCTGTAACAACCTTTCTGAAAATATTACCTGATACTCGTTTAGGTTCCGTAAAATTAGAAAGGCATTCGGAATTAATGAATTTATTTCGTTAATTTTACTATATTGTAACAATATCAATCTCTTCAGACATTAGTTTCCGATCAATAGCTAAACCTGTAGGTAAGTCAAACTTATAAAATGGTGTTTGACAATCTTTCATTCCTAAATGTATGGAATTATTTAAGGTTATTAATATATTTACGTTGTACAGTAAAAGTTGCAACGGTATTGTTCATTTTATTTTAATTAACTTGAATTCACCATTAACTACGTGTCTTATTTGCATTGCAAATAACCCACGATAAAGATCATTAGCACATACCTGATCTCTGCAAAGCGCTTTCCTTTTACGTTTTGTTGCAGGTTTTATACACGTATATATGTTATTTAAGTTTTATACATTTATTAAACCAACACACTATATCTTTCTTAAACACGCAAGAACAATGAGATAAAAGCTCACAATTCTATATGCGTTTTGCATATAACATGCTTCTTCATCTACCGTTAATCCATGCCTTTCAAAAGTTACACAAATGTGTTGTACAAGTGCACTTAGACTCAGTAACAAAAAATGTGTCATTTTTATTAATAACTCGAGTTGACTGCAGCCATAAATTGTAAATTTATATGACGTAATATTTAATAAACCAGAAAAGGTTTTATTTTTACATTTATATTTTACACCGCCTATTTCTTATAGCCATTCATATTCCGCTTTATTTTAGCTAAGCATTACCTTCCAACATCATATTTTATATTTATTATGCATAACTTTATAGATGACAGTTTTAATAGTACCCTCTGTGCATGCAGTGCTATGGCGTCCCTCTTGGTAAAGACCATAGATACGATTTTTGTCATTTCACAGTTATACAGTGAACCCTAATATTATATATTATTGTTATTTAACATAAAAAACGTGTTTCCTGGATGACCATTTCCTTTTTTACGTTTCTGTAATCGTTAATCCTATTAGACCAAAAGTGGATAATTTGTAAAATGCCAGTCTGCTCATAGTCATCAAAGCATCAGTTTCTACACAGCGTTACTATTCAAACATTGCTAGATAATAAAATAATCGACAAATGTATTATTAGAAAAAAATCGCTTTGAAACCTTAAATAAAAGTGAACTTTTTGAACTTGCAGTTTATCCTATATTTTAAATATTCACAACACTATCGGCGTTGATGCTGTTTGGTCAAAACTAGACAACTTCAGCAAATGAACTTAAATCGCAGATGCACAAAACGAATTCAACGGACCACCACATTGCATTAAAAACTGTGTCATATGCATGCAATTTTGTGCTAATCAACATGGAATGTTCCATCTTAAGTTTAATTGGTACGCTTCTCTCTTTCGTTTTAGTTGCTTATGTATTGTATTTTCACCATTTTATTGAATCTTAAGAAAATCATAACACACAATTAAATAAATAAATAAAAATAGCTTCTCGAGATCGGCAGGATGAATTTTTCTTTCGCGACTCTGGCGCCAGCAAAGATGTCATAAAAATTCGGGCAGTAGTCTCAAGGATATTAAAGTCAATGTGACATCAATAACGCCAAGTTTATTACCATGTGATAACCTTGATGCTATTATGCCATAACTTTCAAGGTCAAGTGTAGTGACCTGTAACCGCGCTATGGTGGATTTTGACTGTCCACCGCCCAGGGGATACATAATACTGGCATATGTAAGCCAAATAATCTGCATAACTCCGATTTACCTAAATAATCTCGTCTAAGAAACTGAAAACAAACGTATATACTAGTAAAATGACGCAATCGCGATTCATCTCAATAATGTATACTTTGATACTTTTTAATGGTGTTAAACGCCCGTGTTTACTACTGAGGCACCACAAGCGGCGGACACTGATGATACATGAAATGAGATGATATATTGGAAAGGCGTTTTTTAAGGAAGGAAACTTTCCAGGCCTAAATTTCGGGTACCTCCCCGGCATTTATGAAGACTGAGGAAAACCTGGAAAATACCTCAGTCAGGGAAGACGGCCATGCCGGAATTCGAACCCCAGACCTCCCACTCACGAGTACTCGCCTTAACGATCTCTGTCGGTGGTGTACTTGCCATCTAACCCCAAGATCGCGGGTTCAAACCCAGCCAGGTTCAATGGATTTTTTCCGGCCGTAAAAATCCTAAGTATGGCTTTCTTCGGAAGATAAGTAAAGCCGTGGGTCCCGTGTCGTACATTTACGGCACGGTAAAGAACCTCAAGCCTGAAAGAAGAGACCTCTGAGCAAAATGTTTCGGCCGTTTCACGTCCTGAATAGAATGGGACGCTGATGACCTGAGATGTTAAAGAGCGTCCGTAAATAAATCAAATCAATCAATTAACAATCTCTGCCAACCTTGGCGGCGTACTTTGATACGCAGCGGCATTTTATGTATAGGAAATTTCTGTGAGAACTATTTTTTGTGTTAAAAGTTTATGTGTTTGCAACTCTACCCACATGTAGCTCATTAGTTATAAGCCTTATCCGCTCATGTTCAACTACCGCATCCGGAGGCGTCTGACCCCCCCTCCCTTGTCTTGCTCTTAAACGATTCTTCCTAAATATTTCCCTGTTGCTCTCATTATAATATAAATGCTCTCACAAAGATGGACAATTTACTCCACAGCAACGAATTTTTGTATGTAAGTGTTCATATCAGCTCAAATTGTGCGTGCGGAATATGTTCAAAACATTTCTGATCAATTAACTCGTTCTAGAACTACAATATAACAATATGGCGCACCAATTTGGATCTATTAGTTCAGTGGAAAATAAAATGACAGCAACAGAGCGATAACGTACCATTCTAACAGAGGAAATATCTAGATGAAACTTAACAAAACTTTTGAATATTCACCAACAAACTGCTCCCAAAATTGTCACAGGTAGGGGGTCTCGGAATGTAAAATAAAATATTAGCAATGAAATAAATATTACGGTAGCCGAATGTTATCTGCCAATCAGAGTGCGTTTTCTCAATGTAATGCCTGTTTAACCGGATAGGATGACAATCCAGCATCTTCTATGTGGTAAGTTTGTATACAGGTTTTAGGAGCGGAGCAAACGTACGGGCCCCATCGTTAACGGCACGCTTAGCAGCTAAAATGTAGAACACCGCGAGACCAAGCAAGATTTATACTTAAGCCCCGTATATACAAACATTAACATCTAAATTCTTTATTAATTAGTAAGGCTTATTTTTAATGTCTAACATTCAAGAGGTAAGTACTTTAGCTAAATATTACCAACAGGCATGTGGAAAACCCAAGTCTGAGAACCACGCTTTACAGCATTAACTTAAATGTGTATATATAACATTTACATGAAACGATCTAGTCGCATAAAGGACAAATTCGCAGATATCCTTCCTAAAATAGTCTAACATAGCGATAGTACTAGCAAGTAGTGTGTATTTTAATTAATTCCAATTTTAAACGCCCCCAGTCCCTAGTAAATCAACTGGCTCTCAGGCTTATGTACCTCTAAAGGAATAGAGGAGATAAATGCCTTGTAAGATGTACATTACTGAAGAATCAAACTCACTTTTCTACCATGCCTTTCATCAGGAAACTCACCACAGCGAAGCACGATCTCAAACAAACCTAACATTCTAGGAACGTTTTCCCATTTACATTAATAAAGATGGTTGCTATTAAAAGAGGATACTCGGACTGATACTATGAATTTAAGTGTTTTATTTTGAGGTGAAACTTTTGCCTCCAAAATGTGTATGTTTACATCAAACACGTGTAATATATGCGCTTTGATTGGATAATGAGGTACATGAAACAACTAGCTATTTAATTTGCTTTTCCAAACCGCCAACTTTTTCTATCAAGTTTCATAATGTTGAAATTAGCGTAACTTGGAATTTTTAGACGGAGCGCAATTAATATTCTATAAACATTAACTTTATATTTAATTAAGTTTAAGTTTTGGAAAAACACAATTTTATTTTCTTCGTTCTTAATTAATAAATAAAAAAAACTGAAAACGCACTCACAGTTAAAAATGTTTAAAATGTATTTTCAGTGATGTAGTAATATTTAGTAGCATCTTATTGGAAGCCTATGCTTTAATTTCAAACTGCTGACCGCTCTGAACGGAATATTCTGCAAGTTTGCTTACGTGTTAAATAGATGTACCTATATGTTGTACTTAAAATTTTTGTTAAATTATTGCTTTTAGTATTGGATAAGTTTTACTTTTCGTGTTTATACATGATAAATATTAGGAATTTTAAGCTGTCCTCTGTGAGCAACTGTTTGCTGTTTTATAATGAAACATTTTATTTGATTAGCTTATAATAATAAATATTAAACAATTAGTGAAAATGTATGAGGCTTATTAGAATTATTTTAAATTTCTAATATTTATATTATAGTAATTTATGTTGTAGTATTTCTAAAACAGCTTGTCTTTAAATATATATTATTCATATAAGAAAAACCAAAGTTTGAAGTTGTTCATATACGATTGTAACATAATTGCTGATCATCTGTATGCCTTTGGTAGAAAGAACGTGGATGTTTTTATTCGTTCATTAAAAAAAATGCTTTCTAAAAGTAACATTTACTCTTAAACACAATCGAAAATATTTATTTTTATTATTCAGTAGTCCCGTCTCAAGTTTACTCCTATGACACGACTCAAGATTATCGCTCGAAGCATATTGTTCCTAAAGCTTAATTCCGAAGAGCCAAAGGACACCGAGTTTATCTGAGCTGTCCATAAACTATTTCACATAGCTCTAGATGACTGTGCCAATCAGCATGGGAAAAAATGTATTCTTTTAAGAATATCGTGCTACAAAATCTGGTGCAACAGCATTATAGCTTTCATTTTATATTTTGGCTTTTTGATTTGCTCATTTCAAGTTGATATTTTCGGATTATAGAAAGGGTTATATATTTTGAATTCATCGTTGTTTAAGCCAAAGACATTCTCAGGATTATTGAGTAACAACTACGAGGGCTAGTCAATAAAAGAGAATTGATTTTTTTTCCAACGAAGTGCACTAGACATATATTTAAATAATCCCCACTGAGTTGTATGCACTTAACGCAACGTATTTGGCAGTTTTGGAAGACATGTTAGAAATCGTTTTTGACATCGTCTTCAGAACCGTCTCCACCTTCTTCTCGGCAGCCGTTGATGAATCAAAACGCTAGCCCCGCAGCTCGTTTTCGAGACGAGGGAACAAAAGAATCACGCGCAGCCACGGCCGGGCTGTATGGAAGGGTGGGGCATACAATCTACATGTCTTCTGGCCAAATGTTGAGCAACAAAGTTGCAAACGTTAGGGTATGCATTGTCATTGTTTTTTTTTTTTTTGAATGATTTATTTATGGACGCTCTTTAACAGCTCAGGTCATCAGCGTCCCATTCAACTCAGGGCGTGAAACGGCCGACAAATTTTGCTCAGAGGCCTCTCTTCCAGGCTTAAGGTTCTTTATCGTGCCGTAAATGTACGACACGGGACCCACGGCCTTACTTCCCTTCCGAAGGAAGCCATACTTGCGATTTTTACGCCCCGAAAAAATCCACCGGTCCTGGCCGGGTTCGAACCCGCGATCTTAGGTTTAGGAGGCAAGTATGGTAACCACTACACCACCAGGACCGACGATTGCCATTGTGAAGGCCCAACCAGGTTAATACAACTCAAGTTGTTTTCGTTGGAGTGTTCGACCAGGTCATTCAAAATAGTACTATAATACTCCCCATTCACCTTGCTTGCGGGGGAACTTCATGTTGGTAAAAATCTTTACTGTCGACCAAACAACTTTGGCCTTCTTTGGTATTGATGAACAGGTGATTTCTAAACTGAACTCCCCTGTTTGCTTTAGGGATCGTAATGGTGAAGCTAAGTGTCATCACCTGTAATATGAAATTCAGGTATGCCTCGTCAAACTTCGCTACCACACGCTGAAGTTCCCGACACATGTCCACTCGCATCATCCTGTCATCTGGCAAAGAAGCGTCTTATGAGTAAAAATTGTCATCGCACTACAATAGGAAATCTGGAATATGTCTGCCAGTCTATCCAGTATTATTCACCCATTTTCCCGAACAGTGACGGCAGCTGTGTTAACCATGGTCACTGCAGTGGTTGGAGCACCTGGACTGTCTTGCGTTGTTGTTAAATATTGACCATCCCTAATCTCTTTGAACCATCGAAGTGCGGTTGGTTGTGGCAGATCATCATCCCCATTTGCTTGCTGTAATATTGTGTACCCATCCATACCGGCTTTCTTCAGATGGAAGCAAAATTTCAGAATAGCGTACTGCTCGTTACAAAGCGACTTCATTATATACAGCCTACTGGCAAACACTCGCTCTTTCCTGGTGCCCTGCACTAAGACGCATGCGTGTCTCGCTTCTAATTTTTCCCATCAATCACGTGAGATAAATTCCCATGAAATCTTGTTTCATCACCGTATTTTTTACTGTGTGATTAAAAAAAAATTCTCAGTTTCAATTGACTATTCCTTGTACATCACATTTGACACTGGCAACCCTCTAGTTAAAAACTGCTGCCCTGAGTGAACGACTAATAATTATATTATATAAATTCTACTTGATAGATTATAATACTTTGATCAAAATGCAATAATTATACTTTAATAATAGTATGCTCTTGTGGTAATATGTGCAATAATTATTCCCTAAATCATGCCATTGGATAACTGCCTCTTAATTTCGCTGTAATTATACAATTCCCTGCATTTTATAGACTTCCCCGTAAACATTGCCCCCTGCGTCGTATCGACTTTGGCCGAATTGCGTGCTATGCGCCTCTCGACGTGCTTTCACTCGTGTCGCACTGTGCGCACACTGGACTTTAGCATTGAAGGTCAGAAGTTCAAATACCGGCCCGTGAAATTATGCATTTTTGTTTTGTTTTGTTTTGTTTTGTTTTGTTTTCTGGCACGTGAGAGAGAAATAATGCCTATTTTGTGATGTTTATTAATTTACAAATCCTAAGCATGTAAATTGCAATTAAATAATAAAGTACTTTAAGAATCTGTTTTATTGAATATAATAAGTAAATACGTTCAACTTTACATTAATATGAAATGACAAGCATAAGGTACTGAAAATTATTTTGCTCTTTGTAGATATTCTTATATACAAAATATAGAAAAAATTAGGAACACTTCTGGAGCAATATGTACACAATAGATAAAGAAGCTCCCTTATAGGATTGTCTGGTGAATGCGGTGGGTCACTTGAGAGCACCTGCATTTCCCATCTACTACACATTTGGCAAGTTACCAATCCGCAGGATGAGAATACTCACTTGTGTGCGTGCCTGCGTGCGTGCGTGTGTGATGTGTGTGTGTTTTCCCCGCAAAATACTTAATGAATGAAGTCACCTGTACATTTAAATAGCTATGAAAGGTTTATTTTATAAATAAAATATTAATTTACTTATTTTTACAGAACAGTTCACTGATATGTTATGAAATTGTTTACCTGCTGAATTTTTAATAAATCATAGGTATTTGTAGTTTAGCTTGAAAATATAATTTGATATTAATTTATTTTATAATTTTGAAATATTTATGCTAGAAATAGAAAACTGGTCTGTTTATAGGTTAAAATGTTAATAAGCATTTCGCACTAACTAAATTCATGTGAAATTGAAAAACTAATTAATTTCCAAAAGCATTTATAATACATACAAATGTTCATTGCACATATTACATTGTGTTTTAGTAAGAGTCCTTAAATCCCTACAATGCTTGTTTGTTTGTTTCGAGGGATCACTAAATTTAATACTTTCTTAGCTTTACTATAGTTCTATTGACAAAAGTTTCTTCTGCAAATGTGAATGAACATTAAGTGAAACAATTGAGCTTTGAATTAGGTTAAAAATGTCATGCAATTATTATTAGATTGGAAGAGCGGAATAGAAGATTTAATAACCTTCTGCCATAATAAGTAATAAAATAACAGTTGATGAAATGTATTAACGCGCAAGAAGTTATTCTCTTATGGACATTTTATCGCCGCCATAAAATCAGAACGTGTTTGCGGAAAGTACCGCCATAAACACACATCTAGTCCCGTTTATGACCTGAATGCACCTGCTCCTTAATCCAAGTGTTACGCAATATTTTAAGTATCTAGTAAACATGCATTCTGGGAACAAAGAAGCCGAAGGGAATTTCTAACCGTGATACCAACACTACCAAACAATGTTTTATTTCGTAATAAAACTGGGTACTTAAGACAGAGTTTTGCGTTTTCTTACAGCATTTAAACTGTTTTATTACTGGCTGTGGAAGTCTATATTTCTCTTTTAGTGCAGTTGCATGCACACACATGCCTATCGCTGATAAATGACACATATAACTTGCTCGCCTTCCTTAATGCAGACTCTCAAACCGCGGCTTGGAACGTCTGCATATCTTTCAATATATCGTTGTAGCTAAATGCCTAGCGCATACCTAGGGTTAATTTTTGCTTTGAACAAATAAGTGATCTGTGTTATATTTAGAAAAAGTTTTGCATTTTTCCATAGGCAACAGCTTCTGTGTTCACTATTCCATTCATTTTCAGATCATCTTCATCTTTCTGCATGGTTGGTGATGAATATAAGCAATGCACAATAGGCATTAAAATTAAATGATGTAGTTTGATAATAAAAATAGCTTAAGTAACATTATAGAGGAGATCGGCTTACTGATATAATAGTTGAAAATCCACCACTTTGGCACTTGCCTGAAAGTATAAAAGCATTTCCCTTCTCCTCTGAATCATAGGAACAACATGTCGTTCTGTATTGGCCTAAGAAAACTTGAGGAGTGATAGAAAATGGAGATGAAATTGGTAAACACACGCCCGCACCATTGATCCATATCTAATTCCGCCAACCTGAATATTTACAGATGCATCTTAGCTTCACGTATCCTTCCGTTCCAAACTTAGTATTTCTTAGCTCGATTTTTGGTCATTAATGAACATCCCTCCAACTGTCAAGATCTATCAAGACAATTAATGAAAGAGATGAAATTATGAAGCAAATAAACCCGGGCCTGCCAGTGGACAAGAAAACTACCCCAACATCTGAGCCAGTGTGGTAAACGGAGTTTTTATTTTTGCTACCAAATAATTTGGTTTTTCAGCAGCCATTGATAATATTATACACTTTTTCAGCAGGCTATTGGGACTATTTATATTAACTATAAGTGATGTATAATAGGCAATTTTGTATATAGACTCATTCCGCTACACAACCGGAAATTGATTTTGCAGACGGGAAGTTTGTGTAACGACTTCTACATCTGCCAAGCGAAATTATATTTCACGAACGGCGCTCATAACTCACATTTTTGTTTCTTTTATTAATTATTTATCAGTGGTATAAAGTAATTAATATCGTACTCCTATCATAGCTGATGATGGAATTGTCTATCCTTCGCTGTAAGAATATCTGAATCTTTTTTGAAAAGATTTGAACACATTCGCCACAATTTATTCTCCCAAGTATTGTAAACTGCCTCCCGCATATTCTTTTCAGCTTGTCTATGGATTTTGTTTCAGCTACAGCACTAATTTTATATGGATGAAGATACGGCAGCTGAATGGTTTTATATGCACAGACGAAATACACCCAACTTGCTGGGCTAACCGTGTTAAATACTTTAGAGGAGAAGTTCCTAATTGATAGCCTATTACATCAAGCTTCTCCCCTGTTAAAACTCGTTTTTTGGTTTCCATTTCTTCCAAATTTGTTCTCCATTCTAAAAATTGCATTTCCCGATGGAAATGTTAGCACGAAATACTCTCCTGCAATACTTGTACGATTTCGTTTGTACTTAACAGTAATGAATATTCTTTGTTCTAACGTATCGAACTTCATTGGCATACTGTATAATACAGGAATATGTAGTAGAAAGTTTAAAGGTACTTGCTACATAAACAGCACTGAGCAAGTTCAATTGCCTGCGTCAACGAATTATAACTTTACTCTTAACAGGAATCTATTTCCAGTAGTGCATATGAACTCCGATTGCGTAGCGGAATGAAGGGGCTGCATAAAATATACATTTTATGGATTACAAAAAAAATCTAAATTGCTAGATGTAACTCTGGGACTAAAATATGTACATAATTTACGTGCCATTCGTATACAGAAACCTACACTGAAGGTTGTGGAAAGGGTATTACTCACTTTTATTTATATATTTCTTTAAGAAATCAATTGACTGCACTCTTGCCATAGACGTTTAGAGCGGCGAGATAAATTAACAAATAATGCCAGAAATTGGTACGGACGCCATTTTCTTTTCAGGGTTAGAAGAAAGATACTTCGAAAAATTCGCAAGCAAGCAATTTATTTCTTTAAGCCTGGAATATTCGAATCGCTTTTCCATTTTATAAGCCATTTTGACAGTTTACTCGTGCAGATATTAAGAAAAAATTAAGGTGAGTTTTAACAAAACATCCTATCTACAAACACAAACAATTCAGGAGAAGCATTATTCTGTTTGCACGCTTATATTAATAGCTAATGTACTTGAACCAGTGTATCGTACGAAGCATCTATTTACCTACAGCTATATATTATTATAAAAATTGACTAAAATATTTCAAATGCAGGATGAGTTAAATAACAGTTAGTTGTTTTCAAAATTCAGTATATGCAATCGCTGGATCATGTAATTTAATTTGCAATTATAAACATGATGTCCAAAACTTCACATTTAAATCAGTAAACACCTATAATGATCCACATCTTTCACGTGTACATGTATATCTTTATATTGTGTGACTTGACAAAATATTGAAATACTTAACCTGAAATTTATAAACCTTTTTTACTTAAAATATTTTACTCAGAAAGAAATGGACCTTGTAAGACAAAAAAATATAATATAATATAATATAAAAAAATTAAGTAAATAAAACACGTAAATTTACCAGTCATGTTACACCCCCTTTGGTGCGTCAATAGTAAAAACGGTCGTTAAATACTATTAAAACAGTAATATTTCATTTTCATACTGAGCTGTAGTTTTGGAAAACATGACGATTTTCTCTGAAGAGGCATCGAAATGAGGTATATAGGCTTTCCTACATCCTGACCCTTTTTCTGGATTACTAGTTAGAATAATTTATATCTGCAGACTGAACAAATGGATCTAAGGTGCTTATTCCTCTCTTGAAACATAGAACCTTTGAACAGCTTGTTTGAATCAAAATATTCTTTCCTATAGCACAGTACACAAACTTATGAGCTACTGCTTTAAGATCGTAAATCTTCCAATCTTTGCCAAACACTGCACATTTCCATGCTGGTAGTTCCTATAGCCAAAAGTTCTTTAGTACATTCAAATAAACAATGAGATTATGTGAGTTACAAGCCCTCTTAGCGCGGCTGCTTTTTGGAGAAGTGTAGCCATCGCAAGCGGAAAAGGGCAGAGATACGAGTATATTCGCCGCGCGTAAAGGTAATATATGAATTCTAATATTACATATTTACTGAGAGCATAAAACGTTACTGTATTTAAAACTGATGATAATAACATTTTAAGTTGTATTAAAAATGACATCCCCCAATGACAAATACATTGCCGGCATCAATGAGATATAATTATTCCCTCTGACTAAAATAAAAATTAAAATGGTTAGAATTGTTTACTGTGATCATATTTCCGCCACAAAAGTCGGAGAATAGATGGAAAACCAAGTTTTTAATTTCATTTTTCTGTATGTTTCAGTGCATATGTAATTTCTTTTGATTCGCGGCGACACTTCGTTTGTAAGCAGGTGAATGAATGAGTAGTGTTTAACGCCCGTTTTACTACAGAGGCACCACAGGCGGTGATCACTGATGATACATGAGATGTAATGATATATTGGGAAAGGATTTTTTTTTTAAGAAAGGAAGCGTTTCAAGCCTAAGTTTAGGGTACCTC
This sequence comes from Metallyticus violacea, assembly GCA_030762175.1. Lineage (NCBI taxonomy): Eukaryota > Metazoa > Arthropoda > Insecta > Mantodea > Metallyticidae > Metallyticus > Metallyticus violacea. The sequence continues at coordinate 212,697,221 of CM060846.1, read as the reverse complement.
CCCGGCATTTTCTATTTATGAGGAGTTTTCCACTGAGGAAAACCTGGAAAAAACACTCAGTTAGGGAGGGCGGTTATGGCGGGATTGGAATCCCACGACCTCGGCCACCCGTGGCGGTCTAAGCCGGTTTTTTTTTTTTTGATTGATTTATTTATGGACGCTCTTTAACATCTCAGGTCATCAGCGCCCCATTCAACTCAGGGCGTGAAACGGCCGAAAATTTTGCTCAGAGGCCCCTCTTTCAGGCTTGAGGTTCTTTTTCGTGCCGTAAATGTACGATACGGGACCCACGGCTTTACTTCTCTTCCGAAGGAAGCCATACTTAGGATTTTTACGCCCGAAAAAATTCATCGGTCCTGGCCGGGTTCGAACCCGCTTTCTTGGGTGAAGGAGGCAAGTATGGTAACCACTACACCAGCAGGTGTAATGACTAATACTTTGATTTGTAATTACTGGTTTAGGCTGTGTATGTCATAGTCCTTTTAGTACGATTAAGTTAGTGTCCAAATGTAGACAATGATTTTTTTTTGAAAAAGCAACTGGGCTTTTGAAAATATATGCATTTTTTAAAATTTTATATGTGTCTAATATTTTGCTTAAGTATATGTGTATTTTAATATATTTTGAATATTGTACTTTATTCGTCACAGTTGAATATATCTGAGTTTTGCAAAACCGCTGCTCAATTAACAAAATTTTAAAGACAAATAGCGTATTATTGATATTTAATCACACAGGCTCTTGTAATAAATATAGGTATGCATAGTAATCAACTGCCCTACTAGTGAAGGTTTCATGAACGACTTCCCAAGATAGGTACAAGAGAACGTTCGTTGATCATGTTCCTGTATCCTTGAAACAGCAATCTAATTTTTTTATAATTCAGGCATTTCGTCATTAAAACTATTAAAATTACTGTTTACGTAAATTACCTATACATTCAATTAGAGCTTAATTAGGATTAAACATCATCAAAGTACCTTTAGAGACTGATATTGGAATGCAGGCATGGAGGTTAATTAATAACTGAGATGAAAATAAAGATAGAGATTATATGTAATAGTTTAATACACTGTAATATTTTATTGCATATACATTTTGGTGAAGTAGAAACAAACACAAATACGTTTATACAGCTTATATAATGGAAGTAGGTAGTACAAAATTGGTTCCATGTTATAGGGAAGGGACTTCCATGCATCAGCTGTGAATCAGATAGCAACATATGCGACTGTCTGAAACATTCCACATGTTTTTATTTCATCCGGCACAAGAACAAGTTCGAGCACGATTAAAGTAAAAACATTAAATTTGCCATTGATAAAGGATTACTTTTTGTTAGGCTCAGAGCTCAATCCGATAGATGGTTGACTCTCGGTCCAATTTCGTATTTTCCCTTTATATTAAGTGCGCTCGCCGCTTCTATAGTGTCAAAGATTCTAATTCTAAATGTTACATTTCAACATGCATTTCCTTGTGCCACTCTGGTCAGTGAATAAAACGAATAAATAATGGCGCAAATGAGTCAATAGACAAGTGGTGTCTTTCCAGATTGATGGAAAGTCCCCAGTTACTTTCCATAATAGCAATCGAAACTGGGGTCACTAAGTGAGATGCTGTTTCTCTTTCACCTGAGTCATTGTGATAAGAGTCTGTATAAAAGCACTTTTCAGCTGAAAGGCGGCTCTTCCATCTAAATAATATCCACAAGTCTGGGATTTACACAGTTTCTGCTTCTGAAAGCGTCGTGGTCGTTCGCGAGTACTGGTGCAAAAGCTTGGTGCTTGCAGCAAAATCATTCATCTCCCATGCGGACATAGCTTCGGTTTTAGCCAGCTAGTTTTAGAAATATGCATTATATTCTCTGGTTTCTATGTTCACATGTTTACGCAGACTGGTTTTCGACTCAGATTCGAAGGGCAAGCGTGGCAGTTTCTTAATCAATCGCAAGTATCAGTTGTCTAGTGTGTTGTCATTAAGTGCAGGTTTTAAGGACACTTGATAGAAATAAAATGGCAATTTCCATGCTGAATCTCAACAAAATACAACCTGGATTTTCTGAAAAACTATACTGTCCTTCCAAATTACATTTTTATTTCTTATTAAGCAACTATTTCTTAATTATAAACTATTTATTAATTTTGACTAACATAAATTATTATTTTATAATTATTTTAACAAACCAAACCATACCAACATTTTAAACATTTTTGTTGCTTTGGTGTACTTTTACTACGAACTATTAATCTCAGCTTCCTCAGATTTTAATATAAGATTTCAAATATGCTACTTAACATTGCTGGTGTATTATTTAATTTAAACAAAATACTTTTTAAAAATTATTTGTGTAGAAATATGCTAACTTATATCTCATATTATGCACAAAACCAAAAATCGGTTTTTTTATTAATTTTCTGGACAGTCAGTATAGAAAGTTAAAGACAAATAATTAAAACTCGTTTATGATTTGTAAAACTCGATGTAACCAAAAGATGAACTTTAGAAATAAAATAAATACCTCTTTTTTAAAAGACAAATTTACTCTCCTATGAAATTTATACACTTACTTGAATCTGTACCGAAAGATTGACTTAGTAAACGTTATTATTTAATAGATTGCTGCTAAGAAAACTGAATTAAAGCAAAAGTTCATGTTCACTTGGTTGTCGGTCCATTCGATCATGTTGGAACTTTGAACTATTTCTATCTAGAGGAAAATATAATAGAGCGCAGACGGGGAAATTGATGCAATTATGGATAAATGTTAAAGATATTTTAAGTAGAATTTGGTTTGAATGAGAAAATCTCAGACCTGTTTTAGAGCTTATTTCATTTTTTGGAATTCATATAAATAGAACAAAACAGACAAAAATTTATATCCATATTTGACTTTTATGTGTTCATGTTTACTATGGAATTGCACAGTCAAATTTCTGGATTCCTCTGTAGGGTGCCACTTGGAGGTTTTCGGCTTCCATTGCTTAATGTCGGTTCTTGTCACTTGTAATTTTCGCCATTGTAATTTTAAATTTGTGTCTATACAAAGGGCAAAGTAACTTTAAGAATGAATCTTGTCAGCCGAAAGACAATTCTGAACTATTTATTAATTTGAGATTCCTTCAAATGAAATGTAAAAATTCATTCAGATGTCAATATTTAAGCATATTTAATATTCTTTTCGACTATAATAAATATAGCAGGTAGACTCTCATTTCTATGCTTGTATTTTGTAATGTCATGCACCAGTAAGAAAGTATAGTACAGATTATCCACTTCACTTCCTTTGAAGGGAGCTATATCTATTAAATGAACATTTTGTAGTTTTAAGTGATTGATTGATTGGTGTTATTTGCGGACGCTATTGTAACATCTCAGGTCATCAGCGTCCCATTCAATTCAGGGCGTGAAACAGCCGATCAATTTTGCTCAGAGGCCTCCTCTTTCAGGCTCGAGGTTCTTTTTCGTGCCGTAAATCTATGACACGGGATCCACTTCTTCTCCAAAGGAAGCCATACTTAGGATTTTTACTCCCGAAAAAACATATCGACCTTGGCAGGGATTGAACCCGCGATCTTAGGTTTTCCAGGCCAGTATGTTACCACTAGAGCTCCAGGACCGACAATTTTAAGTGAAACACGTAACTTTGACTTGAAAGTAATTTTGGAGATAAATGGGAAACTAATAAATAGTTCATTTTCTTCTATGACAAATGAGACACCTAAGTACCTTATTGTACAATTTCCGTGTAGTATCCAACGCAAATCACAACGACATACAAGTTTAAAGAACAAACCAAGTTGAAATGTTTAGTTTTAAAAGATAATGACGTGACTGAAGTGCTAGTACTTCTTTATGTGACATAGCCTTTAATGTTATCGTCGCCCACTAGGTGAGTCATACAAGTATCGACCACTCGCGGGGCATCTGCTTCCAGAATCAAGTGTGTTTCAAATAAGTTTGTCAGGTGTAATGGATTGCCAACTGCGCGACGACTAAGTTTATGACTCAGCGTATATTTTCTATTGCACAACGTGTATTTTTCTATGCCTAATATGCAGTCAAATGTCGGCTAATCAATTTCAAACGCGATTATAACAGAGACTTCGGTATAAAAAGTGCCAAGTACGAAAAGCTGGGAAACGAACTGAAGAATAAAACCAAGAAAACAGAGGTACATTCCTTATAGCTCGCAGAATTTGTTCACAAAATGCATTTATGGACTATCTCAACAAAATATATTTTCTTAGGGGTATGTGGGTATAGGATTACATATTTAAGTATAATTATTTAGTTAGCAGTTGATTTTCTGTTATAATGTCGACACTAAATATGTATGTCATTAGGTTGATATGTATTTAATTACGTTGAAATATATTAAATTTGTTGACAGGTATTTAATTAGCCTGACATGTACATAATTAGACTTGCGTGTATTTAATTACATTGAAAAGTATTTCGTTAGGTTTAAATGTATTAAAATATGTTAACACGCGTTTAATCAGTTCGATATTCATTAAATTAGGTTGACTTTTACTTATTTAGGTTGAAATCAATTTAATTAAGTTTACGTGTATTTAATTATGCTGACATGCATTTAATTAGGTGACGAGTATTTATTTAGGTTAAAATGTTTGAAGTATGCTAAAGTGCATTTAATTAGGTTGATATTTATTTACTACGTTGTAATGTATTTAATTGGGTTAAATTGTATTTAATCAGTTTGGCTTGCATTTTATGTATTTAATTACGTTGACAAATATACAATTCGGTTGATAAGTAGTTAATTATGGTGACATGTATAATTGTAAGTACAAGCTGTAAATATTGTAATTTCACTATTTCTCCACTGCCACTGAGTGTAAACCTTACAGATTAAATAAACACATACAAACATATCCAATTACTTCACCAGAAACGAAAAAGCGTAATTACTCAATATTTTTTCGATTTATTTATTTATTTTTTTATTTATTTTTTTTTTTTTTGTATATGCGCAGAAATTTAACCCATTTTCTAGCTAATAATTCCCCATAAAGGAATAAATTTTAAAAATTGGTTGAAAATTAATTTAGCATGTCAACTTGCGCTTTTTAATTGAAAGTTGAGGGCTAAAAAGAATTAAAAGCTTTAAGATGTCTCGTAGTAGTAGCAGAAAATATTTGATCTTCTGTGATCTGCATTAATCAGAAGTTCAAGAACAACGCAACAGCGTTCATAAAATATCAGTATAATGGTTTGAGCTCTAGGTAGAGCGTATGAAGTCAGATGCTTATTTGTGCAAGAATTTGTATCATATAATTCGCCTTTGGTTGCGGAAATAACTCACCCGCTCCTTAGTAAATTACTGATATTACTCTTTTTGTAGTACGCATAAAAAATGGGACTGGCTGAACACGTGAGCATATGCTTTTGTGGAGAAGTAAGTTTCACGCTTGAAGTCGGTGAGCCCGTAATTTGTGTTCAGGTCCCGTTTAGCGATTTTTCCCCAGAGTGTCTAAGTGACACAGTTCCATCTGATCGTGTCTACCACCACCTGTTGCTGCGAAAAGCTCTAGCACTGTTAAATTCATGATGTAGGGTTTGAGAGTGTTCGCTTCACTTGAGTGTTTGCTTATTAGGGGTAGAGTTCCCTAGTGTGGTTCAATGTGGAACAGTTTGCTAACCAGGACGTCTTTTTTCCTGAACTTGAAAAGACATCAATGGGTTCCGTCTTTCTCTCGCAAGTATTAACCCACTTCGTTGAGAAAGGAGCCTTATAATGGTGTGGAGGAGGGCGCAGCTTTGAATCCTACCGAATTTCTAACTGGGATGCTTCATCAGATGCAGAATGTATTGTACTAATGCTGACATTTGACATTAGCAGATAAAAATAAATAATCATAGCTCATGCTTTGACACTCAGCATTTGAAATTAAAAGGCTAAAATCTAAGAATAATTTCTTTTCCTTCCTTTTTCTTCCGTAACGGCCTAATGAAACTTACTCGTGGTCTTCAAATCAAATTAAATTAACTAACATTGTCGCCGGCCGGTGATTAAAATTATCTAGCAGTTATATAACGCCAGAAAACAAAAACTAAACGTATGTATCTTGGCCTATAAGATGACACCTTAGTCATACCAGTGAGTAGGATTTCTTAAACCGAAAATGTTCAGTGTCACATGCGCATAGAAAATGTAGTTGCATTTATAGTGTGGAATCACTGCATAAAATTAGGGCACTGAGTTCCCTCCCGCCTGTACATTATAAAATAATGTAAGATCGAGCCGCTATATCTAAAGAAAATATAATCGCACCTCGAAGGTGATAAAAACATACAGTACATACAGTAGGAACAGCTTGTGTCGGCACCTTTAGAAGTTCTTGCTCCTAAAATCCGGCCCCGAGTTGCTGTAGTTCTCAATAAAACCATTATATGATGTTTTACACTGCAGCTAAATTGTGTTTAGTAAATATGGAGGCTACGGATTCCTTAACTAAATCTTTAACCGCAAAGAAAATGCACATTTTTCCTTTCATAATATTTAAGATAAATCATACATTTTATGTTGATATAAAAGGTAAATGTGTCGAACACTACATGAATTAAGGTGGATATTTTTAATTAGTTTTTTTTCAGTTTTGATTGATTATTGCTGATTTTTGAATGACGGCCAAGCATTTTTAAGTATTACTACTCTTTCTTTTACTCGTAAATTCCTGCTTTATGTTTAGATGAGAAGGTATAAAAATGTTTTTGAATTATAGCCTTTCTGATATAAAAATATTAGGTTAAGGAGTTAGCCAGCGTAGCTTAATTTAATAATTACAGTAAATGACAAATCTGTAAAAGTCGTATATTGTATTTTGTGCTCTTTCAGCAGGTGTACCCTTTACTCGATAATCCAGAAAGGAAGAATAGAAGCTTAAATAGATTTGAGGAATGTTTTAAGTTACAAGAATTATTAAGACTTAGATCTATTTGTAACTTTAAAGGATATTAGTTTATAATTAACTTAAAGTCAAAAGATATATAAAATAAGCATTATCCAAGGGCAAATATCACTGCACAAATGCCATCTCGATTTGTTTATTTTTCTGCACATACACAATATTAGCAACGGAAATATTTTTAAAACATTGCTTATCTGTGAGATATACAGAGTGTAAAATAATGCGTTTACTTGCTTTGAATCCAAAACGTGGCCTCTCCTGTAATGTGTTGACTCATTATATGACGTAGGTTAATGGGGGAGACCATTGTGCTTAAAAATTTCATTGTTAGTCGGCAGATGTAGCCACAAGTCAAATTTAAAAATATATCTAGTTCATAAATGTTCCTAGATCTATTACGCTAAAAGTACTTTCAATGGACAAATGTACTTAGACTAATAAGTTGACAGCGGTAGAGGAAGGGGATGAATATGTAATAGGGGTGCTAATATGGAATATCAAGGTTTTTGGCCTGTAGATGCTGCACTCTGATGAAGGTCAAAAAAGATGGTAAACAACGTGAATCCCGGCCATTATAAGTCGTTATTTTGGTGGAGGGAGCTTACTTTAAAATATGAAATCATTTTATTTTTTTGAAGAGTAAGGAATACTTAAAGAGCAAATAAATGTTGCGATTTAACATATTGTTTATTATTTTATCGAAATGTATCGTGCATCATGCTGTAGTACACATATCAGGAATCATTGCCATATATTATTTGTTTGTCTTCCATACAAGTTGCCGCGTGTTTTGGGATTAGAATTTTGAAGATTGCAGTGTGTCTAATATGGAACACCAGTAATCGCCCTCCAGATAGTACATGCGATATAGAAAGCAATAAAATAGGTAAGAGAAATATAGATGGGTTTACTTAAAGCATCGCAAATATTTTAAGTGATAAAAAGACACTGTTTAGGTTAGAAAATTAAAAAAACGTCAGCAAGTGAGGCTACTCCATTAAAAATTGCGCCAAAAGCAGTGGTACCTCCAGAAATTGAATAACAGTAACTTCAATATGCTCTTACAAGGGAGAACAACTCTTTTAGGCTAACAAGAAGGGACTTATAAGCACGTCATTGCAGTTAGCAAAAAGAAACAATCTCACATCATTTTTAAGTGAGAGGGCAAGAAGGATGGGGCTGCTTTTAATGGAGAAGAGACACTGGATGGGATATCTTTCAATAAACGCACTGTCACTTCTTTTCGATTTACCAGGGAAAATGTGATCAAACTCTTGTGTTATATGCACGAGCTGTGGACACATATTCATTGTGATTACTGAAAACGAAGAAAGAAAAGAGTATATTTTTATTTATTTTTTTTTTTTTCTTGTTAGGTTCAAATGAAAAAAAAGTTTTCCTTCGTCATTTTAATAAATGGTTTTAACTGAACTAAACTTTCAACAGTATTTCATATTTTTACCTTGCTTTTCAAAAAAAAAGTTATTTTCTACATATTCAGTCATGTTACGCTACTGCATACCCCTTAGACTCTTTAAAATACTGATGTGGCTACACATTGTGTAATATTTCATAAGCTTTACATAGCAGCAGTCAAAAATAAAATCTTACTTCATATTTGTACCTCTTCCTTGAATATTTAGCACGACTTATTGAGAATTACAGGTAAAACTTAACTAATATTTTAACAGAATTTAACAGATTAATATAATACTAGGGCACCATTTGTCAACCCCACTTTTATTTCAGCCTCTACAACTGTTCTGTCTAAACATATACAGGATGAAAGAGTACTTACTGCCATAAATAAAGCCGGTAATGCAGTTTAATTAGGAGAATAAAATTGTACATTTCCGTTTCCTCTTTCTTGTAAATTTTTCGGGAAAATAAATGTTTTGTTTCAAAATATATGGTAAATCTGCTTAACTTATAACTTTGGAATACAGTAAATGCGAAAGTAAGTTTATAAATAGCGTTGCTCACTTTTGTAATATTTGTTAACTTCAACGTTATAACAGTAATATTAAACCCAGCGACACCAATTGCAACCGCAAAAGATTCACATTAAACTTATCAGCTGCAAAGGAATTTTTTTTCTGTTCGCCTGGTTACAATTATAATTGGAAAGTATGAATTCCAACGCATTAATATTTTACAGCACATTAAATATAACGCAGAAATAGTTATTTTAGGCGAAACAGCACACCATTTTCCAAAATAATGTTAAAAATATTGTTGCATTTATAGTACACATATAATTTTTTAATGGTGTTTAACGTCCGTTTTAACTACAGAGGTACCACAGGCGGTGAATATTGATGATACATGAGATAAACCAAAAAACTTGAGAAAGGATTTTTTTTTTAGGAAGGAAGCGTTCCAGGCCTAAATTTAGAGTACCTCCCCGTCATTTGCCATTTATAAGGATTGGGAAAAACCTGGAAAAAACCTCAATCAGGGGAGAGGTCCTGGCGGGATTCGAACCCCATACCTCGCGCTCACGAGTCCGTGCCTTAACAATCTCGGCCACCCGTGCCGTTACATACGTAATGGCCGTATAAAATTAGCATACTAATTTTACTAATGTATAATAAAAAAAAACATACGAATATTGAGTAATTAGCCTGCTGAAAAAATTATCGCACGTGGAGGTGATAAAACTGCAATAACAACTGCGCATTGAGGCAAAACAGAATGGGTTGCTTTGATTGGGTAGGACGTAGCTATCAATCTTTTTTATTTTCAAATATAAAAAGGATTATTTTTATATTTCAGTAAATTGTTTTTATCTTGATATAAAATGATGGTAACTTCCATATAACATTAGGCATAATAGTTATATTTTTAAAGAATTAGTACCGACTTTCTGTAATATGTAAAAACAAAATAAATAAATAAATAATACTATGTCAAAAATGTTAAAAATTTAAAGTTAAGAGTGTCCAGTCCATTATTATTTTCTGTGAATATCTAAATTTAAAAATAGTAAACGAAAGCTAGCACTGTACTGATAATTTTAAAATGTAAGTTTAAGTTAGTGTAAATTGCATAAGAATAGGAAAAAAGTATAAGCTGAAAACCTTAGTGCAATTGAACGTAAGGAAATAGTCACTAAATTCTTAAAACTTGTCAGTGGAAAGAATTACTACAGGAATATTATTTCTCTGTAGTTTGGTTAAGGTGGCAGAATGTCTGCTTTCTACTAAAGAGTACCCAACTATAGATTTTTTGGGGGCATTTAATTTTACTGATTTTTTTTTCTGGACATTTTATAGTCATAGTTTCCTCACTTCATTCTTCACAGGACATTCAAACTAAGGAGAGTTATTTTCTTTACTGCTAAGTAGGAAGCATGGGGGTTGCAAATCGTCCGGCAACGATACTGATGCATTCTGTTTACAAGGAGCGGAATGTCTCCTGGTTACGTCGCTCTACTTGCTACTAAAGCACCTGTTGCGCGCTGGCATCACGACCACAAACCGTCCTAATGGCCCGCTGTTCCTCGGCTCTCGGCGGAGGAAACAGCTAATGACACTAACACCTCTTTTACGCCTAAATGGAACATGAAGCACAGCAACAGTGCGTGCTGAAAACTGCCAAGTCATTGGCCGCAAAAGCTGCAATTTTTGTCGCATCTCTCGTGTTCATCAGCCCCTCCTTCCTCTGTCACAACATATTCTCTTGAGTGGTTTCTTTTCTCATCGTAATTACCATTGTTACAACTCCAATTTTCATTTGACGTCAACTGCAGGAAGACTGATGGCAAAAATCCTTACCTACATCACGACTAGCTTCTACAACTACAAGACTCCCTTGAAGTTAGACACACAGCTGACGATGAGATATATATACAGAACTTTCACGTAAAAACTATCCCACTTGTAGGGGAAAGAGTGGGTGGAGAACGTCGCTCGCAGCCGACGGGATTTAAAGCACTGTTCGTGCGAGATAGTTTTTTTGCATGAAAGCCCTGTATGTGCTATTCAAAAATGAATACTAGTGACCGGATGTTTGGTGTTTTAAAGCTATCACGACTAACCTTTGCATTTTCAGAGCAAAGGCGAGTAGCTTTAGGTATCTCATGAGAAAATGTTCACTATACAGATATCTATTTTCCGTTGCTATACTTAAATAATTTTATGAATTGGTTAACTTAAGTTTGATAAAGTAATTTGAATACTCCAATATTTTATATAACTTAACTTTAAATGCAACATTTGTATTAATGTCATGCTCATTTATTTTCCTAATTTAGCTGAACATACATTAATTTCTATATTAGTGTATGTTACATTCGCACATCTCTATCGCATTGTTCATGTTTCCCTCTCATCACACTTTTAATAATAATGTCCAACGTAGACTTTCAAACCGTTATTTCATGACAAATGTCATGAATTATGTTAACGCAACCTTTCAAGATAAGATCGAATTTAGTAGATAATTTACTGCACAGCCTGAACCGCACAGTTGGTCCCATGATTGTATCTGGTTAGGCAATATTGCTGTTTTTGCTGCAAGGTTTGCTGCATCACAATAACTTAAATGCGATTTTTAATGATTAGTGTTCTCCACTAGAAACTGAGATTCTGACGGATTTCTATGAAATGGGTATCCTTTGCGATAAACTATTTTGTTACGTCCAGTTTAGTCTTTCATAGCTTCAGTATTTCAGTTCAAAATTCAAAACAGCTTTAAACGTAATGATGTATTTTTATATTTAGAAAATACTTTTTGATAGCTACAAGAACGAATAATACATTTTGATTAAATAACTGATGGGTTATTTAACGACTAAAGCGAGAAAGGAAGTTACAAATCATTATGCTGAACTATTAGTTACTGGGTAAAACTTTGAAGCTGTCCTTATTACAAATATTAATATATTTTTCAAATTAATTTTCTAAGTTTAATTTTTTTTTTCACTAGCTATCCTTTGTTGAATACAAGAGGTACAGAATAACTTATCAATATGAAGAAACTATACATATCTCAGAATCAAAATTAAGAAAGCTAGGAAGCTAAGGAATAAAAACACGGAATAACAAGATAAGAAAAAATATATTTTGTGTGATAAATGTACTAATATCACAAATAGATTTAAAGTTGTGGTAAGAAGTACGCTGTTACATGTACATCAGAAGTTAAGAATAAAATTGAAAAACAAATGCATCTATTACTTAGGATGAATATTTGTTGTAGGTTGGCAATGCTCATAAAGGGAAAGTAAATTAAATATTGAAAGAATTAGATTCAAAAAGTATATACTGCGGACCGTTAGCGAGTATACAAAGCAAATATTAAATGAGCTTCTTAGTACAGATTGTTAACGAAATTTATATGAGCGGTGAAGGTACGACAGGGAAAATAGGATAATGAGTGCATATATGCAAGGAATACAATTTGCTAAGAAGGAAAGGAATATTGACGCGCATGCCGAAAGCATAAGAAGGAAAATTATTAACTGCACAATATTTATGTAAGAACCATACATTGAACCCGTAATAATAGTAAATGTATTCCAAAATCTATATATTGAGATTTTTTGCATACAATTTAGATATTTATGAAGAATTTTAATACTATAATTAAGCTAGTAACTTCCTTGTACGGCGTGAATTTGTTAATTACGGGTTAATGTTTTTTTATAATTATTTGTTCTTCTTTAGCTTTGTATTCTTGTTCTCAACTACAATACAGCTCTAATGGTTTAATGCAGGAAAAAATAGTCTATATTACGGTATTGATATTAATTTCTGTTAAAGAAGTATAAGCGGGAGTCTTTGCAGTTTCAACAGAACTAAAAGCGATGTAGTGTTTCGATGTTTTCAGTTTCGAAATGTGATATCACACTGGCGACATCTGGTAGCTAAGTGTACAAACTAGTCACTAAATAAATATTTTGATCAGTTTTTCATTTCGAAGTAATTTGTCATTTGATATGATGGGAAAGCAGAGTGAAGTCACTATAAATGATGTAGATATATTAAATTCTGCAGAAGTGAAAAAAGGAATACAGAGATCGTGAAAAGGTCTATATTTTTTTCTGCAATACGAGACTATAATGACATTGTTGAAAGAAACAGACTTACCAGCGATTCTGCGAAAAGACTTGCTTTAGTAAAATTTCATTTCAGACATTTTACATGTAAACAAATGTTTGAGCATTTGTATGGTAACAAAAAACTTCTAAAATGTTGTCTGTCTAGTTAGAAATGTCCAGGAGAATGCAAAATGATACAATTGATGAAGTGGTACATGTGTTGGTGAGGGGAAAGGGGTAAAGTAGCAGCATTTTCAGATTTCAGAATATGTTAACGCTGGGTCAAATCACATCCTAAATCTATTATTATTATTATTATTATTATTATTATTATTATTATTATTATTATTCATTTAAGAGTATACTTGGCTGTACGTGACAAACAGCTTGCTTAAAACGATCGGGGATTGCTTCCATCTTAGAATGTGGCACAATCGCAACCCAGCATTCTTATAGTCCCAGCAATTAAATTATGAGGGTTTCCAGGTAAACATTTAGCATGCGGCTCCTGTTGCACATAATGTTAGAGGATTTTCTGTTAAACTCGTTAATTTTCTGCATACGTTTGGTTTATTCCTTGTTTACTATTGCGCAGGCTTTTAATATCTGTGCCGACGGCCAAAGGTAGGTAATAACTAATGCGTTATCAATGACACTGAATCCATGGAGATCTTGAACTGCATTGTATTTACGAAGAATAAATCCCGAAATATTTTCCTTTACCATAAGCATATTTTCTGCAGAGATATACTGATTAAAGTGTCATTAATTTTAAAGATTAGTATTAAATGAAGATGAACGTTTATATCCTTATTTAATGGGGAAATTATGTTATTAAAAAGTGTATAATGAGATCTAACTCTGAATTTGACAATGTTTTATTAAGAATAGATTTTTGTTATCATTTTTAATAATAAGTTATAATTTCCCTTTAAGGATTAAGAGGCTATACTTTGCATAGGTTCATTAAAGAAGCTAAAGAAACAGGAAGGAAGGGAAAACAATTTAATGAAACGAGCATACTCACTATTATAATCTGCATAGACATGTTATGGCTAGCGAGAAAACAGCTGTTAGCTTAGAAATCATTCATTAATACAAGATAACTGTGTGATGTTAATTTTATACAAACACATTGTAGCATTAAAAAAGTGATATGCAAAAAATGTTGCTATTGACATTCATGTCTTAATAATTTTGACAAAGATAAAAACAATCACATTAATTATTTTTAAAGAAGAAGCCTTTGAGGACGTCAAATATTTCAATAATATATGCCACCGTATCTATTCAATTTAAAAATAAATAAATGTTGCATTTCTTCATGTATGAAAGAGAAGGGATAAAGAGAAAAAATGGTGCAGAAACAAATAGTTACGTTAACATAATGTTCCGAATCGACTGGAGGGAGATGTAACTACTACCTCAAGAGCATCTCAGAAATAAACTTTTCGCTACATCAATTTATCCGAAGGTTGTTTGAAGAGGAACACGCTCTCTGGTAAATAGCGCATAGCTCGAACCAACAAATGAGCCTACAGATCATCTGTGCAGCAGAAAGATTATTTTACTTGCGACGTTAAGTGTTCAGTTATATCTTCCGATGAGATAGAACACATTTTTAAACATTTAGGTAACAGTAAATTTATGAAGAAATGCATAAACTTAAATTTAAAGAAAATAGGTGGGCTGAATTTAGAAAAAAAATATGTTTATTCAGTTTTTATCCAATACATTTTTTTTTTTTTTTTTTTTCCATTCAGCATAGAGTACAGAATTATAATTTGTTAGCCATACCAAATTATTTGCGTGGTATTATCGTAAATTCAGAGCATTATTATATTAATATTGCTACTGCATTTAACAGTAGAATTAACGTATAGTCATAAATGCTAATACTCATGGATCTGCACTCGTATAAAAATAATAGTATAAGCTGAGGGGGCCATATAAAGATTGTATACTTTTTCCACAAAAGTATTTAGTAACAAACGAACAAATTTATCTCTTTCATACAGCAATACTTCATAGCTGGCTTTATTTGAAGTAATAACGTAAGATGACTAGAATGAAACAAAAAATACTTGATTAGGGCGCATTTGTGGTCAACACGACTTTTGTGATAGAAGTCTGTATACTGTTTTAAGCTTAAATTCTTTCTAGAAAGATAAAAGATAATGATAACATAAATTGAAACCTTCAATTAAACAAATTCTATTATGCATACTTAAGACTTTCTTATAGGAATTCCGAAATTGATCCCATCCAGGTAATCCACGTTATATTTTCCCTTATACATCATTCTGATAAATTATATGACCACAAGTTTCGGGTTTTGGAAAGCCCTGAAAATAATATAATTCCATTAACGGTGCTTCCACCGTTTTGAAAGCAGTTCTTCACGGAGACAAAAGAGAGTTGGAGAAATGATTTAAAGGTAAAACCGTCATTACTAAAGAATGGCTTGTACTCTTACATAATTTTAACCGGTGCTGCGCTTAGCTTTTAAGTGGAAATGTTGGTCTCTTAGACTTAGAGGTTAAGATGCGATATGGCAATGCTGTCCCACCTCCATATACACTGGGAACAGGGAACATCGACAACCTCTGCGGTCTGCAGTAGGCGCACTCATATGTAAATATATTGCTCAAGGTAGGAAAGAAGTTATCGTCCCACGGAAAGTATAAATTATTTTAAACACAACACGAAGACAAATAAATGTTATCAGGAACAATTAGTTTTGCTTCTGAAAGCCGCATGTTGACTTTCAGAATTGATGAAACAAATAAATCAATGAAATGTCACCCGAATCAACCCACTATAAGTATTAACTAAGCATTAAAGCCTTAATTGCAGCAAACCAATAATAAAATGTGACACTAAATATTTTAAAGTTTTTAGAAAATTTAATGCTTTTGAAACAAGGAGACCATGAAAAAATGATGATGATGATGATGATGATGATGATGATGATGATGATGTGATGTACACACGAAAGTGGTGTCTGAAAAGTTTTCGACCTTGCGACAATCAGCAAGATACTTGCTTTTACTTGGTACATCCGTCTTAAACATTACTTTTAAAATATCAAGTAATTGTTTAAAAAATTTTATTTTACAGAACTTTTTAAAGCAGACGTGTTGTGGACATTCCGTAAAATGAATAAAAGCGAGTTTGAATAAAAGAAAGACATGCCAGGTTTATAAACGTTAATGGGAACACTACATTTCAAATGATTAAATAGACAGATGAATTTAAATTATCTGTGCCAGCGTTCTTCAAGATGAGCCACGTGAAGAATTTTGTTTTTTTTTTACTGGTGTTTAACGCCCGTTTTTACTACTGAGGCACCACAGACAGGGAACACTGTGATACATGAGATGAAATGATATATTGGCAAAGGATTTTTTTAAGGATGGAAACGTTCCAGGCCCAAGTTTACGGTACCTACCCGGCCTTTTCCAGTAATGAGGACTGAGGAAAACCTTGAAAAAAGTCAGTCAGGGGAACGGTCCTGGTGAGGTTTGAACCCCAGACCTTCCGCTCACGAGTCTGCGCCTCTACGACCTCGGCCACCCGTGGCGGTACGTGAAGAGTGTCCCAAAAGTGCTAGAGCAACAGAATTCAATGAACAAATACATGGTATGGCATTAGACGTTCGGCGAGATAAAGTGCATGAAATTGCCGAGGTGAAGGTATTTCAAAAGAAGGTGGGAGTTATATTTTACATGAAGAATTGCATGTTAAACAGCTTTGTGCAAGATGGGTTTCGCGTTTGTTAACGCAGTTCAAAAACACATTCATATGAAAATATTGCAGCCTTTTAACATGAATGGAACTGATTCCGAGCGTCGACTTACAACTTTAGATGAAACTTTGATACTAGAATCAATACATCTGTGAAAAAGTAGCTAGAATTCAGTTGTTTAGCGCCAAAGAAGACAAAGTTGGTTCCATCTGTAGGAGATGTTAAGGCATCGGTCTTTTGAAACGCTAAATAAATGTTATTATCGTCTTCAAAAGGTCAAAACCATAACCAAAAGGGAGGTACTATTTCAATCTTTTAAACCAATTGATGGAAACAATTTGTGAGAAGACCTGTTTTGCAGAAGAAAGTATAGTTTTTTTTCCAAGACAATGCACTTGGTCTCAAGTCATTTACCAATTAGAAAATTAAAGATTTGAAGAGATTAAGGGATTTTGGATCATTCACCCTATTGCCCGAATTTGTCTTCTGACTTTCATTTGTTCCAAAAGCTCAAAGTCTTCGTCACTGATCAGCGTTTTTCGATGCGATTGCAGCTATACGGAAATGTACTTCAGAGACGAGATAATGAATTGCAGTATCGCTGGATTAAATATATTGACCTTAAAGAAGTTTACATCGAAATATATACATAAATGAAATAGATTACATGATATTGCTAGCAGCGAGCAAGCTATTTACGAGTTTCCAAGAAGAAATGCGTCTAAAAACTATATTATATAGAGGAAAAAAATAAAAGTGTGAATTCTCTGAGAGCAAGTACCTTAAATTAATATAATAATAGCAATGACAATAAGAGCGAACAAATAGCAGGAACATCATTCACGGTCTCCAACTTGACTCAAATTGTGAAATGCCAACGAGGGTAAAAGGAGAGTATACATATTTCAGTAAGTTTAAAATCTACTGAATTCAAAGTTGGACTAAATGTATTTATATTTCCTTTTCTGCTCTTTTATCGCTCCAGGGCTGGATTATAAGTGTTTACTGAGGATTCTTTCGTCCAGCATTTGGCATTGTGTGTTATCTGTGCGTTATCATCTGCAGGAGATGAAGACAGTACGATAAGGTGAGTTCTGCAAAGTAATTTGTACACATTTGCAATAATTACATATAATTTCATGCTGCAACATAATGAATGATAAAGTTTCATCTATTTGTTTGCGAAATGTACTTGTTGTGATAGATATTTCGGGAAATCCATTGTAGTCAGCAAGCATTATTTGTTCTCTCTTTCATACTTGAATTCTAATTTTCTTTCTCTAGCTCTACTTCATTTATGCTACTTCCATTTTGCTTCTTTAAGTTGCTCGTGAAACAAGAGTTTTAGGCACACTGTTGCACGTTCATATTTTGTATTCTTTCCAAAAGTCTTCCAAAATGACTTACGCAATATCAAATATTTACTGAATGATATTAGTTTGTACATGAGAATGTATAACATTAAACGGAAAAATAATTGGAGTAGATGAGAGATGAAAAAGGATTGAAAATGTACAAAAGCGTCAAGCTAGAATGCTTTCCTAGTCTTCATAAATTTTACTAGGATTCCACGCGTGCTGGGTTTTGTCATGATTTTTGTTTTACACTAATGGATCAAATAAAAGCTTAGTCGTTTTCTGGTTAGCAAGATTTGAGTGTTCTGCAATTCCGGAGTGAGCAAGCTGTTGTCATTGCTGAATCATTTAATTGATTTTATTCGAAGTGCTCTCCATTTTTGCTAACAAAATGCGTATTCAGGAAATATAATTATCTACGCTTTCTAAACGAAATGCAAGAAAAAGTACAACAGAAAGAAATTTTCTGGTAGTACCTAACACACAAAACAAGCAAAATCGGAAGAAAAATTATGTAAATTTGGATTTACTCGGAAGACAGAAGTATAAGATATAGCGTGTGCATGCAGGTTGTCAACAGTAGAAAGTGGTACTATGCTCGTCATTTAAATGTATTGTCCAAATAAAACAAAACTCAGCAAGAACAGAAGAAAGGTTTTTGTAAGGCGATATTCAACATTAAGTAATAACCCGCCACGGGTGGCCGAGGTCGTTAAGGCGCGGACTCGTGAACTGGAGGTCTGGTGTTCTAATCCAGCCAGGACCGCCCTCCCTGACTGAAGTTTTTTCCAGGGTTTCCTTAGCCCTCATAAACGGCAAATGCCGGAGAGTTACCCTAAACTTAGGCCTGGAACGTTCCTTCCTTTAAAATCCTTTCCCAATTTATCATTTCACCTCATGTATCACCAGTGTTCACCGCCTGTGGTGTGTGCTTCAGTAGTAAAACCGGGCGTTAAACACCATTAAAAAAAGTAAAAACAATGTGGGAATAATTTAGGAAATTTGCCAATTTTATAAATAATAATAATTTGATTTTCTTTGTATTTGAGTTTGCGAACATTTTTGTGCTGATGTTAGCATCCGTAAACGATCTTAACAAATGCACGTTTCTACCCAAAGACCAGTTTTTGGAATAAAAAGAGTTTATATATTTATTTATGTATTGCGGTATAACTTTATTATTCTGAAAAAATTTCATTTACAGTAGTAGTGTGTAATCACTAACAGTAACAATTATGGTTGTTATCTTTAAGTTATGCGACTCCAAATGTGCCCCCCTTAGCATTACAGCACAAGAGAGAATATTTCTCTATGGCTTTTCAATCACTCTTCTGATTAAAGATAACTTGTGAAACGATCTTGTACGCATCCTGAATACTCTGCTTCTTAGTAACGCACTTATTTATTCAGAAAGGTAAATAAATCAATACTATTAGTTCACAAAACTCCCAGAGTGTTCAACACTAATAAGGTACCTAATATTTTATTTTTAGTATGAGAAACTACTATTGGAAAGAGTCCCGTCCTGACCGCTGGTTAGTTTTCTCATGAGACGGTATATATTATTGCATTTTCTTCTAACACTGATTTTGCTCATGCACGAAATATTAAATTAAACGTTTTGAGATTTGAACTACCTTCAAATGAAATGTAATACATTTTATATTTCGTAGTTCACAGAATAAGCATTTTAAAATTTGAATGTAGTATTTTGTAATTTTAATAGCACGTATTCAGAGTTTAATACTATTAGTATTTTTCCACAATTTACTTGCAGAAATCAACATTTTTTGGTGTATAATAATTAACTACAAAATATTTTAAACAAGTATTATATTGTAATAAAAATTTGGCAATTACAAAGAGATTTTAGTAACTTTAAGATTTGAGTTTGGCATTCAAGTCAGCAATACGAATGATAAATTAAATATTGAAGAAATTTAATTTATTAATAACAATACTTGCTTTGACTTTAAGCACAGTTAAGCATTCCTTAAATTAACGAACAATACAGATTTATAAACTTTACCAGCATTTTAATTTTTACATTTTTATACTTTTTAAAATAGTTTTAAAGTGTGGATACAGACAAACTGTAAACTTTTTCATCTGCTAACATCAACACCTATTTGGAGATAAATTCATTATGGAATTTATTTCAAAGTTACTTTCATTATTGTTTTCTTGTTTCTACTACCATAAGAATTAGTGAGAGAAATTTTTTCTGCACATTTTTTAAGATTTACAAATAATTTAAAAAGAAAGGAGAAGAAAAAGCATATTAGCGTTTTCCTCGGAAAGCGAGAGCAGCCTCTTGACTCTGTATAAAATATGTGAACTCTAAAAACCACGAAAATGTTCAAGTGCCATGCTATTACAAGAGCAAAAATTAAGCACCCATAATTTTCATAACGATGGGCTTCTTTCAATTAAACGGAAACGAAACATTGTAACAATTCTACACATGATGGCAAATTAAAATGTTTTTTTTTATTAAATTAGAATTAATCATTTCCTATAAAATTTAAATAATTTATTCAAAATAAATTAAATTTACATACAGAATATGAGAGGTGTTTAAGATGTTGATTTTTTGGTTTTGTGTGTTGCTTTTTATTAATTTGTTTAAGCATCAATGTGGCAGCATAAATTTTGTAGGGACCCCACTGTGCTAATATGTGACTTTTTATAAAGACAACCGTGATAAAGTCTTACTTTTATGTTTGGTTACAGAACACTGCGGTGGAATATCTTTTTTACAGGCCGTATAGTTAGGAATCTGTAATAGCATTAGCATGCTGCGTTGTTTTGAGTCAGACACATATTACAATTATTATTGACGAGTTTGGGAGTTTTGAACTATAATGACGAAATGTTATAAGAGAAATTTAAATTATTTTTTATTTGTCAATGTTAATGCATGTCCATTTTAATAAATAATTAAAATACTTGCAAAGTTTATAAACAACTCAGATAGTACATGTATTTATTTTATGGACTTTTTTATTTATATACAATAATTTATTAGTGTGTTTGTTTTATATATCAGGTACAGATTAAATTTTTTCTACAATAAAAATTAATCGCTTTGTAAATATTTGAATATAAAAATTTATAGAAAAACAATAAAAATAACTCGTTTTCTTCTGAATAAATTAAAGGAATATTTTTAAAATGAAAAATAAAATATCTCTAAGCAAAAATAATGGACATATTTAAAAAAGTAAATTCTGGTACAAAACTCTAGTGTTGTACTGAAAAAAAAAATGAACGAAATTAATCGAGAAATTCTGAAACTGATGGACCAGCAGATGGTTGTTTTAGCCATATATACATTTTTGTATAATTTTTCTTGTTTGGTTGTAGAATAATGCATTTTCGTTGTTTCAGTACGCAATTACAAGGGTGTTTTAAAACTATTGATTCAATATGCTATGATTTTCATATAAAAGCTACCCGTTTTTCAAAAGATGTTATGACTGTTCTTATCGCTGTTTGGAATCCTGGCCTCTTGGTTAACTATTCTTCCTTTTTGATGTACTAAATATTAAGCGTTTTGTAAGCTTTGCTGAAGTCCAGTCTAAAATGATTATTGTCTGGAACTTTCAATGCTTCTCATGATCTGCTCTTCTGTTCCCTCCCTCTTTTTGCCTTCTACTGCTTATTTGTGTTCTACATGAGTGTCATTTCCCCTACGGGCATGTGCGCTACCCCTGTATACTCTGAATTAAAACGGGAGCGCGCTAACATGCCCTTTATTGATTGTGATGAGGGAAAGCTAAAAATCAAAAGGGGAAATCTTTGTAATTTGTACGTTTTCTCAGTTTTTAATAACAGAAAAACGATATACAAATCGTTTTTGAAACAACACTCGAAACTAACATTTTAAAGTCTCTTTTATAATTTTGAAAAACTATTATATTTGTTTACTTATTTTGTGTCATTTTATGTTCTGACAATTAATCCAAATGTAATGTTTATTCCTTTAATTGAATTTTTTTCAGCTCAAATTCTTTATAAATTAACTTGCATAAATTTGTGCTCTAGTCAACATTTTAACACACAAAAAAGTCATTAATTGATGGTAAACAGGGAATATATTTTATCACATATGATAAATATATTCATATCACATATGAAATGAAAACATTAAAACGTAGCTTTAGGAAATAAATGTGCTTTAAATTCAAGTGTTTTGTCTAAAAATACACTAAAAACTTGGTACTCTGTTTCCTTTCCTTCTCCACTAAGTAACATCACGACCCATTTCAGGAACTTCAAGCTACTGTGGTGTTACTACTTATTAACTTCGTGATGCATTAGGAAAAAAAAAAAAAAACAAATCTGGGATTTTTTATAAATCCAGTTCTCATATTTTTACCCATGAGGTAATTTGACTGCCTGCCACTAAATCTGTCCAAACGAAAGTTAAATTTGTGGGAAAGTAGGGGAAAAATTACACGAGAAAACGCTACTTTAACGCATAGCCTTCAACAACAAAGAAAATAAATAAAATAATTATATTTATGTATGTGCATATGCCGTTTTTCTTTTCTAAGATTACACTTCAAAAGAAGTATGAATCATTAGACTATCGTGTCAATAAGACTCTCAATAGTACAGTTGTCAATTTGATCTTCACTGAATATTGAATGAAAAGTGGACTGAATTTATTCTTTAAATGCCACTTTGGATGTTTGCAGTTCCGTGAAGTTTATGTTACAGCACGTATATAGTACTCCTAATCGAATATTTACCACCTCAGTATAACACTTTTGATTTAGACTATGCCCAACATCGACGTTAATGCGTTGTTGATCTGGGGAAATAAGAAAAGTTACAAGAGTTGTTGCAATAGTGTTCTAGATTTTCAGATATCAGTAACGCTGCAGTTTTATTATTTAATTCTTACCTTGAAACGGATATCCTGTGAAATATGGAGCCATATTCAAGGTAGAAACTGCCATTGAAGAGGAAGAAAACGCCGTGGCTGATGTAGGGTTAGCCGTGGTGGAGGTGTCGCGAAACTGCAAGCTACTGTCAAGTCACCGGATGCGAAACAGAGACAGTTGGACAATACGATCATTTAACTCGAACTCTACACGAGCACCAACATTCAACACCTTCCCTGGAGAGCAGGTTGTCTGAACTGGAGCCTGGAGAAACACTGACGTTGTCTTGACTCCTGAGGCACACGTTTCTTTCTAAGGGGGGACAGAGGGGTGGCTCTAGCAACCTAGACCACGCCTCCTACCGATTCCATGCAGCACGCGCCGTCGGCACCACTTTCATCTGCTCTCAAATGTTCTTCCATTGGTCCAGGCGGTAGGTTTAGAGGAGGGGTTCACGTGACTGCTCTGCTGGAGGCGCGGGGTAAAAAAGAAGTGGTATGTTAACCACCTCCTTTGGCTGCCTCTCCGCCCTCCCTTCGGGCCGCATCACCCTGGTACCTCTTGAAGAATACACGCAATACAGCAACATAAAATAAGTCCCATGTGTATTACTCCCTGAGATTTCATTTACCTTTTTGTTATTTGCAACTGGTTTTCACTCGTAGATCTGAGGCTCATATGAGTCTCGAATAATATTCTAGAACTGACTTCACGGATGCAAAAAATTATGAAAGTTTTGCAATTTGACCCGTTATGAATGACTACGTTTTCATAAAATTGCTAGTATGAATAGTGCCAACATGTTTTCTAGATGTTAAGTATCATTTTCTTTCTTGTTACTGAAGTTCATTGTTTGACATATTATTTTTCTAAAAACTGTTAATTAATAAACACATTTTAAAAATAGCTGGTGTAGGCAATCTCAAGAAGATTCCCCTCCTGTTCTGCTAGTAAACAAATGAATTAGTCAATCGTGTAATTTTACTACGTCTTCCGTTGACTTTTCGCATTGGAGATTAAAGAGGCCAATTATAGAATTCGAATTTCTACTTTCTACTTTATTTGTGCTTAAAAACATCACTTTTGTACCTGCAATTAATATTTTTATACTGAAGGGTAGAGGATTCAGAAAAGCCCATATTTTTATTCCGAGCGGTTTTCCAGTTAAGCTATGGAACAGAAACACCTCTTCGGTTATCTTCAAAAAACTTACTGTAATCAACCTTTCCGTGTAACAAATAAATTGGTTAATCAGCTTATACTCTTATTCGGTCCTATGCATATGAAATGAGCAATATATTGTTGTTATATGTAACATAAGTAAGACCTATATTTTTATATGTTTCATTTAGTTGTAGGCAAGTGTTCTGTGCTGTTAGATATGTAAGAAATGAATTGGTTCATCAGTTTATACCCTTATTCAGTCTTTTGCATATGAAATGGGCAATACATTGCTGGTATATGTAACATATATCAGACCTATATTTTTATGTGTTTCATTTAGTTGTAGGCAAGTGTTCTGTGCTGCTAGATATTCTTGAAACGTGTAAGAAATATTGCAACAAGTTAAAATTATCCAACAAACATGTGTGCGGGCACACAGTGACCAAATAAATAGGTCCGTGAATTCTGTGGGTGGTAACCATGTTCTGGTGGAATGGAAGACAGTGCCTCAGTAGAGTAAGTGGGGAAGGCGAAGGGAGGGGAACTACATAGGATTGGTAATCTATTCCTTCAAAGCATTTTAATATCCTGTGTACCTATATATAGCATTATTTTCCTGCCAGTTTTATTTTTCAAGCTTTAAATTCACTTTATCAAATCCTTGACTGCTTATAAATTACACGAAATTCTCCTTTGCAGGAATAGGAAACCTTTGGAAAACAGAAGATTATTCAAACAGGAAATGCAACTCCTTTTAGAATAACACTTCAACCTTAATTCTGAACATTTTGTTCTTGCTGAATTTCAAAAACCGTTATCGTAATCAGTAATTGTTCAAACGAAAACTGACAAATTTTTCCATGTTGATTTACATCTTCATTAGGTTCGAAATGGTGCCTTCATAGCACTCAACAGTTAAGTGAGATCTCTCTCGTACCAGGGGTGGACACAGAGGTCTGTGTCTCCCAGTGGATTTTTGCATTTAGGACGGTAGCTAGAGTCTAAACCGACCCGCCTTCGACCGCAGGCGATTACGTCACCCAAGTGCACCAAGTGAACTTAGTTTCAAAAGCCGAGCGAACCCAGCTACCAGAATTTCACTCGCGGATAGGTCACGTCTAGCATAGACCTACTCACTTAAGGGGTGGGTTACCACAGCATTAAGATAGCCACCACCCCCTCAACAATAACGGTGATTCAGGTAAAACCTGCCCCCAGGATACACGCCTAAGGCACTCCCCTGGGATACATCGCTCTTGCGAATGCTCAATTGCCCTTGAGTTCCGGGTCCACTGCCACGCCGAGTCCAACCCAATCCGGACAACTCCCTTTCGGGAGGGGCTCGTTTCAAGTCCGGCCCGGCTGCTTCTAGTAACGTCAGAAGTACCACGGGCACTCAGGGTCCGCAGATCCCGCACCTGGAGCATCTGAAGAGCAAGGCCGTAGCCCCCCCCCCACCCTTACGGGGCATAGCACTCAACAGCAAGTTACCCTCTGACTGCCAGATAAGATCTTATAATTTAAAATTATGTAGCTACCATCTGGTTCAATTAAATTGGAGCAGACGCGAATCCAATCCTGGTTAAGTTGCCTAACCGAGGGTTCTGTCCGGAGTTTTTCTTCGGTCCATATTGCAATCGACGGAGTAGGATATTTTCGGTACATGAGCCATGCTCACGGCTAGCCCTGTGTGCCTACGCTCCCAATGGGGCACCTCCGGGAGGAAGGGATGAATTGAGGAAGACTCCTGGAGGCGACCGCACGGACGCAGATGAGGTCCTAACTTGTTTCCAGATGTACGAGCCCCTCGAAAAATACGCTTACATTCCAGACATCAAGGAAAAATTCGGGAATGTAACAGCATTCGCCTAAGTTACCAGTTGAAACCGCAAAAAAAAAAAAAAAAAAAAAAAAAAAAAAAAAAAAAAAAAAAAAAGTTCAGGATGGTCTGCTCAAGAGGAATTGAATCTCCCAATTACGAGTCCCAAGCATCAACGCCTGAGCCACACCTTCGGTTAGGCGGGTTTTAGTTCTCATATATACCGAATATCATTTCGTCTTAATCACTCAAATATCATCCTGAAGAACCTGTAATCGGTGTAGGCTCTTAATGTTACAGACTATTAAAGGGATAATAATTATCTTACCTATATTAACAGTTTAGCATTCTTTTTTTAATTTATCGACTCTTGAAAAACCAAGAAATTTTCCCTTATATTCTTACGTTAAAAATATAAATTTTGAAATATCAAACGCATAAGAACAAAAAATTCTGAAAGTTTCCTATTTATCATCCTAGTACTTTACAGTGGTAGGTATTTAAGAAATGCATTTCTTTAAAATTTATTTTCGTATATTTTTCGACTTTTGAAACACACTCCTGAATTGTTTGGTATTAGTGTTGAACGCTGCACAGTTTGTGAGTAACATTAACTTTTATGCAACTTGTGGCTTCTGTTCTGAAGATCACAGCGTTTTCTTTAATTGATCATGGAACTACTTTGCTCCGGGTAGCGTTAAAGTATCACACATCAGTAGGATTCTGGAAAACTATATATATATATATATATATATATATATATATATATCCAGGAGCATTTCACTTTATACAGCATTTCAAATATATTTACCTGCATTAAACATTACTGCTTAAGTAATTTTTATGAGTATTTTTCAACTAAATATACCAACTGTCTCCGAAATTGTTGCCATATTGTTTTGTTCTAAATAAACCAATTCGGCAGATAAAATAATATTACCGTTTTAATTACTCTTTTATTTTCTAAAACTGCAACTCTATAACATTTTTTCTGTATTCGAAGCAAGACCCTTCCATACAGGTCGTTACTAAATACGCCCAGAAAACAATTTGTATTCTTTGTGATTTGTATCCGTTAGTTTTTTCGGACCACAACTTGTTATAAGCAGAAATTGTACACACAAGGGTCATCCATTGGTTTAAAAAAAAAAAAAAAAAAAAAAAAAATCAAGACTTACTCAAATTATGGAGGATATATACACTGCTATAATAC
The DNA here is from genome assembly GCA_030762175.1 of Metallyticus violacea. Taxonomy (NCBI): domain Eukaryota; kingdom Metazoa; phylum Arthropoda; class Insecta; order Mantodea; family Metallyticidae; genus Metallyticus; species Metallyticus violacea. The sequence continues at coordinate 212,670,055 of CM060846.1, read as the reverse complement.
TGACCTCATGGACAATTAGCTTATTTGAAACAGTCCCATACCACAAAAAATGTCATATCTTCTTCGTGGAGTAGAGGAAATGAGACAGCTTCCAAACATCAAGGTAAATGTGAATAATATAGTCTTCAAATATATTTCTGCAAATGAATAAACTTCCTTGCCTCTAATAGTTTTGCATCTGTTTTTGAGTGGGAGAGCTAATTAAACATTCGCTTATGCTTATAAATAGTAGATACGGGTCGAAATCAGTTTTCTCGACAATCGATATTCGATTGTGTACGTGTTTAATCTCGATATTGAATCCCTCGATAATCGATACTTTCACCTTTTTGTCCATTAAAATACAGATTTCACATTTTATAATTTATAGAATATGAATATATAAAATTATGTGTGAATTTTCTTACTAAGAATGTATTTTTATTATGAGACAACAGCTTTACAAGGACAATGACTTTAAAAGAATAGGCATAGGCTTGTTGACTGCCACTTCTTCACTTGTTACACTTTCTCTATCACGATTTGTTATGTTCAGTAAAATAATTTTTATGAACTTAAGTGCTATGTTTATTTAGGTTGCCTGTGTTGTTAAATTCATCACCTCTCGAAAATCTCCTTTTGCAAATGCTGTAAATGGATCAATTATCACTCAAAGGATTCAAATGAAAATATTTTCAAAATTCTCTCAAATAATCCATTGAATGTATATTACGAAACGTACCGGTTTCTGCTATTTCAAATTACAATTGGGTTAAAAATAACTTGGTAGAAATATAAAGGTCAGATTTCTTGCTAAAGAAGTTTCAGTTCAATATTGTCATAATAAGTTAAACGTGATTAATTATTTTAACAAATCACATTATGTGTTTACCAAAAATCTTCTTTTGCTATAGGTTAGACACACAACTGAGGTTATTTTGTAGACGTGTCGTGATTTTTGCATAGCCGCGAAAAATAAAATACATGCTAGAAAATACCGCCACGGGTGGCCGAGGTCGTTAAGGCACGGACTCGTAAGCAGAAGCTCTGGGGTTCGAATCCCGCCAGGACCGTCCTCCCTGAATGAGGTTTTTTTCCTTGTTTTCCTCAATCCTCATAACTGACAAATGCCGGGGAGGTACCCTAAACTTAGGCCTGGAACGCTTCCTTCCTTAAAAAAAGTATCCTTTCCCAGTATATCATTTCATCTCATGCATCATTAGTGTCCATTGCCTGTGGTGCCTCAGTGGTAAAAAGGGGCGTTAAACACTACTGAAAAAAAAAATGCTAGAAATTAACGCAACTGAACGCTCGAAAATATCTACTTCAGACTACAATATTTCAGCTCATTTTATTGTCCTGGTACGTGTAGTTGAGATCATCTGCAGAAATATAGGAAATGGGGTCGGTGGTCGGGTTTAGAAGGGCATCCTATTTCTTGGTACCTGCTTCCTATTATTTAGAAGCTTATCAATGTTTCTTGTGACTGCTTGTGGCAACATTAATAAATCTTGTTTTACCAACAAAGTATGGAAAAATCCAGTTCATATATAGGAGTAGGTATCGTTTCACATTGATACCTTGTGAGTATCAAGAACCAGCATATAATGAATATATATACTTATACAAGATGCATCAAAATTAACAGCGCAAACTGAAACAATTCAAAGTATACGGTGATAGAGGCAAGATCGTTTGAAGTAAACATGGGAGCGTAAACAAGTTGTGTGCGAGAGTAGTTACTGCGAATGTGTGGTAAGTAGCCACCGCTGACTTCATTCGTTGAGTGACTTCATATGCTTCACTCTTTGCGCACTTAAAAGTGGTGCTCGTTGTTTACAAAACTGAACATTACCAACAGGTGGTGTTGTTATTAAACTGTACACGACAGACAATGGGCACAGTCATAGCAGTCAGATTGCTTGTCTAAACAGAGTCAGGTGTGCTGAACTGTACTAGTCAGAATGGAACCGTACAGCATCGTAGAGTATGCAAACATGCATTTTATCTGTAGTAGGGCTGACGGCAATGCAAGGGAGGCTGTATGTTTGTACCGTCAAGAATACACCCCGAAAGTGGCATATTTACAAGAACAGAGAACAGGGTAGTTTCGTACGTGGCCGGGGAGCAAGAAGGCCTGCACGCATTACACGTGAAGTTGGAAGCAGTACAAGTCTCTCCAGGAACTTCAACGAGAAGAATTGCCACACAAGAGTCTGTACTAAGCAACAGTAAGTGTATGGAGAATCTTGCATTGTAATTCACTGTACCCTTACCACCCCCAAGGAGTTCAATGTCTCAGTGATCCGGACTTTGGTACTAGAGTGAATTTTTGTAAGTGGATGCAATAACAGACTGTAGTCAACCTTCGTTTCACATTTTATTTACATACGAAGCGGGGTTCTCACGCGATGGCATTTTTAATTATCATGATACACATTTTTTGGTGCAAAGTAAACCCATATGATGTTCATGAGCCATAACATCACAACGTTTCTCATTGAATGTACGGTTAGGGATGCTAGGTGATCATCTTAATGGATCATACATTTTTCCACGGAAACTCACTGGACGGAGGTACCTTCGGTTTCTACGGCGGAATCTTCCAGAATTGCTTGAGAATGTTCCCATGGAGCAACATCGGAGTATGTGGTATATACATAATAGAACACGGGCACATTTTGCTGCTATTGTAGAAGACATCTAACGCGGAGATATGGATAGCCTGTACCTTGGTCTCTACAATTACCTGATCTCAATCCTTTGACCTTTTCTTTCCAGGATCATCTCAAAAGTGTAGTGTACAACACTCCCGTTGTTACGGTTGAAGTACTGAATCATAGAATTGTATCTGCTTGTCAAGAATTCCAAGATGATCCGAGGGTGTTTGAAAGTATGCCAAACTCGCTGCAGAGACGATGCAGAATTGCATGTAAGGGCGATACTTTGAACAACTCCGTTAACAGATAAGAGTGTACAGTACATTACATGTAATATACTAAAGTAGAACTGTATTCCTGTTAAGTTAAGTTATGAGTGAATTTTGAGTCAACTTAGAATTGAAATTAAACAAAAAGTCTACTTTTCAAATTCATTTGTGCTAGCTAGGACAATGTCTGTGGTGGCTTGCAGACACATATTTTCAATTGTCTGGCACATGGTTTGTTTGCGATCCCATTTTCACTGAAGCGTTTTTGCTGCTATTATCGTATACTTTCAATCGTTTCAGTTTGCGCCATTAACTTTGACACACTATGTATATAGACTTATGACTATATTATATGTAAATTTTAACACGAAACAACGGAACAGAATATTGCGTTTATATCCCATTGAAATTCAGTTTAAAAAATAACTATTGTAACTAAAATTATTAAAATATAAAAATATTTTGGAATAGACCGAAGCATAACAATTAATTCCTTTGGGAAACCAACTGATTTGAACAGCTAAGCATTTTATGTATTTTATATTCATATTAGGAAATAATGTGTTCTTTCTTTCACCTGCTGAATAGGATTAATTTCCATCCCTTTATATGAATAAACAGAAAATTAGTTATTTCATGGAGAGTTCATTATTATTTCAACTTATTATCTAGGGTGCAACACAAAGCTGTCATTGAAATATACCTAAAGCAATTAAGTTGATTACCACAGAAATCTTGTGAGTGATAATTCCTTGGAACTTGTGCTTCTAAATCATATCAGATTGTTTGGTTCATGATTGGATATCTCCGTAAAGAAGGTTTGCCTTTGAAAATCAATAAAACTAAATATATAGTAGAGAAAACCACAATAAGTCATTTCTGCGACAGTGTGAGACAAAGAAAGAAGCGCATAAACTGTGTTTCTTATTCTCACGTTCGCTACAGTTTTACAATTATGTAACGGTAAACCCAAACTGGAAACACTTGCAAACGTTTTGTTAAACAAGGACTACATTTTAAAGGTAAACAAAATAGAATATTTTTTAAGTTAATGCCCAGCCTTGAATAATGCATCTTTGTGTTATTTTACCGAAATTCTAAAACTGACTTATACTGCTCTAAACTACGGACGTGTGACCATATGCCACTTCAGAGCCCAGAATGTTCAAATGTTACGGGAAAGTGCAGTACAGCAAATGCTAAAAATAAAAAATTATAAAGACATGTCCTAAAACATGATCAAAATATAGACATGATTAACACTCCTGCATATATTTTGTGTAAAATTATGAATTTCCGTATTAATAAAGATATTTACGAACGAAATAGCTTGAACCTAAGAATCAAAGTTGGAAATAACTATGTTTATTCTTTCATAATTTGCGTCTGTTTTACTTGAATACATTTCGCTAAACTTTTCATTTCCCCCGTCTTACCCCTATTGTTTTCAAGCAAGTTTGGTGTTTTTTGTGAAAGGGTAGAAATGCTTCATCAGCTGTAAATATTTATGCCTACAGATATATGAAAAGTAAGTGAATAGTGAATGGTAATTAAGAAAATATGAAGGTGGATTTTAAAACTTTACCTCCAAGAGAAAAAAATCACCGTCACTGCTACAATTTTTTCTCCAAACTCTTTGACAAAACGAGGTTATCTCGCACTTTCAGAGCACTTAGCCATCATGAATTTGTGCTTAAGTCACGCTAAAAATACCAAGGCATGCCGGAGGACGGAACAAAAAAGTTGGTGAAATCCTTTTCATTCCTTTACCTTTTCCTTTGGTTAGTAAAAGAAACAACTATCGCAATCGGGAAGGGAGTAAAGAGATAAAGCGAGCCGTTTTATGCACTTGAATCACAAGACATATACAAGTCAAAGCAAAAGGGAGAATAAATTCAGAGTGGGCAGTAAAATATCGAGCTTCCAGAATAGGCCCTTATCGCTCTCACGGGGTTTTGGTCTCTGTCAAGTCTGGCATCCCTTCCCACTCACGGTCGCCTGCCTGTCCTTGAACTTTGCAGCGGTATTTAAAAATAAGGAAATGAGGTTAATGAAAATTATATATGTAGAGTGGAGGGAAGGATTTGGAAAAAAAGGAAATTAATTTGATTTGATAGGTTTCGGATGTAATCTCAGGGGTAAAAAATTCCTTCCTCTCCGACAATGGTTACCACTGTCTTTCAGTTTTGCCACGGCTGTTGAGACTTTAATTTGGATAATTTTATGGTCCTATTACCATAGGGGAAGGAGTCTTGGAGATTAATAATATTTTTTGTTAAGGAAGATGACACAATTTATTTTCATACACCATTGCACATAAACCATTGCACTAAACTAATATAGCTCGTCCACTTAATACTCTTTCAAAACTAACTATTGCTTTCCCCTAATGGAAGGGAACTGAGAAAGCTCTTCCACTGATATTGCCCCGCTGAATACCCTTGCCAAACTGACTGTGGGCCGCAAAGTTACAAACTAAACAAACATTATCTACATGACTTTTTCCATCTAGAATGAATTCAAGTGGTTGGCTTCTTCCCTTGAAGAGGATAAAAACCTGTCTTTTCATCCCTATAGTTGCCAAAAGTTTTATGATGCCTCCCCTGCTTAAGAAATTCTCTAATAAAATAGCAATAAACATCTTGCCCAAGGATTCTTTACCTCAGGCTACAGAAATTCCCAGGTCAGATTTTATGGCTAGGGTAGCTTTCTCCTCACTTGCGAGAAAATAACATTTTACACATAACTGAACACTTGTACAGGGAAATAACATTAGACTCATGGTGACAACGAAGTTGCATAAAATTATTTGCTAATTAATCTAATTAAATATGAGGGTGGCAGCTCACAAATACTGCCTCAACTTTCGAGTAGTCACCAGTACATTCGTTCGCGAATACTTTAGGGCAACGTATTTTTATGTGTAAACGTTATTATAAATACAAATCAGCTCTTCGCGTTCGTGAGGAATGTATTCGCAAAGGCAATTACCTCCTTGCATAACTGCAATTCACGATCTTTTGAACAAATTTGACTACTGGTTCAGTGAACTTATGGTATAGGAATATAATTTTAAGTTCACGTTGAGACTTTCTAGATTTTAGCGGGCTATGCGCATGTTAGTTTTATCTTTAATCTTCATTCTTTTAGAAAAGTTCATTTATACTTTTTCAGCACATACAGAGCTCCCACAACTTTACATCAAAAACACTGAACTTTCCTTGTCCTTATATATTATATAATTTTAGAGTTTTTTTATTTTAGCACTAAAATGTTGGTACCATAATTAAAATATATTACAATGATATAAATAGCGAAAAATGTGTTTCCAACTAAGCTAAGGAAAAAGTGACTGCAATTACGTAATTAATGTGCATTAGGAATTCAGAATAAAATGTTCAGCTCTAACTTAGCTAATATTTCTTTACACATAATACATTAAATATCCCAAAAATTATAATAAATGAATGTCAAAATATTAAATTTTTGGTCGTTAATAGCAATTACTTGTTGTAACTGTTCTTATAGTGATACATGTACATGTTCAAATATATGGAACATTTTAGAATATTGCACGCATAATTAAAGATTTCACCATACTTGCCAGTTTACGGCTGGTTCAAACTGCCTACTTTATGTAGCCGCTAGAAATCATTCGGAAGTTGTTGCGTTAGACGACATGGTTCGTCCTTTCACGCTAGCATATCAAAGCAGAAGTCTGCTGTGCTGTTTTCATTAGTGTAAACAGCATGCACCTCTGTGCTTCTTGCTGGTACGAAAGAGGAAATAGGTACGAAGAATTTAGTTGGATGACTTAAAAACTTGACATATGTTAAACTGTTCTTTTATTAAAACTTTGACCTAAGAATAGATGTACCCCAGCCGTAATATATCAACTTTTTCCTAACTGCTTATGCAGTTTTGGTATAATTAAAGATGCTGGATTTTTTGGGGTATTTGTAAACGAGACTAAAAGGCAATAACTAAAGGTACTCAAGTGTAAATTGTGACTAGTCAGACATTTTGTGTGTTAGCGTTGCTGATTGTTGATTGCGAGTTCCTGGGTTCGATCCTCGGTACTAGCTTAGAAATTGCCTAAGTCTTGAACGAAGTTCACCCAGCCTCATGAAAACAAATGGGTACCTATCAGATGAAGAGATAGCGGATACTGACCAAGAATGCTGCATGGCAGCGATCGGCGGGTGTGTTTGCTGATCACATGCTCCACCCCCTACAAACCGCCACGGGTGGCCGAGGTCATTAAGGCGCCGACTCGTGAGTAGGAGTTCTGGGGTTCGAATCCCGCCAGTATTGTTCTCCCTGACTGAGGTTTTTTCCAGGTTTTCCTCAGTCCTAATAACCGGCTAATGCCGGGGAGGTACCCTAAAATTAGACCTGGAACGTTTACTTCCTTAAAAGTAAATCCTTTCGCAATATATCATTTCAATTTACGCATCACCAGTGTTCACCGCCTGTGGTGCCTCAGTAGTAAAACCGGGTGTTAAACACCATTAAAAAAAACCCTGCAATACTGTACTCTGTCTATTATCTCGCAAGACGGAGACACAGGACGCAATGATCCTGAGCAAGCCATAGTCCTCCGGGACTGTTGGGTTCGGGGTTGGTTATTTAGTTAGAAATGTGTGTTACAACTTCAAATAAGTCCTTATTTGTGTGTCATGTCTCTCGTTCCCCCAGTTATTTTATTAGACAACAAAGGAATCTCGGAAGCAATCAGTGAAATGCGTACTACTGAAACATGTTATAAGTGAACATGTTATATTGTGAAACACAAAACTGCGGATAGTTAAAAAATTACATCACATTGGAACTAGCACACACCGTAGTGGGTGCAGCAATATTGTGAAGTATCCTGTATTTGAAATATTAAATAATGCAATTTTATATGTAAACAATTAATAAGATTGGAATAAATAAATAACTTTTATTCTTTTTCTGTTTTGTATCTAAATCATCCCAGTATAAAAAAACACTCTTGCATTCCTCTAACAGAATTTCATTTTAAAATTCTAAAACTCCATTTTATAAGAGCACGCTTTATTTTCTCTCTCTATTTCTATAATTAACTATGCAATTTCTAAATGCATTCTTGTGCATAAAGTCAGTTCTCCATAGCAACAGTGAATACCATTGGTGTACGACATCCCGTCTGTACAAACAGGTTTAGTCATATTCGTTCCATCATTCACAATGTCACAGCGATAGTTCTGTTGCGGCTACAAGGACATGAATGCAACCAGTTGCATCATTTCTGGCGCAACGCTAAATAATTTCTTGTCTGCAATGCTCCTTTTAGCGGTCGCATACCAATGGAGAAGAGATCAGTGATTTGTTCCACGTGGTTTATAATGTTTATGCAAGAAAAGGCATAAATTTTACATTTTTGTAATCGTTATGACTTAGGAATTTTATATATAATCATTAGGCACCTAAATGATGCAGAGCAAAGCGTTTAAAAAGAAAGTAATTACACTTATTATTCTCGTTAATTCTCCTGCCAATAGCAAAGCACTGAAAGGTAGTCATAGTGATAGCATGAACCTGCAGAACATTATTATTTTGTTTATTTTAGAATGCTCTTTAACATATTTGGTCATTAGTGTCCCATTTAATTCATGGCGTAAAATGTCATTTTGTTCAGAGGCATCTTCTTCTTCCACACTTGAGATTCTTTTAAGTGATATAAATACAGGAAATGGCACCAACGGCTTTACTTTCCTTCCGAGGGAAGCAATACTTAGAATTCTGTGACCCTGGCCAGGTTTCATTGCGCGACCTTGGGTTTATTAAACAAGTATGGGCGAGACGAGTGCAGCAATTCATCACTTTGTTTTACCCAGCAATTATGAGACATTTAGTAACAGTAAATCGAGGAACAAAAGTGACATGTTCTCTTCCCAAACAAGATGCGATAACTATAGCCTATTACAGAGCGCTAAGTGAGGGATGTCCTGTTCCTTTTATTATGCAGACCTGCTTTTCGTTGTTCGAAGTAAATACGTTAATAAAAATGGGAGAACGGATCAGGCCAAAATTAGATTTGTTAGAGTAGTCGGAAGCTTTCACGGCCGGAGTCAGACTTATAACTAGAAGTTTCTTGTGCTTGAACCTTCTCCTAGAAGACTCAGACCGCGCCACTGAAGATGTCCTCCGCAGGTGGGAACGAAACGTTTGGACTCCTTAGTTCCAACAGACCACGGCTTCCAACCCCGGAATAAACTTCTAGTTATAAGTTAGGTTTTTTGGTTTGTTGTTGTTGTTGTATTCTTTTTTTTTTTTTTTTTTGTATATGCTTACAAATTTATTTCCATTTCATCTAAAGAGCTATTAAAACGTTGCATATTTACAATCAAATAAGATAATGCAGTCTTCTAACTTCAATTATTACGATTATGTATGGTAAATATCAAGAAACAAATCCAGTGTGAACATGTTCCAACAAAAACTGGTATAACTAAATTAATTGTCACCAAAAGTTGATTTTTTCTGACAATGTGTATAATGTGACATCAATAAAAGTCATTAAAGCAGAAAACATGTTTTCCGACAGTAAAATAGATACTATATATAATATTTTTGGGGTCAGTACCTGACCCCCTTCCAATGGTATCCAACTAAACTATTATTATAAATGTGTGTTTTTAGCGATATTTTAAAAGTAGTGACATAGCAACTAACATTAGCCTATCTGGACCAGCCCTGATGCTTGGCAACGGAAGATAAAGAGTTCTAATTGGAGACCTGAGGGTGAGAAACAGTATATGGCTAATATGCAGGGAAAAGGAAGGTTGAACAAAAACTAATGCCGTTTCTTAGCCAAGATGGAATTCGTACTTAATCAAATTCGCTGTCTGATTTTTTCGGATCTCAAATTCCCTCTAGGAAGGAAAGTGACACTTTCTTAGCACAAACTAAAAGAGTTGTACAATCTTCTTACCAAAGGACCTTGAAATAATGTCAAATTTTCCTTTATTAGCGTTATCAGGTAAAGCGTTTTCGCAACAGGAAACTGGATTCTCAGACCGTGGTGTAAGTTAAAGTAAGCTTTTATTATTACCCAAACAAAAGAGTGTAAGCGAAAGGGGGACCGGAAAGCGGCAATAAGAGCGAAACCAGTGTGGGAAACAGAAACCAATCCTTTGTAAATACCACCTGCGGTAACGACGTATTTCTTTTATGTTTTTTGTTGTTATGTTTACTGCAATGTTTTATTGCGACTTCTTTGTAAGCTATAGTGTTCCTTTTAACCTTACATCGCCCTTTTAACTCTGTCTTGTGGTTACACTTGCCAACTCCTCTTTACCACTTCTATTGTGCCTGCAGTTATTATATTAAACTTACACACTTTGGAAAACATCTTGTGGTTAAAACCGAACACCATTCCTTCATGCTTCCGTGACCCACTAGAGGGATTATGCTATAGAAAATTCCTTCTATTCTGAAAATACTCATACTATTGAAATATTACGCACGATGGAATTTATTGGACATTTTATTTCAGGTTCATTATCCACAGTTAATTTACTATGCTGACTGTCCAAAGTTTCAGGTATTAATTACATTCCTGCTGTATGAGCTAGCGGATTGAATTTGCTCGTAATTATCCTCGGTTTAAGAATGACGCTATAACCAAGCTTAACGATTTCTATCTTCACAAACATTTCAACTTCCTACTCTCATTGACAAAACCCCACCAAAGATAAAAGGAAATAACTTTGGTGTCTAAGACTAGCTGCATTTAAATGAAGAAAATCTGTATTCATTCAGAAATTACAGAGCATCCGTCGCTTGGGGCGCAATTACAAAACACTAACCTTTATGACTAGAAACACGCCAAGAAGGCGAAGTAGATGTGAGAGAAATGTCGAGTGGATTAATATCGCTATTGCTGTCTCGGCGGAGCTGCACTCTCTTGGTGGTTGTTTTAGACTTCTTTCAGATGGACGTCTGCGGAATTGCAGCAGTGGTGATAACAATGAAATATCGGCAGTATATCTTGAGTGGCAGGCAGCACAGTGCACATGCTATAAATGATCAATGGGAGAACTGCAGCTATATCAGGACCCGAAGGGTCATCTTGATTGATCTCATAAATATCTTCGGTTGGATGCAGTAACTACAGTAGAGTTATATCAAAATAGAAGCAATGAAACTGTAATAATTTCCGTATTCATGTGTTTTCTAGAAGAGTAATCTTGAAAGAAACTTTCGCTACGCTTGCTAGCATCGCGGAATGTATCTGCTATGGAAAAAAAAAAAAAACAAGAATATTCTGGCGAAGCATCGTGAACCTGAAACAAAACCAGCCAACTGCGCGAATTAAGTTTGCATTTAAAAATTACTGCATTTGTAGAAGGCAGAAATTTGAACTCTAATTAAATCAGTCAATTATTCCAGTTTTCTTTCCTCATCTGAAAAGATTGTTCACTAATGTAACGTAAAATATAATAAACTGCATGCGAATTTGGTATGAATGAATGAATGTTTAACACCAGTTTTTGCTACATAGGCACCACAGACGATATGCGAGTTTGGTGATTAGTAAACATAGGCAAAAACATTATTTTTTTCATAATTTTTTCAATATATAGAATTTACTTAAGCGTGTACAGAGTTAGTTAGGAAATTATTGCTAAAATTGCCAACGCCCTTTTCCAGGTATTTTTTGTATATATCAATAAAACAAGGTACAGCTCATGAAATCATCGCTAGTGCTTGGTAGTGGACGAATGGAAGACATTGAAATAAATTTGTTGGCTATTTATACTTGTTCCATATTTAAGTTGCTTTCATTCACAATGTAATGTAAATTGAGAACTCTTAGATGAAAAAACAACTTTTTAGAAAACCAAAGAACCCCACAGTTTCTAAAAAAGAGAAGACAAACTACACTGAACATTCTTAAGTTTACGAGGTACATAGCAAATAACAAGGCAGGCCCGTTTTAGACACAATTGATGCATTACTTCTCCTAAACAGTTGCATTGAAAAGAAAAAGTAAATATATAGTAATGATAACCATAATATAGATTACCAGGAAAATGAGAAGTATATTTTAATTTGCAAGAAAAAATGAAAGAGAAGGAATAATCAGGTTTCGATTAGGTGTTTGGAAATTAAGGGGAATGAGGGGAAATGTTATTCAGGTATGTGTCCCATCTGTGGGGAGAAGAAGATGAAATTCACATTATCTTCCAATGTAAAGCCACAAAGGTGTGAAGGAAAAGTTTAATCTAAGAAATGGTTAATAAGGAATAAAGGAATCGTACTGGGAAAGATCTTTGAAGATCGTCAGCAGATACCCAAATTAAGGGAGCTTTTATGGAAGGTAAAAATGAAATGGAAATGGTCAGTTGAAAGATATTTAATTCATATAAAATTTGGATAATAAAGAATGCCCGCATGATTATTAAAATGTCATTGGTCTGGGATTGGTTGGGAGTGGAATTTTATTATATTTATTAAATTGTTGAGCTTGGGATATTGGAAGTTGCTCTAGAAAGGGAATAAATGTAGCATTATAATTGGTATTTGAGAAATAAAGGAATTAGTAGTTTGTAGCGATTGTTGTTAGCTGATTAAATAATGGTACAGGTAAAGTAAGTAAAATATTTATTTTAGTGCCATGGATTGAGTCGGAGCCTGGCCTTCCAGTAGGATGCTGCTGGTGAACTTGGGGCTGGGAATTGAGGTGGTAATTTTTGTACTTTGTTTAAGTATTTAGAATTTAGGTAAAGATGTTGTTACAAAATGTAATATTGTATCAACAATTGTTGTAATTGTGAGGGGTCACTTAAAAGGACCCGGGTCAGATAGGCGGAAGCCCGTTGTACTTTGTACTTTTTCTTAGCACTTCTATATTTCAAATATAAAAACAATAATATAAATCTAGTAATATTGGTGATTAGTGAGTAGAGTATATAGAAATATTGTACTATATATACCGCTACATGTGGCCAAGTCGTTAAGGCGCGGGCTCATTGGCGGGAGGTCTGGGATTCGATTTCCGTCTCCCTGACTGTTAGGCCTGGAACTTTTCCTTTCTTAAAAATACATTTCCCAATTTATCATTTCATCTCACGTATCGCCAGTGTCCACCGCCTGTGATGCCTTAACAGTAAAAAATGGCGTTAAACACTATTAAATGGGAAATGGGAAGTGGGAGGAAGGCACCCAGTATTATTTATAATTCTATCCTGTAACACTACACCTGTAACTGCTTCTAATGGGATTCTAACTGAGGATTAACTCTGAAAAAATAGTAGCATAATATCCGGCATTAACTCTTTACTAAAAAGTATATAACTATATTCTGGTTACTAGTGTAAATTCTCTTTCTTCATTATCGACTATTTTGTATTTAAGCTCGAAATTGGAACCAAACCTCACCCAAGCAAAAAATAAAGTTAGGGTCTACATGATAATCGCGCTCATTATTTAGATTCCACTCACCAACTCGTCAGTTGGTCGTTATTAATGTTAGAAATGTTGTTAGGCAGGAGTGGTCGCGCAGAGACAAAGTCCATTTATATATGCCCGCAAAGTACAGCAACGAAGGATTACTGTGCTTTATCGATGGAAAAAGCAGTTCTTTCGAAATTAACCTGACACGAGCTAGAGTGCACGCTGTTAGAGAGAAGGGATTAAAGTTTGTGACTGTAATGCCGAAACCTGCTATTGTTTTTACTCCGAAACGATAGGTAGAATTCGGGATCAGCTACACTGTATAATTGATGCTCAGCCAACTTCGCATCTATGAAGTTAGAATTCGCAGAATTTAGTATTATCCGAAAACGTATTATGTAACAGTGTTTTATTCGTTTATGTAGGATTTATTCTATGTTATATACATGTAACTAGAAAATAATATACACCATACAGTAACATTTTAATAAAATCTGTACTCTACCAAGCAATTGACAAGATAGACATAGACATATGCTGTTATTTGGAAGAAACATTAGAAAATAACATCTAGTAATATGATTTCCATCTTCTACTTTGGTTCTATAACAGCATCTCCATCTAGTTGTGAGCATTGTACTGCATATTAGATATGATGGGACGAGGCATGTATTTGTTAGAACAGGAAAACGGAAATCTGCAAGAAATGCAATGGTACATTCTGTATTGATTTGTATCATAAAAGCTAAAAAACTTGCATTCAGAACTAATGACTATTTTGCATTTTTCCAAACCATTGCAGGATAGAAAATAAAGACAGAAAATAATTATGGAGGAATATAATGCAGGAGACAAGGACTCATGAAAAGCTAGAGATATGGTTGTAATAATGTTATAAAGATCTTAAATTTACTGTTCCTAAGTCTTCTTGAACGAGTATAAATTTACATTATACACCCAATTTCCTCTTTGATTACTTTCAGTTATTCAGTTAAATTATTATTATTATTATTATTATTATTATTATTATTATTATTATTATTATTATTGTTGTTGCTGTTAATAAAAAAAACAAGAACTTTTAAATATTTAAAACGTGACACTTCTGCAAATATTTCTTCTCCTACTATTAATTTTTTTTATTTATGTGCTGTAATTTTCACACCCACACACACTCACAATCACACATATTGTTTATTTTAATTTACTTCGTCTTATTCCTTTTTCTTTTCTTTCTAGCTCATTATGCACTTCCATAAGTCGGTCCTGGTGGGCAGTGGTAACCATACTTTCCTTCTAAACTCAAGGTCGCGGGTTCAATGCCGGCCAGTATCGATGGATTTTTTCGGGCGTAAAAATTCTAAGTATGGCTTCCTTCGGAAGGGAAGTAAAGCCGTGGATCCCGTGTCGTACATTTACGGCACGATAAAGAACCTCAAGCCTGAAAGAAGAGGCCTCTGAGCAAAATTTGTCGGCCGTTTCACACCTGGAATTGAATGGGACGCTGATGACCTGAGATGTTAAAGAGCGTCCTTAAATAAAACGAATCAAAAAAAGCACTTCTATAAGCTTATTTGTGTCTCTTTAAACAATTACTATATTCTTTACATAGGCACATGTCTTATTAAACTTAGCGTATGTTATTCCTTTTAAATCCACCTCCCTTTATGCAGGGCCTAATAAAAAATAACTCCTTTCCTTACTCTTGTATTATAGTTAAATTTTGAACTTAACTTATTTATAATTATAACTTTTTCTTTAATGCCTAGCTAACCTCATAATTTTTTTGAAATTCTAATGTGTTCAGAGCCTTACAGAGTCCTTCACTGTCAAAAGTATATTTGAAGTCAACTAGTAACATGTTAGTATGTGAAAAAAATTCCCATATCTAGTACATTTTTAGTACAAAATTTAATAGCTAAATGTGTTACACTAACAACTATTTTCTAGTAGAAATTGACTGAGAATAATGCTATTTCAATCATTTTGAAAACGTTTTAATATTTTAGAATCTGACAGAGACGTTTCAAGCATCATTGTTTTAAATACATTTTGTTAGTAATATTTCACATAGGTACCTTTTTGAGAAGCGTGAAGTATACACAACAGCTCTAAATTGTGGGCAACTCGTTGGATATATACCAAACGCTCATCTTATTTATCATATACACGGTTAGTCCTTGCCGTATTACTTTAATTAGTCAATTAAGCAAAAGTAATATTTTCTGCAAGATTAATTTTTGAAACTATATTTCTATCCCATATTGGCTTTACTTAATGAAAGCAAATAATCACTGAAAACATCTCCAGCTGCAGTTTATGTGAAGAAAATATCGAGAAAATATAACATCGTTTAGGGGGAAAAAAAAGTCACACACACACACACACACACACAAACGTATCAAGGGACAAGAATCGCTATAATTATGAATTTACTTCAGCATATTTGTTTCATTTCACAAATATCATAATTCTCTCGGCATTTAGGTATGAAGTGCGAACTTAAACATGCTTGAGTATGCAAGAGAAAGACTTGAGAAGAAATACATCGAAAGCATCAAGCAAAAACATCAGCACTGACACGGGTGGCCGAGGTCGTTAAGACACGGCCTCGTCGGTCCCGCCAGTATCGTCCTCCCTGATCAAAGTTTTTTCCAGATTTAGTTCTCATACATGAAAATACCAGGGAGGTACCCTAAACTTTGGCCTGGAATCCTTCCTTCCTTTAAACAAAATCATTTACCAAAATTGTTTCCCAATATATTATTTAATCTTATATATCTTCTGTGTTCATCGCATGTGATTTCTCAGCAGTAACAACGGACAACAAACACTATTCAAAAAAAAAAAAAAAAGCTGAAACAAAGGACTAAGGAAAAGGATAGAGATTCAGGACTGTGGAAACACAGACAAATATATTGCACTCATATAATTTAGCCGCTGCTTTAATCCTAGGACGGCGGGTGAGGAAGACAGTAGAGGAAAAGTTTCGTTATTTTTGTGAAAAATGTCGGCAACCGCTGGGCTACGGGGCTAAGGATAAGAAGAAGTTGGGAAACTTAACCATAGAATGTCTTAAGATGAACTAAGAACTCTTTATCATGGAGTCTAACAGCAAGAGTGTTTATTGTGTAATGGATTATTTGGTTATAATGCACTGTAAAGGTCTTATTGGTCTTCTTCAAGACTAGACTTTCTATAATGCTTTGACGTTCAGTCGCGGTTTGCTTGGCGTGTCGTTGTTCCACTGAGGTAATCTGGTAGTCTTTTCGGAGTTTTTCTAGCCCTAAAATGAAAATGTAATAATTTATGACGTTTCTGTACCGGGTTCATTTGCATCTTCATAAAATTAGATCCATTTATTGAGGCAGTTATCATGGGATTTGAAAACCAAGCCTAGCCAAGAGGATCAGAAAGCACCAAAACCATTAAACATAATAGCTCAGAAATGGCACTCCTCTTTATTTTAATTATATGTATTGAAAAGTAAACTAGGAAAGTTTATACTTGATGACCTTTTAGTTCTTACCGTAAATTTCATTTATTACTTATTTTCGAGAATTGATAGTCTGCAAAGAGTAAGTTTATAAAAAAATTTATGTCAAGTAGTAAATGTTTATGATGCTCGATAATTCCTGTACTTCTGTCATAGAAGATGGAAATAATCAGAAATTTGCGTCTTCAGAAAATTAGATCCCTTCATTATGGCAGTGGAATGTGAAAACCCAGCCCAACCAAGATGTCAGAAAGCTCCAAAACATTAATCATAATAGCTCATAAATAACACTAACATTTACTTTAATTATAAATATACTTGGAAAGTATTTAATAATCTTTCAGCTCTTTCCTTTCAAGAACTGATAGTCTGTAAATGGCAGGTATATAAACTATTTTATTTGAAGTAGTTAAATCAGTTTATGATCCTCCATTACTCTATTCCTGTACCTCTGTTATAGAAGCAGGAAATTATCAGCAATTTGAAATTTAAGAGTAGCTTAGTCTAATAATTGACTTAACGTACTAACTCAGGGCCCTCATTTGAGGACACAGTTTATATAAGTCTGAAGTGTAAAATATTGCAAATGAGATATTATTATTAAAAATGTGTTAAACCAAAAGAATTATTAGAATCCGTGCAATATTTAATTTACTGAGACATTGTTTATTATTTTCTCCTAATGTGCACTGGATCAGTTTACATACACTTGTGAAATAATCAATAATCCCTAGAGTATTTACGGTGTGGAATTTATTTTTATTGGTATATGAAGATAAATAAATATAGCAAGGTGTGTAAAAAACAATTATATTTCTTATTCCCAAGGTGTGTAGAATATCAGATGTTTAACATTAGGTAAATGGATTCGTATGCACAAGTGAAAAGATTGTTAACAATGCATTTGTGTTTGTTTCATTGTTGCGAACGTTTATTGTTCCTTCTTATTATTGAATTTGATTTGGTACTATGACTGAGCACGGAAAATTTGGAAATTTGTTTTTGTGACTTTGAATCCTTGGATCCTTTGCTTTTCTAACTAATGAATGCGTCTTTTTATCAGTTTTCTTATTCATAAATTACTTACACAGAGTGTATATAAAATCTGAACGGGATAGAATAATAAAATAAGAACATTATATGTCCATTTAATTTTTATGTTTACATTAAAGAAGAATCCCCTTTTGTCTTTCTTTCTTTTCCTTTTCTGTGTGTCCAGATTTTATTTATTTTTGTTTATCTGTACCTATACTCCTCTTATAATGGCCTTAGTGTGAAATATTTTATTTCAACAGCATGATAGCTAAGAAAGATACCACCCCTTTAGTATGGAAAAAATAACTGTAGTTGTAAATGATCCGGAATTTGCAACTGTTCCTGTTGGCCACCCCCACTGAAGTATTAATTGTAGTGTAATATGTATAATTCAAACTTATTTATCATATTTCATCTATTGAAATTAGTAATGTGGATATCATATATTTGTAATACTGCATAATGTTAAATTGTTCCTTGTATCTCAACGAAAGAGAAAGTCTCTTGGCGTTTTTCGGTTAGGTTGTTTGTAAAGCCAACAAGGTCATAAAACTATTTAATAGGAATAAACCCGAGAGTGGCGTGTGAAGCCCCATTTTTAGGAGCCGTTGTAAGGTTAATAAACTGAAGGACTTTTAAATCCGTTTGGAACTTTGACCCCGACAGGCGTGTAATGTTAGCCCATGCCAACAAAATGTTTTAAACCTTTGAAAAATGCGGATGGCACTTTTGGCAGCTAAACTTAAACCAGTCAATGGAAAGTGTATGTTTGAACTTTTAAAGATACGCACGTAACTTGCGCGTGCCTTTGTGACTCCCTTTGGCGTAGTTAAGTCAACGATTAATTGATTACAATTTAATATATCAGTAAGCTTTTGTTCCTCCGGGACAAGCAGTTCTCAGTCCTCAGACGCAGTTATAAGATCTACACGTCGCTAGATACAAATTGTTCGCAGTGCACATTATAGGTTCGACGTTGTTGAGGCACGCAGTTCACAGAATCAACCGGATGCAGATAATACGCTATACTTTGGACGCAGGCACGCAGTTCTGATACATCAGTTAGGCAGATTTTAAGTTGATACTGAGCTGGGGTTATCTGTTATGCAGTCATCAGTTAAGCAGTTTCAGTTTCATACACCGTGGCATTCACCTGTAAGTTTCACACGCGGCAGCTAAGTTTGTATTAGACGTAACCAAGTCTATCGTACGCAAAACACCAGAGGACGCGAAAGATTTTTAACTTAATAATGCCAATATATATGTATAGATATATTATATCGCATCGCATGCTTATTTACTCTGCTGAACTTCTCTCTCATTCCTATTGAGTGTGAATGAACAAAATAGTATAATTCACGTTGAGAAATTGTTTTCAATGAAGCGTAGGCAGCAACAGCAAAGCGATCATTCATCAATTTACCAAACCGCTTCAAAAATGGCATCTTAACGTGAGGGCACTTGACGTCAACAACAAATCGCTTCAAAATTGGTGAAAAACCTGGGGCACTCAGCCGGAGCCTACTAAACCGTTTCAAAATTTGGCACCCAAGGGGGGGGGGCAGAGACAAACAGTCTCATAATTCGGCTCTAACTGTTAGAGCCGACTAATCCGCTTCAACTTCCATTAACATTTTAGTGAATATCAATATTATTGACGTCGTCGTCTGTCTCCCTGATGCTAATACACTAATTGATAATGATTGAGGATAGGATGAAACTGTTGGATCTGCTACAGTGGGTCCTGCATAATTACACCTTTCTTTTCGCTTCTGCAAAAATTAATCAGCCCTAGTCACACTTTTACGTTAAACCGTCAAATAAATCGAAAGAATGAATAAAATTTAATAATAATGTTGCTGTCAATTGGGAGAAAACTAATTCGTAGCATTCAAAACTAGAAGAATAGTCCAAAGATGGAAAAATGAAAGTTGAGTTTCAA
Source organism: Metallyticus violacea (assembly GCA_030762175.1). Lineage (NCBI taxonomy): Eukaryota > Metazoa > Arthropoda > Insecta > Mantodea > Metallyticidae > Metallyticus > Metallyticus violacea. The sequence goes on along the minus strand of CM060846.1, from coordinate 212,650,249 downwards.
AACATATCGCCATAGAAATACTCCAAAATTTATTCCAAAATGACGGTTGTGAACATATTGTAAAATGCACTGTTAAATAGGCTTACAATTCAATGAATATATCTGACTTTGTGCTTAGTTCTCATCAGGAGAGATGAGAAATTATATTAGTTTTTACTTTTGTCATGATATTACAAACTTCCCTCAGGAAGGTTGTACAGGTCAGAAGATGAACATCTATGATTAGAGATTGTGAAGGAAGCAATGACAGGGAATAAAGATTTTATGTTGAAACATCTCATACATAAGAGGCAATAATACAGCCAATGAAAACGAAAATGATATTGGCTTAAAAATAAGATCTCTAATAAAGATGATGAATGTAGTATTTCAACATTGTGGAGTTTTCGGGAAATACTTAACAATAGATGTAATTATAATGAAGTATTACTGCTTGAAACAGTTTGTCGAAGGAAAGCCAATAAATTCTGGCTATAAGCTTTGGGTCTTTTTCGGATCCATTCGATAGTGCTTAATTTTTTTATCTATATTGTAGGAAGAACTGAACTGAAAAAGGAAGGAAAAAATAGTCCTTGAAAATCATGTTGTTCTTGACATGTTAGATTGTGTGGGTGATGCTAAAGCCATAACGAGTTATTTGATAATTATTTCATCAAGTGAGACCTTATTTACTTCCAATCTTTAGGTTGCAGAGCCACAAGTACAGTGAGAGAGACACGAACTGAAAGTTACTCTCTGAAAAATCATGTGGAAATGAAGAAAGGAGAGCATAATCATCATAAGATGGCATAATCCCAATCGCTATTAAACTGACATACATAGGCAGAAAAAATTATGTACAAAGAATTTACGACAATAACGGGGGTTTATCACAAATAATATGATAGTGGGAACAAATGGTATCAGTGGATTCAATATAGAAATACAGGTATCAATATGAATAAACGTCATAGCTACGTTGCGATGTGAGTGGGTGAGCCGGTCAAATGTAAATCAAATTGGAGGAGGCGCAGTCATAAGCAGGCGGCACCTCAATTTAACCACAAATCACGCATTGTTCTATCAATGTGCAGATCTTCGTGGAAGACTGTATTTAAATTTCAGTTAATGCTATCACTGAAGTAATTATTTGTACGTTTTTAAGATAAATTGTTTGTGTTAATTAAAATATTGTTTTTAGTGTATAAACATGAGCCAATTATCTTCAAAAAACGTAAACCGCCATGTTAGCTTAGTTTAAGAACAGTTGCCGATGATTCCTCATAGTCGCGATAATTTCAAAGTTTGATTTGTTCATTTCCGCAAACGTTTAGCATTATTGCAGGATATGACAACTGAATCTTTTTGTAACTATCACATATGTACAGGTCAATTTATTTTAGAACTTGAGGTACAAATGTATTATTATATTTTGAGTAGTAACGTTAAAGATATATGCAGAAGGTATAAATTTAATTTTAATTCTCAATATTGTTCCATCTTGTACTTTAAGATTTTGGGATGCGTAAGTATGAGATCTACTATGTCATCATATTAATTTTTATCTCACTCTTTCATATCTTATATTAAAAATTAACTTTTAGTACCATGCTTGTATAGATATTTTTAGAACATACTCTTCTGAACGGCAGGGTTCAAAATTGCGTTTCATATGCTCAAAATTAACCTCTTAGTTACATTTTAATTCCAATCTATAAGCAGAATGTCTTCTTGAATTTTATTGATTTCCGAGTGTAGAAAATATGAATAACGTGTACATGTGCTTAACGCCTATAACAAGATGTAATTCTGTAGGTCACGTACAGTGCGAAAGAGGATATATGCTTAAAGATGTTTGCGAATGCGTGAAATTCTGCACGTTAAACAATACAGGGTGCAAGTTTTATGGTGTACCCGTAAATATGTTACCAAACTTAAATCGTACTATAAAGGTGGAAAGTTGGAAAGGAAGAAATGATGGATTGTCGAGCAATAATTCACAGAGTCGATTACTCGTTACGTTTGGCTCCCGATTGGAAACTTGCCCCCATAGAAACGGAGTTATTGTTAGCATATAACATAATTGATGAGATGAATTCATATTTTAGTGACAATTACGTGTACGTATTTGGGAATTGCGGAAAAGGTGATTGGAACCTAAACATTAGAGGGAAATGCGTTACTGGAAGAGCGAAAGGTGCGTCTAAATGGTCTGCGGAAGGCACGTTAAACATTAAATGAGAATGTGGATCCGGGACAACGTCTGAACCCGAAGGTGTTTCAATAAATAATTTGTGAAAAATGTAAGGTTCCGTTAAATAAGGTGAAACAGAGACTCGGTAGGGAATGTAACGAAAAATAATAATTTAATCAGGGAATTAGATATTGCTCTAGTGGATAAACAGAAACTAAAAGAGGATTTGGAAAGCCGGAGGAATTGATTTTAACTATGAAACTTTTTGGAAGAAAGAAAACACATCTTAACTCGTCATAGAGCCTTGGTAGATACAATTAAACAAAATATAGATAAAATATATGGACAAATTATGCGAATGATAAATTAAATAGAAAATGTAACTAAATTACCTTTATGAAATGGTAAGAAAAACGAAATTAATGGCATAGAGAATCTTTACGTTAACTATGATGAGCATATGGAGGAATATGAAAAGGATGAAGATATATTTGATGAGGAAGAAGAAAATGTAGATGGCGATTTTGCATACATAACTAAATAAACTATAATAAAGTAATATTTAATATATTGGTGTATAAAGCAATATACACATTAAACTAAAACAAATTTTTTCATCAGTAAGTATTACATAAAAGTACAATATTATGGAAAAAGGTTTATTAATATAAAGTATATTATTATGAGCAAGTGTTAAAATCATATTAGCTAGTATAAAAGTACATCATAATTTTTGAAAAGTGTTTTCACTTTTTTTTACCACTTAATACCACAAACGGTTCAAGTACACAGCTATGAATATGTTAAAATAAAGCTATATTTAATACTTTAACATATTTAGTTTTTGACATTAATATTTTTTCACATACTATTTGAGCTCCTTTTTTTTTTTGGAAATGTTTTCCTTGTAGTTTCAATTGTTTCTCAGAAAACACATATTTATTCAGTTAAGTTTTTATCTATGCAACCACCTGCAACACTGAGACCTAAAATAGCTGCCCTTGACATTTCTGAAATACGAATATATTTTCTGAAATACAAATAGGTTTTTTTGGGAAGTCTAGCTGAAATTCCAAAAGGTATTTTAATTATTTGTCAGATTTTAATACATATGCTTTTGGAGAGGACACATCTAATCCAGCCGATTCTTAAAATTTTTAAGTGGTGAGCTTTTAAATTGTAATGTTGTGTAAAAGTGATATACATAATGTGTCCTTGAACTGAAACAAAGTTATCTTTCGAGCAGTAATATTAGAATAAAGTACACTATTGTGAGAAAATGTTTATAATTATATCACACTAGCTAGTATAAAAGTAAATTATATTTTTTAATTGTGTTTAACACCTGTCGACAATTGAGGTACTACAGGGGATTTACATGCACCATCATGAATATGTTAAAATTAAATGTACATACAACTAACTTTAGTAATATAGATGAACAACAGCTAAATCTACAACAAATGTTAATATTCACATTTTCTTGTATAATAGTATATCATATTTTTCATAATGTTTAACACCTTGTTACAGCTGAGGTACTATGGGCGATTTACATATACCATCATGAACATGTTAAAAAACAATGTAGATGAGCAACTGCTAAAACCAGACATTTTCTGCGTCAAACACCCCATTTTGGAACAATGCAAATTTGCTATATGTTCTCCCTTATATATTGAGGTGGGCAAATAGGAGAAACTAAATAAAACTAACCCAATTGTGTGAACCGTTTCACAATTTAGCAACTGCCTGAAAAAAAAAATATGTTTAATGTTTAAAACTCAGGGACTGTTGTGATTATTCCAGTATAGCTGTTCGGAGTACGGATTTTTTAGCCTGTGTATGTATACAGTTTACTCCATGGAGGGAGAATTGCAATTACCGCACTCAAAAATTTAAGGGATAACTGCAATTACCGCACTCAAAATTTTAAATATAACTGAAACATAGTATTACAGAGTGCGGCGTAATAATAACATACTGCAACACTGCAATTCATTCAGGTTGAGTTAGTACAGGCTGTAATCCTACTGTATCTTTTAATTCGGTATTAAGCATTTGTTAAAATGTATTACTAAGATCAATATTATTATTATTATTATTATTATTATTATTATTATCATCATCATCATCATTGTTGTTTGCATTATCATCATTGTTTTCATCATCATCGTTTTCATCATTAGCATTGTTTTCACTATCATCAATACTTTCATCATTATCAATGTTTTCAAAAATATCACATATGGTATTGCATTTACTACTGTATTTAATGAATTAGCAAAAGTTTGTAGTGTGGTTACTAATACTTAAGATGCGTGTAATATGGTATTCAAATAAGATAAATCTGAAACTGGAGACTGCCAATTTCAATTTTCGAATATAGGTACCTGTTTTGACTGCTGCTTCTATTTCTGCTTCCGCTATTGTTCTAACTGCTGCTGCTTTTACTGTTGTTGTATCTAGCTGCTGTTTTATCTGTTGAAATCTAACTGCTGATGTTTTAACTGCTGCTGTGTATATTTTTATAAAACCTGTGCAGTGGTATAGGTATAAATTTTGACATAGGTGGTAATATCACATTATGCGTTCTATTGCCGATGACTGTATCTTCTTTAGTTTCCATTGTAGTTGCTGTTTGGTCTTCATCAGCAACTAAATCGATTATCTCGAATTGTGCTCTACAATACATTTTTGCCGGCGATGTGTGCTGCTTGTATCTTCAACTACTGCAGAATGACAATGATGGACGATAAAGCTCAATTCTATATACCCTTACCAAAGTTAATTTTACACACGTGTTACCAATGGGAGAAGTTGTTTGTTCCAACAAACACATTTCCTTGTAAATAATTAAATGCACTAGACAAAGGTCTGAAGTATGTGTGTTGGCGTAATAGCAAGAAAGGGTAATTAAATGCAATGAGCCTGGTTGCAAAACACGAGTTAAAAAGAAATAGCAAATCATTTTTACATAATTGGTACTCGTAAGGAAGAATAATATAACAAACGTTGGACAGATAATACAATCATATATTGCTATGATAATAAATATATATGTCAAAATAATAACAAGAAATGGTAATTTAAATGAAAATGAAGTGAGGTTGCAAGTCGTGAGTGAAATTGCAATCGCAAATAATTGTAAATAATTGAGTGGACTAAGCGCGCAGGGGTTTACAAAGAATAATTTAAAAGCGATTGGCGAGGCAAGAAAATAGCAATTCACAGGTAATAATTTAGTGGAGCAAGTGCCTGTACTCTTGCGCAAGAACAAGGAAAATATAAGCGAGACAAAGTCACCTTGTGCACGTGCCTAGTAACATATAGAGTGGCGCAGCACGTTACGTGGCATAGCATATACAAAACCTACGGAAATCGGTCATCTCCAACTTCGAATTTAAGGTGAGTACAAATATTTTTATTAAAAGTAACGAGTTTCACAAAATTTCAGCATCGAACAAGAACGCTTAATAGATTATATTCGGGGTATTCTGAAACTATAGTTTCGGCAGAGCCTATGCATAACGATGAAAAAGAGGTTGATCCTATGGAATGGATACATAGGGTGTTTAGTCAATATTTATAATTTGTAAATAAACAATTGTTGAACGGCGAACTGAGCTATTTTGGCATGTCTGTAGTTAATACCGAAATTCCCGACAGAGGGTTTCACGTTAGCGTTTGAAGATTTGAACAAGGAGGCAATATTAAATTCGGCAGAATCCGTGATGCAGAGCAATTATGAATGTTTACGTACGGTACATTAAAATTCACGTTCACCTTCAAATAGTGGAAGGAAATTGCTTTACTATCAACTGCAATGTGGGCGACAAAACTAAAGGTGTCATAGTCATTAAAAAGGTTGACAATTTATGTTCACCTAGAGCAATTGCAATCCAGCATTGCAAAGCTAGAGAACAAATCGATCTATAATGTAATAAAAAAATGCAGTAGTGTACAATCGCACAAAGCGAAAAGCACATGTCAACTTATTGGTAAAAATGTATATTATACCCTGTACTGTAGAAGATGTTAGATATTTTGAAAATGATTTAAAGCAGTATGCCTTTCCAGTGTTCTATGGTTATGCACAGAACCAGACAATGTATAAGTCATCAACTGACAGCAACAAATATATTGATTTAGTATATCACGACAGCCACTTAAATGCCATTTTAGATATATACACAGCATTTACGTGCACGTATTATTGCAGCCAATGTAATCACGCCTTCAAATGTAGGAAAGAGCTTCTTACGACAGTAGATGCGCAAAGTGCAGACTTTCGTGCGCATCATCATTTGATAAGTGCATATTTTGCACTACATGTAATCGCAAATTTAAGAGGAAATTGTGCTATAATAATCATCTGTTATGGGCCCATTCTATCCCAATAATTATCCGTGTGCGATGTGGAATAAGTGTGCTGTCTGTGTAACAAATTATACAGTCTGAGACGTAGAATGGTTACTCACATCTGCGGTGAAGCGTTTTGCACAGCGTCCAAATGTTACGTAAAACCTAATCATCTCTGATACATGTCGATTCTGGTGCTATAGTGGTTACCATACTTGCCTCCTAAACCCAAGATCGCGGGTTCGAGCCCGGCCAGGACCGATGGATTTTTCCAGGCGTAAGTATGGCTTCCTTCGGAATGGAAGTAAAGCCGTGGGTCCCGTGTTGTACATTTACGGCACGAAAAAGATTCTCAAGCCTGAAGGAGAGGCCGCTGAGCAAAATTTGTCCATCGTTTCACGCCCTGGGTTGAATGGGACTCTGATGACCCGAGTTGTTAAAGAGCGTCCATAAATAAATCAATCCAAAAAAATCTCTGTTTCATAAAAGTGTTTTGAGGTAAACTTTTGAAAAAGATATCTTGTTTGTTTTCTTTTTCATAGACTTTGAGTGTGCTCAAGAAAAGCCTTAAGGTTCTCGAAAGAGCCAGGCCTTCGAGCAGGAAGTCAATTTTGTGTTCTGTATCAAGCGTGTAATAAATGCATTGACGTAACCGAAAAAATGTGAATATGTGCCAATTGCTGCGTAATGGGGTGAATATTCGAGAAGAATCCCATGCGCGAGTAATTTCAATACATCCGAATTGATCATAAATGGTAAATGGATATATAAAATAAAAAATGAAAAATTACTTTTTTGTTTTCGTTAAATGTCATCCCCTTTCCGCTTTCGAAGTTTTCCAAAACTTTGCATTAGAAGAATAAAAAGGTCATTTTCTCTATTTGCTTAAATCTCGGCCAATGCAAGCTACACCTGCGCGATAAACGCTGTTATTGCCCAGAGAAAGTGTCCCCGGACGAAAGAGTAAAGTTCGAAAAATGGTATGAGGAAAATGATTCTTCAGAGCACATATTCGACATGCGAAAGGAACTCATAAGATGGACGCGCCGGTATTGTGTTTAAGCGTGTCGAAATTCAGCAGAGAATTCATGACGGAAAACTATATTGATCATTTTAGGGAATGCGTGACCATTGAAAATGCATCCGTAAATGTTTACAGAAAATGCTTTATACCTAAGAACACCATTTCATTGATCCCTCTAGGCGGCTATTCCTTGGGTGAAAAGCAGTCGCTCATTACTATCATCTGGCTATACTGGTTGGAACTAAAGCATAACGTGACGATTAGACACGCGCTAAATGATCGAGAAGTGCTGTTATTATTTCGTAAAGTGGATGACTACAGAGAAGACATAGAAACAATGAAGAGATCGTGTACTTCTTTCACGGTTGTTTCTATCGCGGATGTCGTCAATGGTATTCTAATAAAACGTCTATTTTCTGCGGCACAGAAGCGAAACGATGGACTCCACGTTCGAAACCACGGAGATTGCAACCAAAAAGATGAGAGAGGCGGATAACGAAATGGTCGAAATGTGGGAATGCGACTTTACAGCCGAGATGAAGAGTAGCGAAAGCTCGCAAGATTTGCGGCTTTGTTTCCCATACCTCGAGCTGAGAGACGCGCTTTTCGGTGTTCGCACGAACTGCATCAAACTGTACCGCGAAACGGCCGCGAATGAAAAGATACTACACTACAACGTGTGCAGTCTCTATCCTTACGTAAATAAGACTAAAGTGTATCCCATAGTCCATCCCAAAATTCACTGCGACAAGGACAAATTGCCTAATTTGGAAAATTCAAGGTAAATGTAATCAAATGTAAAATCCTGCCTCCCGCCAATCGCATCCTGTGTTATCGATGCGCGTTAACGGAAAATTAATGTTTCCTCTATGGGAAGTATGCGCGCTAACGGAAAATCAACAAGATGATTGCGATCACGATGACGAAGAAAGAAACATCTCGGGCACCAGAGAGTGGTGGACGAGATTAAGGTCGCCATCCACGAATGCTACATCATATTGGAAACGAGAAACATTTGAGAATACGACATGGCGCGCTATGATCCGACTACCAACGAATAGAAACTCTTTGAGAATTATGTAAATCTGTCATTAAATTTTTAAAAATTAAGACAGAAGCGACGGGCTGGTAGTCGCAATGCGCTACCGATGCAGACAGAAGTCAATTCTTGCGGAGCTTCGAGACGAGAGAATGCGTGAAATTGGACCCGGATTCGATCAACCACAATCCCGGTAGGCAGGAACTCGCGAAGCTCATTCTTACTCCTTCACGGGCAAGTACGACCAGAGGGAAGATTACCGAACTGCGAATTGGTCGACGCGTACTCTGGACACATGGAGTTCCTGAATAATCGCAGCATAGAGGCGCAAACTTTCCTACCGGTCAAGAATCGTATCAACTACCTGATCTGGAGGCACGTCAAAGAGACTACGAAAATAAATTGCGTAGTTAAATTGGTAATACCTGCATATATCACGGCACATTCCGGACTGGAGCTCTACTCCTACTTGAAGAGCATGGGCGAACGCTTTCTGTATTTCGACAGGGATTCGGTGATAGCGATGTGAAAGCCAGCCCACTGGATGCCTCCCACGAGGTCCTTCCTCGGATGCATAACGAACGAACTGCAAACTTTCGGCAGATACGCGTACATAGACCAGTTGGTGTCGACGGGTTCAAAGACCTTCGGATTTCGGGTGGGAAACGTCGGCGACGGCAAATCCAAGGTAATTTTCAAGGTTAAAACTTCACGTTAAACTCAAACAACGCGTGCAAGATCAACATCGGCGTAATGCTGAACATTGTGACGCACGATAACGAAGCGATAGTTCGACTGCGTGACACCCAAATAGCAAAAAGGACCCTATGGACCCTCACCGCAGAGAAGTCGAAGAAGACGTTTCGCATAGAATTCAACAAGCGCTACGATGTTCCCCGGATTTCGACACGATACCATACGGCTATAAAAGAGGTCGACAAGAGTGACAAGCGTCAATCACACACGAGGCATGAATTACGTCAAAGCGCTGTCGGCCGCCGCGCCGCTGCAATTTCAGATGAAGCACACAGCCGGCGAGGTGCGGCTCTTCGAGAGGGAAGATTTCATGCGGTTCATGAGTGCAGCCAGTCCCGCGCGCAAGTGTACCGGAATCGACGCCTGTTCGTGCGTCCAACCCTCCTCGGTTCGACAACATCAACGCGCGCGTTACCACTTTGAAGCCAGACTTCCTCGAGGCGCTGTTTGTCGCCGAAATCAAGTGTCCACGCATGGACGATGACGGAAGCTAGTAAAAGCGAGGCTTTCTCGAAGCCGTCTACGGCGTCCCTCTAAGAGTACCGGGGACGAGACTCCGTTTGCACCGATCACGTCCAAGCGTCCTCGAATCGAGGACGTCACGTCGAAGGCGGCGAGGGTGTCAAAGGCTCTTCTTCTTCTTTGTTCTCGGAATATCCGCAAAATAGCGTAGGCGGGGATCGCACAACGTCCCGCAATGCCGAAACAGCTCCTCGCCCTACCGGGGCGATTGCGACGCTGAAACATATCAGATATCACTCGTACAAATTCCTAGAAGGAGAAGAAGAAGAAAATGAGGAGGAATAAGAATAAAAAGAACCGCTCTCCTTTCTCGAGCCTCGTCGAGACGTAAACGCTGCCGACGTCTATCAGACCGTGAACGATCTAGACGCTTTACTTAGAGGGCGCCGACAAGCGGACGAAGTAGATATTCCGAACAAGGGCGAGATTTCTTCCGTATGAGCTGCTGGAAGTTTCGGATGTCGGCAAAATTAAATGCGCGGATACCGCCAAATATGCGGAAGCAGCTGCGGCAGGCTCTTCAAAGGGGGAAATCGTGGACGAGAATCGCAAGAGCAAATTTCGTCGCGTTAGAGCCGGCAGGGACGTGTAGGTGAGATACGCTTTCGGAGGCGAAATTGTCGAACAAAATTACAAGAAATTTGGACGCGTTCGCGCGGGCAAAGACATGCAAATGAGAGATTTGGAGCAAGAGGAAGAGCGGTGGTTTGACACATTCCGAGACGGTCGATTCCGAGTTCACCAAATTTTGGGTACATCGATAGGGTCTTCGATTGCCCCTTTAAAAGGGCCTTATGGTGTAACCCTCCGGAGTATCTGCTTAACGTAAGTCGGAAATTCAAGAATTGCAATTAAACTTGCAGGTGCAAGAAGTAGTGTCCGATTTATAGTGCGTGAGGAACGGCAACCTGGTGGTTTTCGATGACATGAAGTACGAGGCTGGCGGCAGCGATATTTCCAAATTTTTATCAAAGATTCGCATCATCAGATGTTCGGAATGATACCCGTGTTGCAGAACGTTTTCCCTCAGGGAAAAAATCGAATGATGTCTGTCAATTGCAACTGCTATTGCATATTCACATTTAAAAACAATCGCGACCAGATGTAGGTAAATAAATTGTGTTGGCAGTTACAGCCGCTAAACTCTAAAATCTTACTCGAGGCTTTCGAGAAAGCCACGAAAGGGCCTCACGGCTACCTCGTCTTACATTGCACTCAAAACACTCCGGACCATTGGTACAGGGCGGGCGTGCTACCCGACAAGACAGTGAACTGCTTCAGACCGAAATGAAATAAATAGGCCCGAAGTAACGATTGCTGTATTTGTTTTTTTTTTATCGACGATTAAGAAAACAAACGTTCCGAAGCTGGCTCCCACAGTCTTTAAAAAGTGTGAAAACTATCCTCACCGACGATATCCAAGCAGTGCGGCAACCTGGTCGTGGTAAACAAAGCCTTAACTACCTTGGGCACCCGTGACGGTATGAAATATCTGATTTAGTAATTGGACTGCCAGTCATATTTTCAATTTCCTTGTAAACTAACTTCAGTGGATACTGTTTATTACTTTCCTATTCATGGAGTTAGGAATTATTAGACAATTCAACATATATTTTTCCTAATAACAGTTTTTATATCAGGATTGGGTGCAAATTTTGAAGTTGATTTAAAAGTTATTGATTATATCCCAAGTTAGCTTTAGCTATAGCTAACTCATCACAATCTATTTTAAAGTACTATCTACAATTTTCAGCACAGTCATATTTCTGTGGAAATAAAAGTTAAAGCTATCTGAGAATCACTAATCATTGTTAATTTACATTTAATGTTAAGAAAGACATACTGAATTATTATAATGCATAATGACCGTTATATCCCAGTGTACTGCCATATTAATTTATTTTTCGTGTTGGGTTGAATTAGAATGAAGTGTTACGGATTGAGTTCGGGTTTCAGTCTTGTTCAACGGTTGGCAGTTTGTGCCTACCGCCCAGTAGGTCGCCTTCGGGAAGAAGGGATGACGTGAGGGAAACGGCGGGCGGTGAACCTCCACTTAGAAGGAGTCACTAACATTTTTCCAAATAGAGTACCCCACGCCGACGTAGCCCACTCCAAGGAACTAGAGTCCCTCAGAAGGGCCTGTTCTATATTATATTCCAAGGCAGAAATCTTTCTAAAGCTGAAGTCACAGTCACACTGCACCAACCTATTTCGCCTTGGAACTTTTGACTCTATAACACAACCAAAGGAATTAAATGATATGAAATGGGAGAGCGGAAAATACGTGAAAGGCCTTTGCATGTTACCAACTGTGTAAATATGGTATCGCATACGGCGCCCGATACTGACTCTAGGATATCTTGAACTAAGTCCAAAGAATGGCATAAATATTTTTGTTAGCAACTAGACTGTGTCAAAACGGAAACTGTCTGCTGTAGGCAATTAGATGTTGCTGTAAATTTCATCTACTGAAAACTGTGAAAAAAGCACAGAATAGGATAGGCAATGATCAAAGTTCTAATCCAAGTAATAAGTTACTTTCTCCTGATTTTCATGAGAAAGTAAATACGTTGGAGCATAATCTTAGATTATAGATGTCAACTTTAGATCGAACTTGTTGTTATCCGCAGAAGCCTGTGATCTGTCATTTTACAATAAATACTATAAATAATATTTCAGTCTTCGCGTGAAAATATGTTGGTTGTAACCGTTAGTGACAATGATTTTTTAAACTTACCAAAAATACCAATAACCGGAAAAGCTTCTGCATATTACACTCCATTCTTAATAACCGTAGTAAAAGCTGTAAGGCATGCCTAATGATATTCGTTATCCATTATGATTTTATGTTCTTAGTTACTGTGCGAGAAATTAAAATTTGTGTTACTGGCGTTCGGTGTCTCGTAACGTAATCATAAATACGTGCACAGAACCATTGATAGTTTAAAGGTATGTATGTAATTACAAATCTCCTATTAAGTTCTCTGCACAAACGCCGTCACAGCAAATGACTAACGGTTGAAGCAGTACTTCACCAAAAGGTCTTGATTAAGAAATTCCGCTCCTTGCGGGCTTATGCGTATATTGAATGTAGCAACACTGAAGAGCGTGCCGAAGCACAGCAAAAGGGTTAGACCATTAGAATTCTCTACCCTTTATTTTTAACAGAAAACGCTAGGTTTACTCTTTATTTTTAACAGAAAACACTTGATTATTCAAACCGTACATTGTTATTACAAGAATGTCTGTCCAATCTCAGATCTACTTTGTGCCACTTTAAACAATAACTATGCATAACAGAATATTCCAATTTATATTGAAATGATCAATAATTAACACATTTCACACATACTTGAAAGCAATACACTGATGATACATGGGATGAAATGATAAGCTGAAAGATTTTTTATTTGGGAGGTAAGCATTCCAATCCTAAATTTATGGTACCTCTCCGGCACTTGCTATTGATGTAGGTTGAGGAAAACTTGAGAAAAATCCTCATTGAGGGAGGACGGTCCTGGCGAGAATCCAACCCTAAACCTCTTGTTCATAAATTCATGCCTTAATGATCTCTGCCACCTGTGTCGGTAAATTAATTATGTTTTTAATCCCCTGTGATTTACTGAAATCTTTGCATTTGTCATCAACGGTTGTCTGTACGGTACTTATTGACGATTTATCACACCACCTTTGTAGACCTTTTTGTGTTAATCATTTATATTTTTAAATAAAAATGCGGTTCACAATTACCTTTAACCCTCCAGTGACCGCGTTATATTTCCACGTATTTTTAGGTGTTCATAAGATGATTAATTCTTTTTGGTATGCTGCTCTGCTACTCCCATTATCGTTTTGAAAGCAGTGTAGGTACTGTTGAAAATTTATTGGGGTAAGTGTAGTTTGTGGCTGTTTTTTGGTGCTTTATCTCAAGCATCTAATGATCAAAATCAGTGGCTACAAAGACTTAAAGAAATAGAAGAGGAGGGAGGTAACTTGGAATATAAAGTGAATAACACTAATGATTCGGAACAAGAATATTTTGATAGTAAGAATAGTAAAGATGCTGCAGACACAGAAAATGTGGCAGCAGCAGGAGATGCTGTAACGACTGCAATAAGTGGGTTTGTCCTGATTATACAGTACAGTGTTTGTCTGGCAAGTAAACTATAATTGTACTTAGGCACTCAGTTCCTTTTTTGTGACTAATTTAGGTTCCTTCTGTTATAACAGATATTTATTTTATATTCATTGTACCTAATAGGCATATTTGCATAATTTTCACTTTGCGTCGATTATAATAATTAAAAAGTAATAATTTCAGCAGTATAATGATTCCCGAAAGTAATTCATGAATGTGAATTTTATTAATTATACAAATTGTTACGTTCACCTTTCAGGCAGTACATTTACATTACCCTCCTTGAAAGATGTTAACACAATCTGTTTGTTCTAATTCTCTCACTAGAAAAAAGATAGCTTTGTCACTACTTTGTTTCCAAGAAGATTGATGATGTGCACTGCAGTCGAGACGGAACGTTTGAGAAGATAAAGGGGAAGAATGCCATTGCACTAGGGCCTTACAGCCCGAAGACTCAGTTTGTATATGCATATTCTAACCAGTCAAAATACACTCTTTACCGGTGGGGTGCCTCAGAACGGGCGGTAAACACCATTAAAAACACTCTTAAATATAACCTTAAGTATAACTTAATGTTACAAAAGCGTTCTCTCTTATATCAGGTAAAAATCTAATGCTTTCTGCTGTTAATTTAAAAAGGTATCTCATAAATTTACGTATTTATTGTTATAAAGGGTTTCTTATTGACCTAAAAGTCTAATGACACTATATAGTTAAAAATATACTTGTATACAGTTAAGTTTGTTTAATCACGCGGACACTATTTTTAGATAATGGGAGCGACCACTGCAGAGTTTTACTCTGTCAACTACAATTAACTTAGCTAGTTCTAACAACGAGAGCCAAAGATGTATCTGTAGCTAAATGCATGTCACAATGGTTTGGTACCAAAATGATGAATCATTTTAATTTGCGTTACATTAGTATAGAACTATTTTCTAGCAAATAACTTACCGCAAATATGATTAATAAAAATAATGTCTCCCAGTTTTAATTGTAGATTTGAATAAGAAATAATCACCCTTTCGTCTTTAGGTGAGATTTGTATAATTTTAATGGAATTGAAAGTTTATTTGGGTTTTGAATACAGTAGCACGATTATAAAGTATCAGGGCATACAAAATGAAAAATATATAGAAAAATCACTGTACATCCTCTAGTAAAAAATTGTAAATAAGTTAGTATTTAAGTTTAAACTTTACATTATGTTTTTGATTCTTACTAAAACTTGCGACAAGCACAGTGCACAAAATAGACTTTCAGGAACATTGTCCAGGAAAATTTTTCCTTGCACTTGTATGGAATTTTGCACTGGCGTTGCTTCTGAGCTCTGTTCCCCAAAAATATGACTATATGACAAGTATTATGACCTATAACTTGTAGTTAATTGCAGAGTTCTGTTCCATAATAGTACCTTCTACACTTATACTTTACAACTCCATACTTACAAGTGTATAAGTGGTATTTTATTCTTTGTTCCACAGAAGTATCTACCACATGCGCTGTAGCTCTTTTCTTCTTTTACATTAATACAATGCATTGTTCAGCATCCTCCCATTAATACCTGCGCATCGAATTAAATTTAGGAAACACACTAAGAAAGGCACCATAAATATATCCGGAAAAGATAGGGAGAATAATTATGCAATACGTACATTTATTGTAACAAGGAAATAATAAAACTGACAATACTCAACAATAGTGCATTGAACATTGCTGTATACATATACAATTCAAAGGTTTAATGACAAAGCACAATAACTTTTAAGATAAAGATTAATAGCACCACATAATTGTGTTCATTTTCAATATCAGAAGCATTTAATGACAAACACAACAAGAAAGTTACTTAAAATATTAATATAAAAGTTACTTGCCCGGCAGTTACATATATCAAAGAGAGCCAATGACAAAGTACAAAATGGAAGAAAATTACTAATATTACCACGTGATTTTCTTCCATTCAAACAACAAAGAAAATAATAGCAAAGCACAATGAGAAAGTGACCCAAAACAGGAATATAAAAACTGCTAGCCTTGCAATTACAAATACTTAAGCCTGAAAATCTTGCATAATATAATAAAGAAAACCCCTGAAATTAAAAGCAGTTTAATTCGTAATTTAAACAAATGCGTTGGTCAGAGGGTAAAGGTAGGAAAGGAGCAGTGACATCACGAATGTTGAATAGCTAACCGAAAAAGTCTTCATCCGTAGAAATCGCTACTCCTCTCACTCTGTAGTCAGAGGCGTGCTGATAGTAACCCCTAATAAGGTATCGTCATGCTATACGTTTCCTCAAACCAATCAAAAGAAAGGGCAAGAGAAGTCGGTTAGAGTATGGATTAGAAGAGAAAATAAGGGAACAGGAATCTGGCACAATGTAACAGATAATTCCGTGCAAAGATGGCACACGTTTTATAATTAATATTGCTTTTGTAATTTGTACAGATTTCTCTAGAAGTGTAAAAATATTGGTAACTTTAAATACTAGTACATTATATTTCAAAACTTATTAATTGGACTAATACAATAGGTTCCAACTAGTGCAATTATTGGGAAACTGTGTTCTTGTCCATCTCTCACTAAAATTAATGCTGCAGCGTAGTGTCATGCATGAATGTACACTTTTTTACAACTTAATAAAAGACTATTGTAACAATAGGAAGATCTATATAAATGGGATAGGAGGAAAAGTATAAAAAATATAACTAAGAGATGTCCACAGGAGTCGGTCCTAGGGCCAAATTTCTGGGACATAACCTTTGAAACACCATTGGATAGGCTGCAAGAACACTCGGACATAATTAATACCATAGCGTATGCAGATGATGCCATCTTTATAATATAAAGAAATAATAGAAGACAGGTAAGAAGCAAAGGTCAATAACTTAACGAACAAACTAAAACTCTGATGTAGTAATTCCAAACTACAAATAGCACCAAACACATCAGGATTCATGCTTTTAAAAGGAAAATTAAAAAGGGACCTAACTATACAATACAATAACCAGGATATAAGAAGGCTAAAATATCTCAAGTATTTGTGATTGCTATTCGATGAAAAAATACATTTCTGAAATCACACCCAATATATGAGATCAAAATCGGGGAATAAAAAACAATGATACTACCGGCAAGGTTAACCCAATCAAAATTCAAAATAACATTAAAAACAATATCGACATATTAACAGCATATTTGCTGCTATTATTATTATTATTATTATTACTACTACTACTACTACTACTACTACTACTACTACTACTACTACTACTACTACTACTACTTGTGGGGTAGAGTATGGGCCCACAGAATGAATGCTGTTTTGACAAGAAATCAACCAAGAAGAACCCAGCGAAAAATATTGCTAAGGTACACCGGCGAAGTATGGACCACACATACAATGGCCCTATTAGCAACAATGGGTTTTTGACCAATTGAATATTTAATAAAGTTAAGGGGAACAATTTACTAACTTAATAAGGAAAATTTTGAATGAACAAGAGAAATAATTGGGAATTGCAATCACTCCAAAAAAGACATTAAAATGTCATTAAAAGAAAATTGGCAGCGCGAATGGGACCAACGTGAAGAGGGAAGAAGAACCTATAAGATCTTTAATAATATCAATGAGATATTAAAATTTAAACACATAAACTCTACTAAGGGATTAATACATTATTTCACAGGTCATGGGCCGTATTAAACCTACTTGAACAAAATTAATAAGACATCTAATGGTATATGCCACTACTGCGATAAACGAGAAACCCCAAAACATGTCCTTTTTAAGTGTGTTCGTTATCTACAACACACCAAGGATGAAATGGAAAGTTTAGGTGGCTTATAACTATCTGTCATCATGAAGGATAAATTTTTATACAAATATTTAGATAATTTGACTCAATAAATTAATAGAATTGCATGGGAAGAAAAGTTGGAACAGGAAGAGATACCAACAGCTACGGTACAAGCTAAAGAAGAAATTAGAAGATCAGCCAAACTACAAATACTAAACTTAGCAAGTATAACACCACGTCATGAGGAAGGAGAGAATGAAGGGAATAGTGAAGATAAAGAGAGCAAAGAGTAAGGGGGAGAAGAAAAGAAGAACAAAAAGACGAAGAGTAAGGGGAAGGAGAACAGAGTAGCGAGGAGTAAAAGAAGAAGTTGGCTGTACTTATATCAATGATTGCAAAACAATAGCTAACAGCATAACAATTAAAGAGAAAGAGAGGGGGGGAGAAGAGGAAAGAAAACCGAGTGAAGAGTCAAGATAGAAACAGGGAGTGATAATCGATCACAAATATATCATTAACACAACACCAACAACTACTCAGCCATTCAACTAATGAAAGAAAGAAGACCGAGGGTAGACATGATGGTTATCATAGTAAACAACAAAATACAAAAGGAGGAAATGAATGAAGATGGAGCGGAGGTAAGGATCACGGGGAAGAAGGAGCCACGGAAAAGCAGTATAAGAATAAGGAAATAATGGTAAAAGGGGATAGTAAAAGTGTTTAAGTGTTTGATGAGTGTGTAAGATGAGTGATAAATAGAAATGAAATATCAGATAAGTTATATAAACAATGAAAGCAATGAACAAATAGTAAACTGAAGAGTAGCATGTAAGGATTATATGTACAAGAGATGTAGCAGTGACAGAATAGCAAGAGTAAAAATCTACTTGAAGTGAATGCTCAATGTGAAGTTAGGAAAGTTAGAGTTCAAAGAATGTATTAATATTATAAGTTTAATAACACATAAACATTAAAACCTAAAGAGAAATAATTATTTAAATAAGAAGTGAATACAGAATGTGGAAGTAAAAATAAAATAGGAATGAAATTTTCTTAGATAGCTAGGATAAGGTAGGGTGTTGGTTACCAGCACCTTTCCGTTCGGTTTGCGACGGTCGATTTAGTTCTTGCAGCTAACTGATTACCAGCTAATGGTAACTACTGGCTACCATTAAATTACTTGAAGAATTGTTTGACTCTATATTCTATTTAGTTTATTATTATATTAATCCTTTTTAGAGATTACGATCTGTAATATGTATCATGCATAATGGAATAACTTTTTCATAAATAATAAATGATAAAATTTGGAATATACGCCTCGATATAGGTAACAAGGTGCCGGGGTGAAGTATTGCAGATTTTATTTTATTTTACTTGCACCAGAACACTTATACCATACTCTTGTGGAATAGAGCTCTGGTGTTCTACAGTTTTCTGTTCGCCTATGGTCAGTTGACACTCAGATGTTCTTAAATCTCTACAATTTTTGAGTAGTGTTTAACGCCCGTTTTAACTACTGAGGTATCACAGACCATAGACACTGATGATACATGAGATTGGGAAATTATTTATTTTTTAGGGAAGGAAGCGTTTCAGGCCTATGTTTAGCGTGCTTCCCCGGCATTTGCCATTTTTGAGGACTGAGGAAAACCTGCAAAAAATGTAAGTCAGAGACGACGATCTTGGTGAAATCGAACCCCTGACCTCCCGCTCACGCGTTCGCGCCATAACGACCTCAGCCACCGGTGGCGGTCTCTCTATAATTCAAAACAGTGACTACTGAGATGGAATCTTCTTCCCGGATACCGCTTTATAAGTCATTCTCTGGCATTTATTGATGGAAGATCCGTATGTGTGTAGGCCATTTGAGAGTAAGCAGTTCTTGCAGAATATGTTCCTGCCATTTGATTCTCCATTTTTCATGTCTGGAAGTCCAGTGCCACCATGCCTTCTGAATGATCTGTGTCATTTGTACCTTCTGTTTGTGGATGGTCTGCTGCCACAGATAGAAATGTCCTTATTTTTTTCAGCAACCTGTATGGTGGCCACAAACATTCGAGTATTGCAAGAAGTGTTATAATCCACATCAGACGCATTATTCGTTTATCTTTCATTCAGAGAACCCTTCTTCAGGCCACAATCAAAGACATATTCGCCGAAACTTTGCAGTATTTTTAATTGTTCTGCTGTTTTTAATTTTCCCTAATGATCAAGTCTTTTAAAAGTAATAACCGAATTCAATAAAGATGACACCCAACTACTTTCTAGAGCATTCTGGACAAGAAGAAGCAGTGAACAATCACAAATTTACAAACGGCTTATTAGCCGGCAGCATATGCGATCATTGTAGTGGAGACTGATTTCTTGCCACTACGTAAAACATAGAGAGGTGGGAATGACCGCTGCATGTGGTAATATTTCTTTATTATTAAAGAACAGAAAACAAATACAAATTTTAATATATAAAACATAAAAAAGAAGAAGTAAAAGAAGTAGTAGTTTTAGTGACAGTAGTAGTGCTGGTGGTAGTAGTTGAATAGTAATGGTTTAAGTAGTAGTGGTAGTGTTAGTAATAGTGGTCGTAGTGGTAGTAGTAGTAGTAGTAGTAGCAGCAGCAGCAGTAGTAGTAGTAGTAGTAGTAGTAGTAGTAGTAGCAGTAGTAGTAGTAGTGTATTGTGGAAGTAGAAGTTAGGTAGTAGTATATTAGTGGCAGTAGTATGGTGGTGGTGGTGGTAGTAGTAGTAATAGTAGTGGTGGTAGTGAGGGTACACTAAGAAATACAGGAAATTACACAATTTCAGGTTTAACTCTTAAGAGACAAACAATATATACAAAAGATAAATATATAAATAAACTAAAGAATAATAGAATCGTTTTTGAAATACATAAAAATAAACAGAAAGCAAAAGAGCACAAAAGTAAATAACGTGGACCCCCCACACATATATGTACAAATATTTCCAAAATAATATTCCCCGTATCCTCCTTCCCGGTTGACCGATATGAGCTGTCTAATATTTTTTAAAAATCAACCTATTCTCTCCTCCTCCTTTTTATCTGTCAGCAAAGTCAGCATTGCCACTGACCTGTGCCCGGGAGATATCTTTATCTCCATTCTTCCGTTCTCTTGCAATGCTCCAGAACATGTTTCCAAGATTCTTTCTCCGCACATATAGGGTAGATTCTGTGCCCTCTCTGTCTGATACTTTGGTCATCCACCACTCGCCTGATCTAAATTAAGCGAGCCCTGACTCCGGAGTTTAGTCCTTGTTTGGATGTAATGCTCCATCCCTCATGCGATTTTTAGCTCCAGTTTATCTCCAGTGAATTTTTTTCTGCACACACCGAAAGGATCAGCTGTCTATTAATGTGTTTCTAATTTTTCTTCATGCTCTCCTTTTGTTTCCCCACTCTGCGATCCCCATGTTACCATTCCTATATTATCCAGATACCATCTTACTTTTGAAACCCAGGTCTTATTTCCCTCCTATTCTTAGCTGCTCTCTATGAAACAGTAATACACTGCTCGGATCCTGCATTCTGTAATCTCGCTATAGGAATCAAATTCCCTAAGGAGTTCGCAATTTGCTGTATTCCTAAAATATCTTTCTGAAAACCCGTCCTCACCCAATCCAATTTCTCTATTCGTTCCCAAATCCAAAAGTCGGTCCCATAAGTCAGTCATTGTATATCGTGCTACTGCTCCATATACGGTCTCTAACAGTCCTACAGGTACATCTGTATTCTGTTTCGTATACGGTAAGTTTCTGTATGTTTCACCCATCCTCTATTCATCGAGAAAGTTAGTCCAAGGTACACGAACTTCTTCACGTTATCGAGTATCTGTCCTGGCTGTTAATAACTGAAAGTTCTTGCAGTCACAATGATCGTAATTACCCTTCTATGTTAAAATGTTCTTTTCCGAAACAATAGAGCAACACAGCAACTATCAATGGACTAGAAAATATCGGGTCATACAATTATCTGATAATCGACGCAGCGACAGAAACATCATCGTTCAAAACTACACGATTCCAGTGAGGCAGGCGGAGTTTATGAACCTGCTACGTTAGGCTCGAGACTCACACCACTAAGAAGTGTCGTTTGAACAATGAAGGGGGGGACTGGCTAGTCCTAGGGTAAAATCTGTTAAGAGTACTTTATGACAAATTAGTTATTCTTATTCTACTCCACGAGTGCACATTTATGATTCGCATGTCCTTAACAAGTCGCTAACACAGTCAGGTGATTATTAGAAGATACATTTCAAGGAAATCGAGTTCTACGTAGTAATACATTCATATTCTAGTAGTATACGCACCTTTTAGATGAATAGAAGAATAACATTCGCCAAGAGATCAACGTAATTTCTCAAAGAGGATTAAGAATTATAGTGGGTAAATTCATATGCAGATACCAGAAATGATTTCAGGACAATCAGTTGCAGTGTTTCATTGCGTGACACGACTTCATAGCTTTTTAAGTGCATTAGAATTTATTAAACTGTCAATCTAGTGTTTCTACCACCGATTATTGTGTTGCCACCTGGCCGTGAGTGATGGTTTATTGGCTGTTATACCATCGAGTAGGTCGTCAGATAACTGGATTGACCAGATACAATCGCCTTTAACCGTTAAGCGGGCGCGGAGCGGCATTGTGTGCCGCCTTTTTTTGTCTAAGTAGTATTACGATGAGGGCGTTGGGCATTTCCGGAAGCCCGCTCGCGTATTTTCCTTTGAAGGCATTTAACGAATGTATATATGGTGAATGTGTTGTTTTCAAGAGTCTCTAGTGGCTTTATTGACCTGTTAATTGAACACTGCATTTTTGCAGCTCTACTTACAGCACGTGCCCGGTTATAAGTATTTTCCAGTGTGTAATGTTAGTTTATATATTAATATGTCAATTTTGTGAAGTTTTTAGTACTTAGTATAGTCACTTTGAGGTTTTAATAATACAGTTTTTATTTTGAGGTTCAAAAGACCTCGTATTTCATAAGAGATAGAAGCAACTATCATCGAGGTACTGAAGGAGTAGAAGGAAGAATTAGCTGATTTCTCATAAGAGTCTGATGGAAAAAATGAAGTAGTTAGCGATTCAGAACATTCCGGAGAATGTGATTTTGAAGACGTCGAGGAACAAAATGTAGATTATCGCTTTTTCATATGCAAGGAAGGTGAAAATATTTGGATTAGTATTCCCAGGGGAGTTTTAGTTAAGATTAAGACTGAAATATAATAAAACCATTTCCAGGGCCTACAGAAATTGCCAGAAATACTACTAATTTGTATATTATGAAAAGAAGAGTAGATATCAACTACCAAAGAGAAAAGGACTGTAAAGCAACAAATCCGGCCGAAATTACGACTCTTTTTGGCGTACCTTTACTCATAGCTGTCAACAAACGCAAGCATGCGAATGTTTTGGAATTATGGAACACAGATAGTACTGGCATGGTTATCTTGAGAGCTGCTTTCAGATACAAAATATTCCTATTTTTACTGCGGCATGTCAGATTGGATGATGTGACAACCATAAACGACCGCATAGAAGTTGACAATTTAGCAGCAATCAGGGAATTTTACACAAACTGTTGAAAATTGTAAGCGTAATTATAGCCTCGGAGAGTTTGTGATTAATAGACGAGATGCCACACCTTCTAGGATAGTGAAGTTTATTCAGTATATGTAGAAAAAACCGGCGAAACATGACTTAAAATAATGTGTGCAATGTGTGACTGTCCACCTTCTTTATCTTCTGAGATCTATTATGGCAATAAAAAAAGCCTGTTATTTTATGTCGAACAAACCATTCTATGTGGTGAAAGACTAACATAACACTTGAAACATTCACACAGGAACTTCACTACAGATAACCATTAAATTGTTATCCTTTGGCGGAGAATTTCCTTGGAAATGACA
The DNA here is from genome assembly GCA_030762175.1 of Metallyticus violacea. Lineage (NCBI taxonomy): Eukaryota > Metazoa > Arthropoda > Insecta > Mantodea > Metallyticidae > Metallyticus > Metallyticus violacea. The sequence goes on along the minus strand of CM060846.1, from coordinate 212,626,507 downwards.
TCACATTCTAGGAGTCCCCAAAGTAAATAATAGAGAAATCCAAGCCGAATTCCAAGCAAGTATATCACGAGAAGTTGATTGAAGCCTTTTTGGTTTTCAATAAGAATTTACTTTGGTGTCATATGTATCTAAAAGAAACAAAGCTGTGTATTACTCTTGAGTGTGGACAGTATTAATGAGATTGATGAGGAGACAAAGAAGCCGACAGTGAATCTATTATATTAGATCTAATGAAGGTGTGGTTACAGTATATCAAAAGTGTGCATTCTACTCCACAGCGCGGAAAACAAGAAAATGGCCCATTTTTTGAGACAATTTGACACTTTGTTATACTTTACCATATTATTTTTATTGTCAACAATTCACTAGGCACCAACATCAGAGGGACATTTTTAATTAATTTGGCATTTGCTCTAATTGATGAATAATCATATACCCTTTATATCCTTTACCTTCCAAAAGTCAAGTGGAGTTTCATCCAAAATACCGAATGAAATCTAGAACACCAGATGCTCCTAATGAAAGCAGATCCGGCTCATGTCAACAACGTGGAACACATAAGAACAATAAAATCACCGTTCGTTGTCGTATGTGCAAGAACTTTTGTTTGCAGAGTTCATAGTGGTCGTTATGCCACATTCAAAATTTTTTCAAATTACACTGGAAAATATAACATAAATATTGTACAAACAAATTATTACAGGTTGTAGCATTATATTTTGTTCCTATTCATTTTTTCTTCTGAAATGAACAATTAGCAAGTAAATATATACAGTACATTTTACAATTCTTTGAATTAATGTTTATGTGCAATATTCTAAAAAAAGGGAATATAACATTTACAGACTCTATTTTCATTATTTTTAATACTTTACATGTCAAAAAAAATATATGAACGCAGCACGGAAAAAAAGGCACCCGATTAAAGGTTAAGAAGTGATATCCTTGACAAGTGAATGCTGCAAGTTATACTATTAGTCTATGTGGCTACTTAAGTATATATAATTTTAAGCAAATCTATCTGTCAAATATATAAATATACGCTTAGCAAAGAAATTAATAAAATTACTACTTCAAGCTATAAGCGACTGGTTCCTCTACCTTTCGGTTTTACCCAAGCAGGTGAATGGCATATTGTTCCTGATTTTACATATTAGGGCAGGACTATGCCGATACCATTATAGAAAATCACATATTTCGATACTTGGCATTGCTCTTTTATGAAGTTGGATGTGTATATAAATACGCAGTTAAACAAAAGCTGTTTATGACATAAATTAGGCCGTAGTTTTCACATTTAAATTTCTGTGCAGGAAGGCGTAGTCTTTAGCGGTCACTTCTTAGAATTTTTAACCGTATTTTGCAGCATTTAAAATGCTCTCCGTGCTGCAATATGTCATTAAAGCACTCAAAATTTCATATGGATTACAATAAGCAAAATTTGATTTTTCAAAATATGTGCCATTTGAAACTAGCGACAATTTCATAACACATAGCTAACACCTTAAATCTTCCAAAGTTCATTATAAGTTTATAAAAAATTAATATTTCCAAAACTACTAGCAATCATTTATTGAAAATTTGTATGTTGAAAAATAAATTTCTTTAATATCTATGTGAACAAATTTTTTCAATGCTTCGTCCAGAACTTCAATGATTCTGAAAACTCTGTACATATTTTTAAATAATATGAAGGAACAAGTAAAGATTTTAATAGATGTACAATAAACTCACGTTCATTATTATCTTGTTCTAAGGAAGCACCGTTAGCATGTAATATTTAAGGCACCTTCTACTGATCTGTAAAGCGGACATTCCAGTAATCCAAAGTTAATACAAACAAATATACTTGTTAATGCTGAAGTATCTCGTCATACAAACATCTGATCAAAGTGGACAGCATCGACTGATAAGTAGTCGTTCACCGCTAGCCGGACTACTACACGAGAATCAGGGAGGGCGGGCTGAGCAATGCAAGAGTAGGTGGTACAAACACTAGAGTGAGTGTAATAAATTCTATTGCACTTAAAAAGTTATATACTCATACACGTCACGCAAAAGGATGCTGAACCTGAACCACTGCCTTCATTTTCCAAACATTTCTGGCATCTGTTTAAGAAGTTATCAAACACATTTCTTAATTCTGTTTGAAAATTTAAATAGATCTCTTGACGGGTGTTATCCTTCGGTTTGTCTAAAGCGTGTGGATTACGACTTAGAGATCGATCCTCTGGTATTTACTCTTCAAATCATCTCCTTACAGCAGGAGTGAACATACGAACCATAAATAAACACACATTGTAGAATAGTACAACTAGGCCTAGTATTTGCTATTTAAAATTCTTGGCGGACTTCACTCTTGGATTTGACAACCGTTGTTTATTTCACAGTTCAAACCACACTGATTGAGTGGCTTGCGATTCAAGGCCAACGTAGCTATTCGGTGAATCATGCCCATCTGCTCCGATTCGAGTAAACCGACTAATTTTCAGCGTTAGCTTATCGACCGATGCAGTACCCTGACGCCGTGTCGGTCCTCAGATAATTGGTTGACTTGATTTGTTGTATCTAAAAAGGACCATCTTTAATTTCAATGTAATTGATCTAAATAAAGAAAGTATCACAAAAAAGTCATTTAATCATGAATAAAGTAAGTGGTGGTTTTTACAGACTTTTCAAGAGAGACAAAAACATTTTTATTAATTAAATATGCACGCATTGGCCATAATTTCATATCTATCCAGATTAAGTGCATTTGTTAATAAAAGACAAATTAAACGTAATTTAGATAGTGTATTTTTAAATATTAATGTAAATTTGAGATACGTGTTTTTGAAAAAAAAGATACTGTGACATACGTGTTATTAACCTGAACATTTTACTATAATATAATATAAATATTTAAAAGCATACACATTTTACAATCTTATTTATTCTTTGTAATAATATTTTTAGAAGCTTTGTTACGTTTTTTAATCACATCAATCATTAGTACAAAAGTTGAGTATTGAGCTATACTTTAAATTTGTTCTTAATGCCAAGGACATCATAATGTTTAATGTTCTATAATAATGAAGTATAAACCCCATAAGAACAAAAAAGTTTGTGTATTGCACAGATTGTAATAATAGCACTTATGCAACCTTTGTTATGCTTTTTAATCAAAGCTCTCGCTCTTAAGTGAGTTGCAGTTAATGTACCTACTTTAGTCTATTTCTTGCTGCCTTGATTAAGATCATGAATGACAACAGTTCTTATAACACAATGTAAATCATAGAGATTATTCAAGAAATCCTGTTTCGTATTTTATATGGTGTGCTTTTTAATTTTCTATTTTAAGTCAGTTCTTTCAGTAGTACAAAGTTTATGGTTAATACTCTATAACATCAGCGAGGTAAATTGTCATAAAAGGCATAACAATGACACTGCTACTTATGTTCAGGTATTTTAATATCGTCGTTGTGAAGATAATGATTATATGGAATTTATAATATATTTCTAGTATTTGGTCGTCTTGGAGATTCCTTAAATTCTTCATCAAATGAAACAGTTTATCCTATTCTTGCATCACTGTATTAGAATGCCCTCACTTCTCTTACAGTCGGATAGAATACATCCCTGACGAATTCCTCTATTAGCTGATACTGTTTTGGTCTTTCTTAACACTGAATTTCACATTGCTGTAAATCTGCATCACAGCTTTTATCCTTTTGTTCGAGACATTCTGACACAGTTTTACCCAGAGAGTGTCTCTCTGAACACTATCGAAGGCTATTTTAAATACGCTGCCAAATTTACCCCGTTTTCTGTTCATTAGCGCCTTTAAAACGAATATGTTATTCACTGTAGAAAACCCTTCCGTACTTTGTGGAGGGTAGAAAGAATGGGTATATATTCTGGCAGAATGTCCCCACTGAGAGCACCTAAGAAAAACACTATTCCCAGAAAAATTTTAAGGCAATTAGATTGACATGCTGGGATCTATTTGCGAACTTTGCTAATTGGTTGAATACGAGCATTTTCCTAGCCAAAGTGTGCGGAGATAGAAAAAATTTATTTGCCTGTTAGAGCGCAATAACTACTATAGTAATAAATAATACGTTTAAATTCATACATCTGTAAATACCGTTTTTCATGTTTTAAACTTTTGAAATATTTCTCCGCAAAGCCGTTGCAGTGGTCACTCAGGCCGAAGAAGCGGAGACCCGACATATATATGCATGGGTCGTTGGTCGTATATGCTTAAATATGATACACAATTTGAGGGAGGTTGCATCGGTTATGTTCTCTGGCATATAATCTATTGTCTCTGAATAACTGCCATGGTCTAATGAACATACAGCCAATAATGTTATGTTTGAGCCAGTGTCCGTCACGTAATTAGGGCAATGCTCTAACCCCTGACTGATATCTTTATCTAATAAGTGAGCATTCCTTAGTGTTATGATATTCGATTCTCTGGCTTATAATTAGGTTCATCTGCTAACTTCAAGTCACTTTCTTTAATTATAAAATTTAATTATTAATTTTAGTTCATTAACAGCTACATTGGATTCAACTGGTGCATGACTTATGTCGCTATTGCAATTTTTTTTAAACCTTTGCTCTCATTATCCTGTTTTTCCGAAAATGTATCATTAATTACAATAAATTCAGGAGGTGTAAATTTTGAATGAAAAGAATTTCTTGTGTTATAACTAGAAATGATAGATTTTAGCATATTAACATTTTAAAAATCCGCATTTTAAAAATAAGATAACATTTAGCAGATTATAGCATTTTTTATGTTAGCATTTACCATTGTTTAGCTTTTTTGGTGAAACTTTTCTCGTTTGAAAAGGCAATTGTATGGCGGAAAACTAATTTTTCTCTTTATTAACTTCTCATTTTACTATGTTTATGTTACAAGCAAATAAACACAAATTATAGTAATGAAACCACATAGGACATATTCATAGAATATCATTTCAGACAATCAAATCATAATTAGTTTGAAAGCATTCACAACACATATATGTATTATTCAATTAATCTGAAATTACTGAAAGTTTAATATAGAACAAATGGCAATATTGCTCTCCTTTAGTCTGTTTCGTCTGTCTGTGACAATTAAATTATGCTTGCTAAAAATCGTTCTGCATCAACACTATTTGTTAGTGCTCAGATGGACTGAATGGCTTCTTCAGCAAAGTGTGAAAATTTCAGTTTCAACATTTGGAGATAGTCTACTTTTGAATCATCTTTATCTTCAAAAGCTACTCAAACTGTTTTGTGAAAATATCCATGAACACAAATTATCTACTTCTAGCTTATTAAAATGAGAAATTATTGACTTTAAGCTGGCACTTTCTGAGGATTACATCCAATGCTGACTAGTTACCCCTGGATTGAAGAGCTCATTGAGAGTTGGAATACATATTATTTGTTTAGTTTTCTACAATATGTTTAGACAGCTTTTATTTGACACTTTTTCATACTACAATAAACATTTCTGTAATTGTTTTCTTTGTTTTTTTTTTCTCATTGGAGACATACTTCTCGCATCTCGCATGTGTTAGATGCCAACTATTCAGTAAAATATTTCCCTAATCCTAAATGTAATGAATTAAGTTTATTCCGCAATTTGTGAGCAAAAGGATAGTCACATTATTCAATGAGAGACTTCAGTTCATCTGATTACTCACGTTTGGGATAATAAACAACCTCAGCAACTAAATCACGAGGAGCTATTTATCGCCGCATCAAATATTAAATTTCCATTCCCTCAGCCCTGGCTAGCTTACAGCTGCCAAAAATCAGCGGAAATCCCGAGAGAGAATCAGTCCCATGGAAACAGAGTTGGTCTGCAGCAGCCGTGGTGAAATCTGCAATCTGCGGGCTACAGCCTAATTCCCACCCCCGCCAACAATCCTACTTCAAATTCATGCTCACGACTTGGGCAAAACTACAACAACCTCCTCTATCCACAATTTCGTTTCAAACTCAATGCTGTAATCTTTCAAGTCATTGATAATAGCTTTGCTACAGGCTGTGTCATTTGCATTATTAACAAAACAGACATCTACCAGATGTACATCCTGGTTATTATCTGGTAGCATCGTTCTGAAGAGCACAGAAATATGCATCTCTCTTCCTTATCAGAAGTTTCATCTGCAACGACGACCCTTCCAAAGTCATTTTAATGTCGTCATGTATCGCCGTTGCACATTAAGGCATATGCTCATTTCTCAACTTGAACACTTAGATCAGCTGAACTTGGCACATATCTTTAAAAATAAAATTAATCGAATTAGTTTTGTTTGTAAGTATAATAATACACCCGGTTTCGTAGGCCTAATATCAATAAAAAAAAACAAAGCAGTAAAACATGTAAAAATAATTCTAGGCTCAAATATTGAATATTGAATAAAATAGCAAATGTTAACACTTTAAAATATTTTAAGCCATAAAATTCAGATTTTAATGGTGTACTTACTTTTTTTAAATATTCTGGCATTGCTGGATGATCCAGTTTATTCATTGGAATGTTAGTCCGTATACACATCTTCACCGTGTCTTCAACAAACTCATTTTTTTCTTTCTTCACGAGCATTCTTTGCTTTACTCCCGAGTTCTGAAATTGTTATCTGCTGTTTAACGCCACGCTGTTTTTCAGTACTTTTTAAAAGAAAGTTTTCTTTTACTTGTACTTGTTGACTGGATTTTATTTGTTTTTCCAGTATATCTCTTTTCTCTTACGGCAACCTCTTTGAAATTAATTTTTACATGAAAATGTTTGAATTGATTACATAAAGTGCTCAGTTTTATAGATTGCCGCTCTTTTTTAATATTGGATTTCTTTCGGTCCATTTTCAATTGCAATGGATGAGAAGCGAACAAGTCAACAATTACTCTTAAGGAGTTCAGTTTAAATTTCTTCGGCAAGAACGAAGAGGCAGATAAAAAGTAAACGGAAGCAAAGAATGTCCAAGCGCAAGGAAAATATAAGTGCTAGTCAAAGTGCACGCAAAATTACGGGGAAAAAGCTACGAAATTATAATTTCGCATTTATTCCCAGCTACGTTAATTTTTTACTAAATCTCGCATTTTATAGAAAACCACCGTCAGACATAAAAATACCCCTCTCAGGAGCAATCAAGTGATTACGCAGTATTTGGGCACATTTCGCATTTATCGCGATTGCGAAAATCTACCATCCCTAGCCATAAGCTAGCACAGTTTCAATATTGTTAAAATATCCTGGTTTTCTCTGGGATGAACTTGTACCAGATCCTACTAAGTTTGTCTTAACGCTTTGGCCCTGAAAAGATACCGGAAAATATGTAGTAATTAATGAGTTTCGGAGCAGCAAAAGTTCATATTAACAGAGTTAATAGCCTCCGCCATCTTTATTCCACGAGAAAATGGTGAACAGCTGATATCGCAAACTATGCTTTTCATGTCTTAACAGTCAACAAACTACTAATCAAGAAGTAAGTATGGTGCTGAAAGTCGGAATATGGAAATGCTGTGAAATAATCAGATGTTAGTCGTCCTTTTCTGGTCGAAAGTGAAGCAGAATTTTGTACATTTCTTATTTGAAGTGGACGTGATATTAGCAGCTACATACAGTTGATTGTAAGGAAAAGCAGATACTAGTTACTAGCATACAACCCCTTAAGTAGCATTAACAGATTGTTTTGTTTCACTTTTATATCAGGCTTAGAAAACGGATATTCTTTTATTGAGCACTTTTTAAATAGTGTTTAACTCCCGTTTTAACTACAGAATACCACAGGTGGTGGGCACTGATGAAATATGAGATGAAATGATAAACTGGGAAAGACTTTTTCTTAAGGAAGGAAACGTTTCAGGCCTAAATTTAGGGTACCTCCCCGACATTTGCCATTTATGAACTCTGAGGAAAACCTGGAAAAAAAAAAACCCAGTAAGGGAGGACGGCCCTGGGAGGAATCGAAACTCAGACCTCCCGCTCACGAATACGCGCCTTAAAGCCCTCAATCACCCGTGGCAGTTTTATTGAGCACCACTGCCATACAGATGCAATAGAACAGCTGTATAGAACGTAAAATTATGAATAAATACACACAGCTGAAAACCTCATTTTCATCAAAAATCATTTACATAATATTTGAACTAGGCCATTGCCATGTTTTCCAGCTTTGACGTGATGACAGATGCTGCTTTATATTTAATATCTTTAACAATTATTACACCAATTTTGCTGACTCTTAAAGAAAACTTAAATCTGTGATTTTTTTTCCAATCACGTCCTTATGTCTGTGCTATTTGAAAGCATATTCTTATAATACTTTTACAGTTTCAGTCGTTTTCTCACTTCAACCCATTGCAAAATAACCATATATTCAAGAAATTCCTTCTTCCTTAGATTATCTTATGTGTACGTTTCTATTCATAAATTTGTTTTCCAACAATCAATAATAATTATACACAAGTGTCACTTATTGGGAACAGAGATATTGTACACGTCTTGTACTTTCATTTTGAAAATAATGATTCAATAAATGAAATCCGTAAAATGTTTAGCTCTACTATGCAAATTAATCTAATATTATAATCGAACCTGTATTTTCTCTCGGTTTTTATTCCTTAAATATTAATTGAAATGCTAAAATTAAATAAATAACAAGACTAAGATACTCAGATATACACAAAACGAAACGTAAGTAGACAAATTATTGATATGTATTTTTCTGCACAGATTGAAGAAATTGTTGAATAGCAGTGCACATATATCGGTAATATCACGTAACTCGTGTACCTGATTACTGTTTTGTTTTGTATTATATCTGAACATTTTCTTCTACTACTTAGTTACATTGCTCTGTTCAAGTGTTTTCTTTTTTTATGCACATATATAGTCGTTTATTATACATAAAGCATTCGACCAAATTTTTTGGTAAATTATTAAAAGAGAATTTTGAAACTTTTAATACGGCATGAACTGCTCCAAACGCATAAGTACCATTTGATAGTAAGTAATGGTAATGGTAATATAAATGTATTACTGTTAAAAAAAATTAATATTTTAAAAATTGAACCCCAGAATTGGGAGGGTATAGGTAAAAGAAATATACAGCAATACTGTCTCTCATGTTGCTCACTGGATTGGTACAAAATAAGACATTTACATTTTACAAAATTATTCGGTATATATCTATTCAGGCAATTATGAACTGCTTTCTATATAACCGTTTTAATTATAAACCAACTCGGCACAACTTAATGCTCGAGGACAGTCTAATCTCATTTTGGAAATATGCAGTCGTTGTGTGTTACTTAAATAGATAATAAGACATTGAATTGTAGATTTTTGAATGCCCCAGTACATCAATTATATGGAAGTTCTATAGTGCACACAGAAAAAAATTAATAACTTAGGAATAATAATAATAATAATAATAATAATAATAATAATAATAATAATAATAATAATAATAATAATAATGATGAAGTTTGTACCTCAAGGGCAGATTTTTCGTTCAAAAGATATAATTTTATATATTCATTTAATACACTAGTTCATGTATAAACTTTAACAAATATGAGCTCATGTGGAACAAACTTTTCACGGAAAAACCTACAATAAATCTAATTGCTTCTACAAACTAGTCTGAAGGGTGAATACTTTCGACAAAGAGCAGGTTAATATAAGTTGGTTGCCCAGTTTCTTTTATTTCCCATCTCTCTGTTCTTCACAATTAGTAGTTTGTTTCAAACTTTTTGGCATGTCAATTTGCTACCAAGTCTAAGCTACCAAGTCTAAGCAGCTAAAAGCTGTACCTGCTAGTTACCTTTCCAAAATGAAAAATATCTCCAGTTAAAATCTTATTCTTTGTGACTTGTCCTGTTCAGGAATTCAACCCGGGCTTGCTAGCTGCTTATCAGTTATCCCTGTATATGCTAAATATTCATGATACACTCTTTATATTTTCTTTGAGCTATGTTGTCATTATTAAAATAAAATGTTTGCGCTTTTTTCTCCTCATTACGATTATGTATATGTTGATATTTAATTTTGGTTAAAGCGATGAGTAAACGACTTTATTTTCACTTTAAAAGTTCAGTACTGGTAAATGAAGCTAAACTCTTCTGTATTCGTAGATCATAGCAAAAATACATTCATTTCTTTATCTTTAGTGGAAATAAACACCCCAGGATTGCAGGTTCCTTCTATTCTATGTGATAAATTAATCTTGATCAGAACAAGAAATAAGAAAACTAGTTGCTATAATCCACAAGAAGTTCGTGTTTAAGCATTTAGGATAAAAATCTAAACACAGAGAATGATTCCAATATGTTGCATTACTCCATAATGCAAACTATAAACAACTGAGGTCAAAATAACTGAACTATTGGATGAAACGTATACAAACCTACATTGGAAACTAAGCAAAAATTATGTAGGATAAAGAAAGATTACCGGAATATGTAAACATAGTGCATAAATTGATTAATACATTAGAAACGTGAGGTATTAGGTCCTTTAGGTCCAGAGATTTCCTAGCAGAAGAGATATATCTAGAACTTAAGAAGAATCGGAAGGCATCCATGTATTACTTCGGTTATAAACAATCAGTGCTTTTAAGGCTGTGATATTGGAAACTTTTTCCTTTCTTTGCTTCTCTGTGTCCTTCAGTTTGGCTTTCTTAAAGCAGAATACGCTAACAAATAAATATTAGTATTTTTCAGAAAAATGACTGTACACAGTGAATATGGCTATGATCATTAAAACAAGTAGATACGTTCGTACACTATCATTGTGCTTTTATTTTGTGCTTAAAGAAAAGAGTTATTGCTAAAGAAGTTTTTCTTCACAGCTTCATTCTCCAATCTCGTGTACTATTTCTTCTAATCTATTCTGTCAATTTAATCGGCAGTTTGTTTGTTAGCCTTTCTCATCAGATATGTAATTCATTGTTTCAAATGTAAGAAACTGTCATTCGTTTTCGGTTTTCTTTAAATCATAATACAGAATTGTATAATATGTAAGAGAGTAAATATAAGTACATGTTTTGTGTTCCTAGTGAAGACTACGTTGTCATAGTCGTTATTATTATTATTATTATTATTATTATTATTATTATTATTATTATTATTATTATTCTATTTAAGACTAATTGATCGCGAAAATGTATTTATTGCGTTTCATTCTCCTCTTGGTTACATAGAGAAAATACCTTTGACGTAAAACGTTTGTTAGAAGCATAAGTTATAATATTTTACAGTTGGTTATCTAGCGTAGCTCATCCATGGTAGAATCGGTTAAAGTAGCAATAATCATAAGGAATTTTCATTAAGGGATTATCAATGGAAACATTCAAAGCCCACCGTTAGAGATATGATCGAAATCTTTATGTAGACCTGTGAGAAACACAGAATTATATCAAGAAATGATTTATAAAATAATACCGAGTGTGCCAAAAGTGTATACATACTTTCACAGTAGATATTTATATTAATATATTTCAAAGTTGTACCGAAAAACAACAGTAATGTGTAGTATGATGTTCAATAAACAGATGTGATTCACATACATTATGATAGCGTTGCTGCGTGACAGGTAAATCAACAAAGAATAAATAAAGCCAATATTATCGTATGATGTTGTGTAAACAGACGGGACTCACATGACGTTATACTAGCTTTGCTACTACAAAATGGAGCCAAGGTTATCGTTTGAACAGCGGAAAGCAATTTTGAAGTGTTGTTGAAGTTCAAAGGCAATGGAGACGTGTGTGCAGAACAGAACCGCCAACGAGAGTAACACTTGCACGCATTAGAGACAAATTTGAGACCCATGGTGGAGTATGCGATGTTCACAAGGGCAGATGTGGGAGACTTCGCACAGCAATAAGCCCCGCGTCCTCCGCTATGGTTTTGGAACCTTTAAGCACTCACCGCAAAAATCTACAAAGCAATGTGCACGTGAGACTGGGATTAGCCGAATCAGCGTACGTCGTATTATGAAAACAGCAAAGTTTAAAGTTTTCATCTCAAGACTTTTGCATGCATTAAATAAAGATCACTCTGATCGGAGAATGCAGTACTGTGAGTGGTTTCGGAACATAGTGCAAGGGGTTGAGGCCTTTATAGGGAATGTTGTTTGGTTCGATGAGGCACGATTAAGTTGAACGCAACTGTTAACTGGCATAACTGTGCCTACTGGTGTGCAAACAATGCACATTTATTTTGGAAAAGACTGTTAAGTTACTTGGAATTAATGTTTGATAGGGTTGCCATCCAGGGACCTAATGGATCGTTCATTTTGAAGGAACAGTAACTGGCCCAGTGATACGCACATCCGTTTTACCCACTATTCATACTCTCTATAGAAGTGAGAAATTTTACTTCCAACAGAATGGTGCACCATTATATTACCACCAAGATGTACATGCCTATCTTGATACAATCTTCTAAGGCACTGGACAGGACGAATAGATCCGATTGTGTTTCCAACGCGTTCTCCGGATCTAATTCTGTTGGGCTTCTACTTATGGGGAGTTCATAAGGATGTTGTATATCGTAGAAAACCAGTTACACTGATAGCATTTCGGGAATAAATTGAAACGGCATGTGCTGCAATCGCTGAGGCCACTTTCGCAAACGTTGCTCAAATCAGTAATTCATTGTACTCAGAAGTGTATCGACGCCGATGGTGGACATTTTAAGCAACTGTTGTAACTGTAAAAGTGTAAGAAGATTAATGCTCATAATTTTCTGTTTGTGTGAATTCAGTTTAGTTATGTTAACACAGTTTTTTTTTCTTGAAGTGTCAATACATTTTTGGCACCCTCTGTATACCAAAACGCATTTGAATCCACAGTATCAACTAATACTCTCTCTCTATGTAAAATATATTCATTTTATTGATGGTTCTCTGTTATGTATATTGGGTAAACAGAAATGGTAATGTTTCTCTTAGAAAGACACAAAAACTTGATTCGAAAAGACTAAGTAAAGAGGAATGAATAGCCATGAAAGGGATTATTTTGTTGTTGGATATAAATCTCATAAATTAAATAATCATCCAGAATCAATTGTTCAAAGAATTACAGGGGAAACAATACAGGAAAAAAGGCAAAAATATGATACAACTGTCAACAGAAGAGTAAATTTGTATATAAGAAGTGTGATTTGTAGTTTTGAAGTATTTTGTAATTTTTTAAAATGTCCTCTGTTCAATTTAACACTTAATTTCGTTAAAAACTGTAATTTTCTATAAGTATTTTTTTAATTCACCAAAATTTGGAGGAAAAAACTGGTTGAAATTACATTTTTCAGATGTACTTGGGCTATGCTAGCAAGAATTTAATTTTAATAAACAAACGTTAAGAAAAACTAAATATTATTCTTTAACTACGACAGTACCAGTATAAATGAATGACCAATTTAATTTCATGAGTTGTACATTAAATTTATGCAGTAATTTATTGCTGTAAATGTAATACAAGACTAATTGATTATTTAGATCCTTGGGAACTGCTAGATATTTGGAAATCCGTTTCAATATTTAATACTAATGTGTTTACCGAAATTATTTAGCAAAATTGTGGCAACGGTTTTTGAATTAGTAAAATAATTTTTTTCCTGAGCTTCACAGTTTTTTACAAGTTATCGTCTTTTGACTACGTGCATCTTACATAATGATTTTTATTTTATGACCAATGCTTGAAATCAAGGGTCTATCAAATATTATAAAATAAATTTTAAGTGACAGTTGGAATATTAATTATAACATTTTGAATAATAAAAAGTGTTCGTTTACTTGAGATGTATAGTATTACTATTTATATGATTACGTTTATTAATCAAATAAGTAAATGGAAAACAGGATAATCTTCCAATACTGCAGGAATCTAGAACAAGGTCACAGCAAGTATAAAATATAATCATAAGTCTATTATGTAACTATTTTCCATTAACTCTCTGGAAGTAAGACTGAACTATCCCTTTAAGTTTAGCCCTTTACTGCTTTTCCATTTTCCATTTTTGATTCCATTTTGTAATCTATTTGACTCTTTTGCAAATGTTTAAAATTATATCATGAAGATTTAAAGATTTTCGAAATCCTGATTAGAAACCCTAAACAAAATAAAACCACAGGATACCTTGAAAGAGACGAAGCAAACGGTTTTTAAAAATGTAACAGGCCGAAAGGAGACGGTGATGAGTGCTAGTAAGCAAGCTCTCTAATGTGCTATTAACGGAAAGAACGAGTTTTTCCATAGTTCGTAAGAAACGATAAGATGGTCTTGTTGTGCAAGCGTGGACCGACTGCACCGCGAAATGCTCAAGTTGAACGTAGGGCGGAGAGCGGTATGGTTGTTATTACGACCAATATCTAGCTATTAGTTTATTGGGAGACTGTAGCGTTGTACTTCAGAGGAGCCGACCAAGTCCCTAAGTCCCTAAGTATGGCTTAGATTACACATGTACCCATCATTCGGCTATTATAAGTATAGGGCAATCCTTCAGACATGCAAAAATATCTCCCTACCCGCCGCTTCATGCTTAATGATCAAGTTTTTATCTGAAGAGTAAGGAGATATACGGCGTGTTCCATGTTTCTTACATGCGCCAGCGCAGCAGTTTTATTACTCGTCATCCTTTTCAAGGGAACATGTTCGCACTCTGGAAAAGTGAACTTGGGATATGCAATGTCTTGGTTGCAGTCTGTCATGCTTTTTGATTCTCAAAGAAGCCGCATTTCAATAAACAATTCCTTCTTGAGTACTTTATTGCAAGAACCTTATGCTCACTACATGCCACAACACGGCTATTTCTTCAAAACGAAGATTATATTTTGTGATAGTTAATGTCGTTAATCGACATTGGAAGTCGCAATAAAAGAGTAAAAATTGCCTTGAAATAGGGAAAAGTGCTCGTTATTAAACAGCGTATGATTTTAGCAATTGCATAATTCAAAACCATGTTTGACTTTTAAACTTTTCATCAATAACGTCCTCTGCCAAGTGCAGGATAGTCTTGTTGATTATAAACAATTAATTATTTTCACCCTAAATAAACCCCGGTATCTGAATCCCTGAAGCTATCTGCTTGACACAAAAACAGGTTTCAAAATAGGCCCCAAACGAACCTCTTAATCTACTAATAATCTCCTTAATGACAATAGATATTTTACCTCTATGCAACGTCTGTGTTTCTGTAATAACGCCCAATGATGGATCAGAAGCAAATTATTTCATTGATCGATGGACGAGAAAAGAGAATACGCTTTTGTTCAAGAGGGAAAGTCCAATTTATCATTTAACATTTAACAGTAAAGCGTTATCTAATTTTCAGAAATCAATTTAGTTGTACCTGTGAACTATGTCAAACTTATATAGTACGGAACAAGCTTTACTGACCCGTTTTCTTGAAACTAAAATTACAGCTATGCAGCTGATTTTTACGTTGTTATAATCGGTGTAAGGAATGCGGTGCATTTGGAATTCGCTCACGAAAACAATTGTCTCTGCAATCTCTTTCAATAGGTAAACATGCTTAGTGCTTACAGAGATCAGATGTGAAAGTGAAAGTAATTAGTTTATTTATTCTTTATTTAATAATTAAGACGCCCTCAGATATTCCTAGCAATATAATAAAAGGGAAATATTCATAGTGTCTGCTCTTTTATGTACGAAAGTATCAGTGACTACGCTGGAGAATTACCAGCAATCCTGTGGCAGTGTGTTGCTGTTTGAAAAAGGTGATGACACTATACACTCGCAACTCTCAGGCCATTAAGTTTTATCCCGCACTTTACTGGGTATTTTCAAACAGAAATTACAGCCTAGATTGTTTCTAACACTGCTTTCATAGGTACAAATTTGTGAACTAACACACTTTTTGACACTCTGTATTCCTACTACCACTGCTACTGCTACTGCTGCTGCTGCTGCTGCTGCTGCTAGCAGTCATTCAACAAGTTATTAAGTCCTTCTGTCAGCAATTATTTCAACTCATTGTTTTCACATTGTAGGAGGCTATTATTTGTTCTTCTCTTTCTTGTATTACATTTATCAATTCTTTTCAGTAACTTCTGCTCGTTCGTTCGTATGAAATGTCCATGACTTATTTACTTTTATGTTAATATATTATGTTATCTCCATCCTCTGTCTTACATCGTCATTTTTATTGCTTTATTTTCACGCAATTCTAGCAGAATGTAGCCAGTGACTTTATTTATTTCGTAAATGATTCAAATTCTCGTAATTATAACTAAAATTAAAATTAAAATAACCATGTATCGTATCTTATGACAGGAAATATTGGAAATATTGTCTTGCTACACCCAAATACTTCTGGCCTCTTTTTAGAACATTCATTTACGCACTCATTTTCCGAAAATGAGTAAATTCAAACGTGAATGCATACAAACCACTATTGTCCCCGACAGCTGATCCTGATATTCGGAGTAAATCTGTAGTATTTGGATATTACGGAACGTTAAAGAGAAATTGATCAAGATTTAATGTTTTTTACTGTTGAATCATGTTCCATTTACGTTATCATGTTTCTCCGCAAGACAACAGTTTTTGAAGTTTAGAAAAATCCTATTTTATACAAAAAGAAACCATCTTGCTTGGAGAGAACATCATATGGTGCGCAGTTTTGAGAATGCCATAAGTGCAGAATGATATAGGAATGACATACTTGCACTAGAATTGAACAACTGGCTGATATTTGCAGCGAGAAAGACAATTTTCTAAAACGGTGCCAGATATGTGGGCATGTAGTGGGACAATATTTGCAACATCTTCTGTCATAAGATACGTGCCTATTTTTGTCGTAACTCTAGTTTTAATTGCGAGAACTGTACTCAGTTTCGCGGATATTACATTCGCTTTGGCGGAAGTGACAACTCTTGAATGCCGAGCCGACTGTTACCGTGAAACGGGAGATAAAGACCCAGTAAAAATCTTTACTACTAATAGCAGGGTTATCAATTTTATTTTATATTATTTATGTCATTCATTAACTCTGTTTAAATCGTCCAACTATCTATTCCGACTGACAGAGATTTTATATATGACAAATAGAATGAATTAATGGTATCACACAACTCAATGGTATCTAAACTAGAGAGAGCGATTTTTCGTAAATGTGTTGAAGTTCTGAACTTGATTCTTTATAGGGATAGTTGTCCAGTCAGAGACGTTTTCCGAATCGCCTGTTCTCATTTTCGCAGCAGACTCTTTCAAAGTTAGAAGAACTTGGTAGTAGTCATTAAAATATAATGTAAATATTCAGCAATGTATGGCTAGAAGCGTTTGAAATTCAAATCTTGCGATTAAGCGTTTAGGAAGAGAAATGAAGATGAATAATATTACTAAGTCTAGATAGTAAATAAATTTACAAATCTAAACAAAACAGATAATGTTGTTTATTTATCTTATTTCTCTTGCTAAATGCTTAATCGCAAGCTTTGTGCTTCAAACGCTTCATTTACAACCTAGGCTTCCTCAGCGTGCTCGAGCAAATGAGTTTTTATTTTATGTGTAATACAGAAGTTCGCTTACTTTTACAGATTTATTTTCGAGACGAAACAAGCCTTTTGCCCCGTTGAAAAATGCTTATCATTTTCTTATACTCTTTATGGAATTTTAAGTGTTACCTACTGAATTATCTTCCATGTTAGGTAATACGTTCTTAAAGTGATATACTTTGAAATACCTAACAGTCTGCTTGTTTTATTATGCCTTTTACATAGCGAGCTCATTTTTATGGAAAAAAATACAAATTCATAGCATTTAGTTCCCTTGGTGTGTGGTCGGTCCTGGTGGTGTAGTGGTTACCATACTTGCCTCCTATACCCAAAACGCGGGTTCGAACCCGGCCAGGACCGATGGATTTTTTCGGGCGTAAAAATCGTAAGTATGGCTTCCTTCGGAAGGGAAGTAAAGCCGTGGGTCCCGTGTCGTACATTTACGGCACGATAAAGAACCTCAAGCCTGAAAGAGAGGCCTCTGAGCAAAATTTGTCGGCCGTTTCACGCCCTGAGTTGAATGGGACGCTGATGACCTGAGCTGTTAAAGAGCGTCCTTAAATCAATCAATCAATCAATCCCTTGGTGTGTTTTGTTTCACTACTGCTGAAATGTCCACGAAATGACAGAATCCTTTTTATGTTTGATTCTGTTGCGTTTTCATTAATACTTTTTATAATTGTTATAAGATCCTTCATATTGTTTTTCAATGTTAAAATTTTGATATTTTTATGTAGCCTTTGATAAGAGTGAAGTTTTTCTCGCTTTGTAAATTTTGCTAATTAATCTCGGAAATCTCTAATTTAGAACTACATTTTGTTTATCTCTTTTGCAAAGTAAAATGAGAGTATGGCGCTTTTGTGCTATCTTTCCTTGAGTAACGATTCGCGTGTTTTTCTCTGTTAGTGTCAGTTATAGGTATAGTTATGTTTCCAATTGGAATTGCTACAAATATTCAAACTGGTTATTGTAAATATTACCCCTATTGCTTGGTAAATGTTGCGACAGAAAGAACTGATTTTATAACTTTCCACTCTTTTCATAAATTATCCAGATTAACTGGCAAGAGTGCACATTTTCCATGGCAGTGCGGTAAAAGTTGGCAGACCTAATTGTATCAGTTTTCATACCACTGTGCGCAGAGGTAGCATATTTAATTAGCATCTGCTTTCACTTACATGTTCAGGTTATGGCAATAATTAATAAGAAGTCTAAGTTAATTTTATTCAATTCAAGCAGACTGTTCGTTAAACGTATGGGAAAACACCAATAAACTGTCTAAAATAAAATCAATTTTCACTAGAAGATATCCAGAAGTTTCATAGCTTTAACCGAAAACCACTTTTTGCTATTTAAATGTAATTTCGTATGAAAACAAACACAATCAGGATTTGATAATTGAGGCAGCAAATCTTTACACCATAAAAATTGTCCAGAAATTATTATTAATGTATAGAACTGCTTACTGCACAAATCCCCATTTAACTAAAACTGCATAAATAAATTTCAAACAGTTGTTCTCTTGTGCAGAAACTAGTGCAATAGCGTCGCTCAGCGGAAGAACTCGCAAACCAACAGGCGCGACGGTACATTTCCAACTTTGACCAAAGGCGAAATGTAATTGTTAAATTTGTTCAGAAATTGGTAAACTAAAAATACATCCAACACTTACCTGTTTGTTTACACTATATTTGCATATACCAGCAATTGTTCATAATAGCCTATTTTATACTTTGACCTACAATATGTGTGTATACACAACATAACAAATACACACATTCTGACTTCGAAGAACACAAGCTATTAGAAATATAGCGACATTTGTGTGACTATTTAATCGCGCGCACACACACACACATTCTTTGTATCTTACCTTAAAAAGGGCTTCGATTCAAAACACAGTATGTTTTAAAGTATTTTATTAACTTGTTCATTTTTTAAATGTGCTGAAATGTCTGTTCATTACCAATGAAGGATATTTTTCACAACTTGATGCATATATACTTATTTTTTATTATGTGAGTTAAAGTGTCCATGGCCTCTACAGCTAATAGAAGCCCCACCGGCTAATTATTTACATGTGGAAATCGTTGAAATTATTCCTTGCTTTATGTAAGCTATTGGAAGACTTTTAAAAGTAATGCAACTGTTATTTGAATACAGAAGAGAACCTTAATCTTTATTATCATGTCATTGGGATTTTCCTATGGATTCTATAGATACACATTATCCAACTGTAACACAGGAAACACGGGACTGACTGACTTAATGGTGTAAAGAGATCCTATTAGAAAGTGTGATAATAAGGATGTATTATAGTACAATCGATGCTTTAATTACTTGAAGCAAGAAATCCTGTTATGTAATCCTTATACGTCGTTGATGAAAGGCCGGGCCACATGGCGTTGCATCACAATTCGAGCACAAATAATGCTAACTAATGGAATATTATTTTACTTTCGCCGGCATATCAAACAACATTTATTTCTTCTTTAAATTCCTTTTATCCTCGTATTCATTGTTGTATATCGCAAAACATTTTGTTATTGCAAATCTGTTTCATTTATGTCACAATTTATATTTGTGCAAGAGGTAATTTGTAAAATTTTAGAAGACTTCCTCTCTATGAAAACGTTATTACAATGTTATTCTCTAATTACTGATTTCTTTATGCCACTATTAGTCATTACAAGTTTGGCATAGAATTTTTAATGGTATTTAACGCCCGTTTTTTTACTACTGAGGCACCACAGGTGGTGAACACTGGTGATACAAGAAATGATATGATATATTGGGAAAGGATTTTTTTAAGGAAGAAACGTTCCAGGCCTAAGTTTAGAGTACCTACCGGGAATTTACCAGTTATGAAGTCTGAGGAAAACCTGGAAAAAACCTCAGTCAAACAGGACAGTCCTGGCGGGATTCGAACCTCAGACCTCCCGCTCGCGAGTCCGCGCTTTAACGACCTCGGCCATCCGTGGCGGTTTGGCTTAGCATGAAACCCAATTTCGAACTCCAAATAAAGAGCGGCTAAATTTATATACTTTGATTAAGACTGAAAGTATACAAGCATTTAAATTAAGGAAAAAGTGGGTAGCTACTATGAAAAGCAATTTTAAATTTGTTTTCATATACTATCATTACAATAATTTATAAATATCTGTCAAAACAGGTAGCTAGAAACATTGCGGGAAATACAGGATGATCAACATAAAACCGGCCCCTTGATTTGGCAGTATGTACGTTCGACGCTAAGTCGTCATGAACGGACCGGTGTTTCGTGAGCCATTTTCTGTTTCACTGTAGGGTGATTGAAGGCTAGCAGCAACGCTTTTCAAGCCCAATATCAGCTGCTGCAACGTATTGACGGATTTAATGGCGATGAACTGGTTCCGCCAAAACAGACCGTTATGGGAAACACAAATTTGTTTATTTGATTGATTTATTTATGGACGCTCTTTAACATCTCAGGTCATCAGCGTCCCATTCAACTCAGGGCGTGAAACGGCCGACAAATTTTGCTCAGAAGCCACTCTTTCAGGCTTGAGGATCTATTTCTATGTATGACACGGGACCCACGGCTTTACTTCCCTTCCGAAGGAAGCCATACTTAGGATTTTTACCCCGAAAAAATCCATCGGTCCTCGCCGGGTTCGAACCCGCGATCTTGGGTTTAGGAGGCAAGTACGGTAACCACTACACCACCAGGACCGATTAGCGAAACACAAAGATTATAATAATCATTAGACCCCAAATGCCACTGGTTCCGATTTGCACAGATATAAGCAGCATTTGCTACTGTGTTGAGAGTTTTCTTGTAAGATGAAAGAGGGCTTGGTTATTTGAGATTCCGAGATTATGTTTGGAGAAATTTAATAATTTGTACTTAATTTCTTAAAACATCTCAATGTATTTGTTAGCGTTTCCCAGTTTATTACAGGCATTTAATAGTTTAAAGGGTATCTGTATTTGAGTTAATTCATATTTATTAATACTTTACTGTTTCTGGTTTTTTTTTCAGAAATGTTTCAATTGTATATATAGGCATACACAGGATTTCCCCTAGTAGAGTCAACCCATGCTTTTATATTTCCTCAAAGAGTATAGTAGCGTACCTAACAGGAGCCATTTTTATATACTATTCATTCATTAGTAAGAAAGTTTACTGAAGTGAAGGGAAATGAGGACTGGATGTTTATTATTTCACCTTATTGCACCTATTTGTACTATTGTTGACAAGTGATGCCACAAAGAAGTACTTTAATTCATTTAACAAAGGATAGCAATGTATTAATGCTTTGAGGATGTAAGAGTAAGATCAATTTGTATTATACTTCTTCTTGAAATCTTTGGGAACTTTGGCTGCAATCACCGTATTAGTCCAAATTGCAATAATGCAAAACCTAAAAGTGATGCAGAATTGGGAAAGGAAGAATCAGATTTACAGCATTTACCGAAATGTTAATTCTTATACTTTCGATAATGCAACTCCCATTAGAAATGTGCAGAATATTTCTTTTATAATCTCGCTGAGTGAAATAAAGGAACAAAGAATTAAAATGACTGAAAAGAAAACATTTAACTATAGTTACAGTTAAAATAATTTCAATTTGCATTCTTTTTTCTGTGGTGATCCAGAGTTTACATAAAATGATGATTACAATTTAAAAAACTAAGTATGTCAAAATAAGCAGTACTGTTTTATACATTTTCTAGGTTCTTGAATAATGAACGTTGCAATTGTAACCTACCCCTAACATGCATTAACTATATATTAATTATAATCAGTGCACTACTTTATCACTTATAAAATAAAAACTGTAGTCATATCTTTTTCGATCAAAATCTATCTGCAGCATTTTTAAAGAATTCTTGGAAAGTTGTTTGATTGTTGATGAGGTCACATTATAAAAAGAGCATCCAGTCGCTCTTTACTCATGGTATATATATATATTAACAAAGTCTTTAAACTTCTTAGGAAACTGAAAGAGTGCTCTATGGTAGATGTTACAGGCAATGTCAATACAATCATCAATGCCCTGCAGATTGAGCAATAGAATGGAAGTGAAGTTGCAAGACCTTCAACAATAACAACGCTCGTCATCTCTTCCTGTGATTTATTCTTCCACATATGAAACCAAGTCTTGGCTTCAGCTTTATGCAAAGTTATTCTTTACCTAATTTTCTGTGCAGAGAGTTAATACAATTTTTATGTCGGTAACAAGCTTACCTTTGCCAATGGCATAAGGCAGGAAGTTATTGACACTACTTTTTGGGAGTATACTACTACTCACAATACCGAATGGAGAGTTTTAGATGAACGATCACTTTCGGACCACAACTATATATCATTTAACGTTATTGAGTTAAAAGAGCAAATATCAACAGGAATCCCAGGAGAACCTGGTGGGAGTCCTATATGCAGGATATCTCTGGTAGCATTAGGAGATTAACAAGATTAAATCTTTCGGTGATATTGACAAAGTCGCGTACTCTATCCAAGAGGCTACACTTGGCAGTTATCACGATAATCATCCCATGCAATCACAGATGAAACTATAAGAAAGTGTCATGGTGGACCAAAGAATATATGAACCACATCTCTTCAACAAGGTAAAAAGAACTGGTGACTGGAAGGAGGGGTGTAATCATATAACCCTCACAGACTACAATAAATATATACGCAAGGCCAAAACATTTTGGCAAACCTCCTGCCGGGAAACATTTAGCCTGCCAGAGGCAGCCAGGTTACATAGAGTATTGGCCCACAGCCCTATAAATCCTTTAGGATTAATATGTAAGCCCACAGGAGGTTTTACATGCCCTGCTGAAGAAACACTCAAAGTTCTCTTTGAGGTACACTTCCCGGGGTGTATGTTTGATGACAACACCTGGGACTTCATACACTACTGCGAAAACTCTATACCAAGAACATCGCAGAGGGGCTGAGAATTTGCTCGCCAAGTCGCCACAATGCAAAGCGTTAAATGAACAATTAATAAATGTAACCCATTTAAGTCGTCAGGTGGACACAATATCTTTACTGCTTTGTTGCAGAAAGGACCTTGACTCGCTTCATATCTTCCCCTGTAACCTCGGGCAAGTTTAGCCTTCAGTTATATTCCTCGGGCCGGAAGAGCTACCAGAGTAGTCTTTATTCCAAGCGCGGTCTTAATAATTACACCGAAGCTAAACCCTATCGACCGATTAGTCTTGCATCGTTTCTTTTAAAGACTTTGTTAATACTGATCGAAATATATACCTGAAGGAGGATGTTGTCAGATACTCCCCTCCATCGAAATAAACATGTCTACCAGTCATCTAAGTCTTCCTTAACAACACTTCAATGCCTTTTTATTAGACTGGAGAACTCTATGGCTAGGAAAGAAATAGCCCTAGGTGCTTTCCTAGACATAGAGGATGCTTTTGATAGCATCTCTTGTGTGTCTATGATTTGACTGCTCAGAAATAAGGAGTCAATGACACTCTTTGTAGGAGAATAAACTCCATGCTCAGGAGTAGTAGTATGACTGCTATCCTCCTTGGGGAAATGAAAGTAATCGTCGCCACAAGGGGTTGCCCACAGGGAGAGGATTTTCTTTCCTCCCTTCTTTGGAGTCTCGAGGTGACCCCTTACTCCAAGTCATGACTTAGTTGAATATCATATTCAAGACTATGCGGATGGTATAGCACTGACAATTTTTGGGAACTTTCCCAATACCTTACAGACATGATGCATTGTAGGCTGAGGAAAAGTCTCATTTGGTGCATGCAGGAGGAATTATCTATCAATCTTAGCTAAACAGTTGCTGTTCCATTTACTAACAGGAGAAACTCAAAAGGCCTAGGAAATGTTAACTACTCAGCTCAATGCTGGAATACAGTGAGTCAGTTAAATATATAGGTCTTGAAATAGATAAGAAACTGATCTGGAACAATCATATTAACAACATTCTCCGTAGAGCCAGGTGATCGTTTGTGACCATCAAACGCACCTTTGAATCCACCTGGGACCTAAATACATACATTAGTTTATGACTATTTGTTGCAATGGTCAGATGCCAGATATCTTACGGTGTCATTATATGGTAGCAGACACATTTAAAACTACTAAAACAGGTAAGTTTACCAAACTACAGAGGTGAGCCTGTCAATTTGTTACAGGGGCCTTCAGAAGGACTCCAACCATTGCATTAGAGACTTTGTTGGGTCTCCCTCCCATGGACATCTATTTGCAACCTGAGACTAGTCTCACTGCATATCGCTTAGTGCATACAGGGAACAGGAGAAGAAATCTTGCTGCAACTGGACATGCCTCCTCCATTTTAAAATTCCTGGATATTCTACAATTGAGAATGAGGTCTAACCTAATGAACACTTATTGCTGTACTTGGAGATTGTATCCCTATACAATCTCCAAAGACCAACATCAGTACAATCCTTGTTAATTACTGCACATTTTTCAGGTAGAAATATTTGCTCTGCTGACCGTGCCTTTAGATGACCTGAGAAAAGTTACCATGGTAAACTTATCAGATATTCAAAGTGCTTTAAAAGGACTTACCTCCGACAGGTAAAATCTAACTTGACATGAGAGTGCCTAAATGACCTGCCTCTCTAGCATCTCGCAACATGCTTGATATGCTATGGGTGCCGGGGCACCAGGGTACTTACGGAATGAAAAATCAGATCAGTTAGTAAAAATCCGTGCTGATACACATTTCTTTGGCCCTGAACCAGTTGTTGGAATCAGTACATGTACTGCTGAGACTGCGACTAAAACATGGATTGGGGAAAACACCAACTAAAGTGATAAACATATCCTGGGCAAAGGCAATACAGAAAATTGGTTCTACATTCTAGTAGCATTCACATCTCATATAAAATTAGACAGAAGAGGAATAAGGAAAGTAGTTGCATTAATTACTGAACACGGTCACTTTACTAAACTTCTACAAAAAGTGAGACTCTATAAAGATGAACCCATTTGTAGAATGTGTAAACGGGACGAGGAATCTGCCTTGCATATCCTGTTTCAGTGTACATCCCTGATGAGAAAGAGACTTGCTCTTTCTATAACCAGGGAAAAGATAGGAACGGAAGCTAACATTGGAACCAAAATACCTCAATTTGTTTAAGGAACAGATTTGGAAATCAATGAAGGCGCCTCTTCCTATGGGTAGCACAATAAGCCTCATAGTCTGACGTGCCTTATGTCGTTTTAAACTACATTAAACCTCTGTAATCTAATCTTATCTAAAACTACATTCAATAATCTTTTGCATGATTTTGGGATGAAGAAGCAATGAAAAACAGTTTTTCTTTTGTTCTGAAAAGCTGCACACCAATGGATTTATCATGGAAATCTCTTTCAATGAAGCGCATGAAATGTTTTTGAGTTGACTAGATTAGTTCGTGGCTTTGATAATTCAATTTCCAGGCCTTCAATTATGAAAGAAAATGTTTGCTTAATAAAATTTACTTAAGATCCTTTAGTAACAAATTTAAATAGATTCCTATTAAAATTAATATATTAATAGTAATTTTACCTAAATATTTAATGTGAAATCCTTGTACGTTAAATGTCATCGGAATATATAAAATAATTAGGTACTTTGGATCAACTAGGAAACAAATATTCGTTTGGAAATTTGATCATTTAACCCGGCACAAACGATTTCTTTTAATATGTTTATTATGATCCCGTTATTATTAGTTTATGTATCTGTCAAATTTGTTTTATTCATATAACACAATTCTTTCCTTAAATTTAAAATAGCTGTTTTTACAGAATAAAAATAATACAGTATGAAAGCAGAACAAATAGCAACTATTGCGAACATTGTATTAATATAATAATTAAATTACATATTACATCTTCAAAGTTATAAAATGCAACACTTTTCACTGCTTTATGGAATGCTGTAAAAAAAACGAGGTTCACAAATTAAATTCTTCCGAATAATGTTTTTGTAGGCCTACATATCATATTCTAATCACAATCATGGCACAAAACTTCTATATGTTCCAGACTTAAGAATTTGTTACACCTTCTGCTTTGATACTTTGTGCCCACTTTCCATATCAAATATTAGAATGAGATACCAGAAAGGAAAATGGCTGATTAAATATAACTAGGCGAAAAGTTTCCGTAGAGCTTCCATTAGATTAGAATGCCGATCAATGCTTCAGTTTTATAGTGCTCAACTTCGCGTGTGTAATATTTTTTGTTATATCTCCCACGGGTATTGTTCTGTATGTTTTCTTTTAATAATGTTCTCATTAATTCCTGTAAACTGTTCTTGAACTTCAAGGTGTTTAATGATAATATTTTTCTACCTGGTTCTAACATTTCTATGAAAAGGTATTCCTGATTTAACGCATCTTCGTTCATATAGATATCTAATTCTTCTTAATTCACAGAATTTTTTGTCTAGTTTTCACAGCTTCTTCATCTGTATCTGTTGCATCAAATATATCTCCTTCAGTAAAAATACATTTGAGTAGCTTTAGAAGTCTTTACTCTTCTGGTTCATCTTCGTAGATATCAACAAAGCAATTGCATATTATATTTTATAAAAACTAGCACGAATAATGTGGGTAGTCTCTGAGACCAAAATGTTATATGCTTTCAGATCGACGAATTCTAAGTTACAGAATCTTCGTTAGCTTATAGGGGTAACCTTTTGAGGAAGGACAGATCCGGCTATTTGCTAACAAAATGTTTAACTAAAATGTTGAAATTGCCTGACTCTAGGAAAATGCAACTCTAATGGCGGGTTAATAACATTGGTAATTTAAATGTTTGGCATTAGAATACAGCGCGTGAGGGAACTCACTTCACCGTGAAGAGAGCGGAATGTATAATGTTGCAACAGCAGTAAATTTGGTACATAAATTCCTGTGTGTAACGAAATATAAATAATGCATGAACTCATCACAATCACATCAGTTGCTGGAAGTGCTTTCTTCTTTGAGAATGTGACAATTCAACATACTTGTGTTTTTTTTAAACACTGCACCAATTTCTTGCTCTATCGAATGCATATAATTAATAACTTCCATCTTAAGTTCATATTTTAGTATTATTTTGATATAGTATATTGTGCCGCAACCTAAAATAAAGAATGCGGTGGAGTGCAATCCAGTGACCGAGGTTGCCACAATCTTTTAGTAATGGCTCCTTCCCAAAAGAAAGTATTTAAATGTTAAAGTAACTGGTTTGATGTATGTGCAGCAACATTGCCCTGCTGAAAGAAACAACACTTCGTTTAGCTCGGAAGTAGACATTCAAATGAGCAGCACTACCCAAGTAAGTCACTCTACAATTGCCTTGATATGACGATCTATAATAGATTTTTCTTTGATGCATAGTTGCTTCTCATTATTTTCTATGGATTAATAAATAAGTTTATGAATTTCTGGATCCAATTTGCAATATAATAAATAGTCTCTTTTCATAAGCACCTTCTTTTAATTAATGAACCAATAATAATGAATAATTTTAATAATGTAGGATATGATTTAAAACCTTTGGTTAAAGTTTTATATGCTGTCCACAAGAGATATTGTGCTTGTGCTAATTTTCGCATTGATTCTATAAGACTTTATAACAAAATTACATCTGTTAAAATAGCCGCATGTATGCCGCTTCTTAGTACATCTTGAACTGACCCGGTGTCACGAAAGTAAATGAAATATCGTATAGTAATGCAATCGAACTCTCGAAATTAGGAATAATCATCTGAAATCTCTATTTCATATTTTCTATAAACTTAAACCTTCGCAGAAAACAATACTCCCTCTTCAATAGTCAATATTGTTACTGTTTAAAAAATGGTCTCAAGTCACAACATATCTAGGCCAATGTCCACCCCAAATCTGCCTTCAAGCGGTGTGGCAAAAAGTATCTCTTAAAAGGAAAAGGCTTGCCATTGTCCCTGGCGGATAAGGAGGATTTCCTGCTTGAATACTCTCACTCATATCAGCTAATAACTCAGCTTACTGCGGAGAAATTTCCTTAACGTATAGTAGTTGCTCTAAAATCGTAATAAAGGCTAACGTTTTTCCTGGACTCAACACAGTTCCTGCTGTACATTACAGATGTAAACTGTTATACTTGAAAATGTAATTTTTAATATTGAAAAGTTGGATCCATATTAATCTAGTTTTGAGAAAAAAAAAACTGGAAACCACGAGAAATGTATGTAAACGATTTGAACAATTTCTTTTATTATTTTCCAAAGAGCTGCCATTCTCTGTAACTCTATAGCTACAAAAAACGCTGTATTGAAAACCAGGGACCCTTAAATCAGATGAAGCAGAATTAACCGAAAGTTAATTGCTTCAGAATAGTTGTACACTATTATGCAGCCATATCACTTCGGATTATCTGCAAAGAAAACGCAAAGAAATTAGGGGTACAACTATAAAAAAGTATCAAATAAATTGAAATGTACAATGAGGTTATTTGATTTACGAGCCTATAGAGCGCGGCTACATATTGAGAGTAGCCAGTATTTAAGGTCATATAATGCAGGTAGCAACTAGTAGCTAGAGATATGCTTTGCTGGTGAGTGATTGTGCGTTCGTGTTACTCGGTGCTTTCATTGTGTGTAAATGCTGTGCTAATTTTTCTTCATTAATGAAGACACTACATAAATAAACCTTAGAATGAGTTTATATGTACGATACGCATATGAAAACGAATTCTTGCGTAGAAGTAAGAGGATTTGCAAGAAAAATCCTGACATTGGTGTTCCAGGTAGAGAAACGTTAGCCAACATGTCAAAAAATATGCCTAAGCGAATATCATTTGGAGTATGCTGTTTCTGTAACGGACATTATCCGAATTGTGGGAGCTTAAATCTCTGACAGCTGAAATACAGTGCGACACAATTATTTTTTTTTACGAAATTCTCATCTACGACAGCTCATATTAATATTGGTTAACCCCAATATATACATTAAAATTAGATATATTGTTGGAAAATAATAGTAAAAGTAAGTTTGCCGATTTATGGCAGGGCAAGGTTGGATTTTTCAACCCTAGTTATAGTCTATCATTGATTCCAAAAACTGCAAAGAGAATTCTCACCATTATTAAATTGTGTGAGATTCGTATTACTTAACTACTTAATTGAATTTCCCACCTGAAGCCCAAAGCGCAAAAAATTAAAAAATGAATAGATAAGACGAACTACAGTACTAGTGACGCAGAATATCAAAGCATCAGTAACTGAAGAGAAAACGCTAATACAGAGAAGCCTTATCAACAGCAAATGCACGTTTATGCCGCATAGTTAATGAAATCTTTGGTCCTAGAAGTCTGTAATAAGGTCATGACCATGCCTTCAAAGAGGAACATAAAAAGAATGCTTCAACAATACCAGAAAGTTGCATTAATAGCACTTTGTGAGGGATACCAGGCAATGAGTAATTTCTCTGCATGGAGATTGGGTTTGTTTTGATGATACAGTCATCAAATGCCTCATTCATTTATTTTTGCTGGCTTGGTTTGTTGAAGCAAGTCTTAACTTCTAGACACCCCAACAGTATTTGAAAAGTCTGCCAGGAAGTATAGACAAACATTTCTCTTCCAACGTTATCATAGTTGGATATAGCATGAGCACGGAAGGCTGAATACCCGTGGTTCTATTCCGGCATTGACACGAATTTTTCTTGTTTGATTCTTTCCTTCCGATTACATGTTTCGTCTAGTAAAATATTAAAATGTTTTTAAAATAATAAATACTGAAAGACTAAGGGATATTATTCTGTATTTTATTGGTACAAATGGCAAGAGGAATATGTTGCTTGAAGATATATTTACTCTTAATTGCTCGTTTTAAGAGTACAGATGTCTACTGAACCCCAATGACTGTATTCGCTGTGGTTGAGAACAATAATCCTCGAAAACGGCAAGCTTCTGTTTGTATGACCAGGTACATGCGGTGTTTTGAATTCGCAGCGTGAGAGGTCGGGAAAAATGGTGTAGTGGTTGTGGAACTATTGCGCCCTTTAATTTAGCTGCAGCGGCATCCTCTTCTGCATGTAACAGATCACTCAATTACAATAGTTTAAAATGAATATCTAAATAAGGGTAGTAAAGGAATGATTGGAAACGAGCAAACCACAACCTGTTATTCGTGCTTAATGTGATGAGCCTGGTGGATTCGTAATAACAGAGCTAGCCACGACTTCCTCCGGGAGATCGGTTTCCGTTCTTCTTTTGCATACTCGCCAATTGTAGGCACAGAAGATTTTTCCCGTATTCACTTCATTACACACTTCCATTAAATAACGACTGAACAAACGCTGGTGCAATAGTTCTAAGAGCTTTTTCCGGGTCTTTTCTCTTCCGTATAATGCAATTAAATGGTAAATTTGAGCTTCAGAATGCTTCATACCTAACCTCATTTCTCACGCCGTAGTAAAGATAATAGCTTTCGTTAATTTACGTTAAGGTAGGAAGCTTATAAGGTACTAGAGGAAACGTCATATTGAATCCTAAAGTCCAGAGCCTAATCTCGTTATATAAATATTATTTTCAGAGGGACATTTAAAAGATAATTTGCCTTTTTAAAAAATGTTTCCCTAACACATTGCTCCCATACCTCAAAATTTTACTAAGTTCTATAAGAAGATCATCATAAGCACAATAATAAACTTTTTAATGTTAACTAATATATTTCACAATTTATGTGGTGATGAGGGCAATATTGTAAGGTTCGAAGGAGAAGTTAATATACTGGATTTGTCTCATTTAGTGATACACCTAAGCAAATGTTTTGCAGATAAAAGAGTATTTTGTGCCAAAGGAACCGAATGAAGATAATTGAACATCTCAGTTTTAATAGTTTTATGTAATTAATGTGTTAACGAGTGATTATGAAAAGGTTTACTGTTTTATATATATTGAAATTTACATTTTATCTCTTTTATCTCTTGTTAAGGAGGTCTACTCTGCCATTTATTGCCCGTTGAATTTTAATTTTAATTGGCCCTTATTCCTCAACTTATTATAGCTACAATGTCCATTTCTGTTTGTCAGTGAATATAGGATGATTATTATACCGGGTGTTGGTAATTTCCATACTTAGTCTTCTAGAAATAATAGAAGAGAGCAAGAAAGTCTTTTGTTAAATAATCAGGTGTCTGGAATTAAACCCAAATTCAGCCTGTGAAGGACAAGAAATTAAAACTGTTTTCTTTAAGTATGATATGGGAATAAAATGAATATATTTCATATTTGTAATATTTTATAAAAATGTTCCAAAGAGTAATTTGTTACTTCAATGCACGATATGCAACATACGACATCTAACATGTTCAAAGGCTTCAGGCGTTGTACCACAGAGTTCTGAACTGCATGCAAATGAGCTCATACTATGATTCAATTAACGACTCGTGCAGCAGACTCATCAATTGCTCCCCCTACAACAAAAGAGCCAAGGATGCCAAAACTGCAGGCCATGCAGTTTAAAATGCCGTGGAACTACAACGGAGAAGCGAGGAGGTAGACCATGTGTTTATGCAACATGTCTCACCTCATGTAAACAGAACGCTGTTGAACGATGTAGGCAGTACATATTGCAGGAACTGAAGGTAAATGCTACAGTTAGTACCTTAGGGTGGCCTTTGATGAAACACCTTGATGGCTTTTAACAATGTATGTCATAATAAATTAATAAAACTTTAAAATTGCGATCCCCAATTAATTCTGCTCTTTCTAATTTTTTCTTCGAACGTTGCTTATTGGCTCAATATTAAAGTGGAACATTTGGTAGAAGACTACGGCATATGTATGTATGTATGTATGTATGTATGTATGTATGTATGTATGTATGTATGTATGTATGTATGTATGTATGTATATATGTATGTATGTACGTATTGTTAAAGAGCGTCCATAAATAAATTAAAAAATATGTATGTACGTACGTACACTGAGGGTGCAAAAAATGAATACACACTTTCACAGTAGATATCTATTTTGTATATTTCAAAGTTGGATCGAAAAACAACACTAATGTCCAGTATGACGTTCAGTAAACAAATATGACTGACATACATTATGTTAGCGTTGTTACGTGACAGGTAAATCAACAATGAACCAATGAAGTCAAGATTATCGTAAATCAACAATGAGCATATAAAGGTAAGATTCGTATAATGTTCTGTAAACAGATGTGACTCACATTACTACGTTATGCTAGCGTTGCTGCAACAAAATGGAGGCAAGATTATAGTTTGAACAGTGGAAAGAAATTTTGAAGTGGTATTGGAAAATCAAGAATGTTGTTGAAGTTCAAAGGCAATGGAGACGTGTGTACAGAACAGAACCACCAACGCGAGTAATAATGGCAGACATTCGAGGCGAATTTGAGATTCGTGGTACCGTATGCAAGGATGGTGCACCACCACATTACCACCTTGATGACAGTCATCGAAAGTACTGCATGGGACGAAGAGGGTCGATTCAGTTTCCACTGCGTTCCCCGGATCTAACCCGTTGGACTTCTACCTATGGGGAACTCTTAAGGATGTAGTATAAGGTAGAAAACCAGCTACACTGGCAGCATTTAGGGAAGAACTTGAAAAGGCATATGCTGCATTCTCTGAGGACACTTTCGCAATCGTTGCTCAATCAGTAGTTCAACGTACTCAGAAGTGTATCGACTCCGATGGTGACCATTTTGAGCAACTGTTGTAACTGTTGGAACTTAAAAGTCTAAGATGATTAGTGCTGAACATTTTCTGTTTGTGTGAATTTAGTTTTTTTTTTTTTTGTTAGCGCAGTTTTGTTTTTTGGTTTGAAGTGTGTATACATTTTTGGCACCATATATATTCGCTGTGACAAGGAAAATGTGTTTCTGCAATTGTTGTGATATTCTTTAGGTTCTATTACGTACATGTTCAAAGTGTATTATTGATGGGACGAATGACCCCGGAGTTTACTTGCCAATCCTTTTTTCATGAAGAAATACTCTGGAAAATATTTCCTAAAACAACCTGACCCTAAT
Organism: Metallyticus violacea; assembly: GCA_030762175.1. Classification (NCBI taxonomy): domain Eukaryota; kingdom Metazoa; phylum Arthropoda; class Insecta; order Mantodea; family Metallyticidae; genus Metallyticus; species Metallyticus violacea. The sequence goes on along the minus strand of CM060846.1, from coordinate 212,592,970 downwards.
AGAAATCTAATCACTTTTAGCCACAAATGATTAGTTCCTGGGTCATGGATATTGACAGTTGAGTTATGATAGGAACTTTGAAGGATACAGGACTAAGAAAAGTACTTAGTGATCCATGAAACAACTGTCCGCCATGGCGAGTAAGCCTAGGGTGTGTGTACATCCAAGACTTCGGTATCCTCGCATGCCAGGATATAGGACTAAGAAAATCACTTAGTGATCCATGAAACAACGGTCCGCCATGGCGAGTCAATCTAGAGTGTGTATTCTTCCAAGACTTCCGTAGGCCGAATATTCGTGAACAAGCATTAATCTTAGGGATTTTTTTATATAAGGATATATAGTACTATCCGGAAGTAAGTAAGAATCCGGAAACAAGTACGGAGTAATGCTGAAGCAGTACATTTTCTAGCTTCTATACATAAAATATTATCCTTATGTATTGAAAGGACGTCATCTATATTGCCCACACTGCTCTCCATAAACACACTTTTCTCGTCATCTTTCTCATTTTTCTTAAGTCCCCATCTAAGATGTAATCTGAACTGGTATAGAAGCTTAGATGATGAAGCAGCCAGTACTCCCGAACGCTGCACAATGTGACCCTTCTTTTCTGGTAACAATTTTTACTATAAGGGGGGGAGGATAGTTTTCCGCGAAGGCTTAAGTTTACAGTAAATATTAAACAGAAAGTAACCTGAGTTAAGTTTTCTGTTATCTGATAACTTTGAATATAATATTGCTTCTGTTCACCAATTACATTCATTTCAGAAAATGGCGCATTTAAATAGTTAAGGAAGAAAGCAATAAAATTACTCTAATCCATGCAAAATTATGTTTAATGTTGAAGTATTTAATGTCTCGATTTGGAAATGTATGCATAGTCAATAAAATATTGCACTTGACACTGTGTATCGAAAAAGTATTTTTCTCCATCTTCCCCATTTTGTTAATATGTAAATATTTTTATTTATTATATAATATATAATTAATTGTTGCTACCGTATATATACAAAACTTATATACAGGTGAAACTTAAGTTAAATTGCTGTAATACGCGATAACTCGTAGAAAATGATAAGATAGAAAAAGTGTGCAAATGTAATAAATGCCAGAGCAAAGGGAAAACCATTCTCTCTTTTTAATGGCCATGTAAGTAAGACAACTTGTTTCTTAACACTTAGAGGGTGAGCTGTATTTGTATGGTGACGATGAGAATATGCCACATGGAGTAAATATGGAGTTTAAAATGTCACGTGTTCTCGGCTTTGACCGGATATTATACAGAGTGTCCTCCAATCTCCTTACACTTCTTGAAGTTATACCTCACAGTTATGCATGAGGCGCCGGTAATGTTGGTTGCCTGCCACAGGGGTTTCAGGGGTGGTAAAAAGCCATAGTTCATTTTCTCAGTTAGAATTTATGGTTTATAATACAGTGCGTTTTTAAAATAAAGCCAAAGATTACATACGTAAACATCACTCATATATTCCGTTACGAGTTATGACTATATAAGTGTAGTAGTATGTTTTCTTAAAAATAAGTTGTAATGATCCTGAATATGGCTAATGAAAATACGTTAAAGTTTTTAGAATTAAATTAATATGGCGAACACTATAGATAATGCAATTGATTAATTAGTATATGGGCGTTCTATGGAATTATTAATGTCATATCCGCAATGTTCATCTTTTATTCTAATTCTATCTCACAAGAATTAATAATTTTGAAAAGTTGCATCCACCCCGGTTTTCCGCTTATTTGCACTTCTTTTTAGATCTAAATTACTTAACCGTTCTAACTCTAACTTTCAAAAATTATACTTTATCTTACAAGAAAAAGGTTGTAAGAGGTGCGTTGTTTTTATCTATACTCCTAATGTTGTTCTTTGGGCCCCCACTCTTGCTGTTTAATTCTTTGCAGCTCTAATCATGCCTCATGAAACATAAATACGATGAATTTTGAGTTATATTTGCCTAATCTTCTTTGGTTTAATATTAAAGGTACACTATCATAAACCATAAATTCCATCTGAGAAAATAAGCTGCTCTCCGGGATCAACGCAGAGGAAATAAATTTTCTCGCAAAGAATACGATACAGGTGAACATAAAATTACATCCTCATAAAATCGCCTACGAGTGTAACTTTCAAATGTACTTGAGAAACGGTGTGCGTGAATTAGAAAGAATATCTCACCCATGACTATGTCGGTTCATATTACACAATGTTTTGTCGTATATCTTATGCAATCATCTATAAAGAACCAAGTTTATGTAAACATCCATGATGTGAGATGGAAGATTGCACAATACAGTCTGTTTTTCGTTTAACTGGCACTCGTTTCAACCAACTGCCTTACATAGGAGGAAAATGACAAGAAATACAGCTATTAAAATGATTGATGTCGTCGCAAATTTTCGTATTCAAAGCAAAATACGCTGCTATCAATTTTCTTGCGAATTTATTCTGTTTTTGTTTGGCCCATTGCATAAATCTCATCAGATTATTTGAGAATGCAACATTTTTCATAAATTTAGTTAAATACGACTAACTGTGTACAACAGGTACGTTCTTCATCATACTAGATTCTATCATTAATTTTTGCTGATATAAATATTTGATATTAATTTTCTGTCCGTATGTGAAACATTGTTTACACTTCATATATAAATAGTATTATTGTGCATTCTTAAAAAAATGTACCTATATCTTACTATACAACTGTTTATTGATTTTGGAAAAAAAAATGCCTGCTCTCTTTAAATCTGCCCTTTAATTCACGTTAATATTCAAATGAATGGATCCCCTTAGTTTCATTTTTAGGAATCTGGGTGTCTTCCGTGAGATAGATGACTGTACTAGAATTTATTTACGTCATTTTTCCACAGAGGGCACATTGGAAGGTGATAAATCCATCGCCAGCAAGTAGACAACTAATGTACTTGATGTGGACGTAAAACAACAGCAAATTTTATTCAGGAATCTGTTTTTACATGATATTCAAATGGTTCAATGTTAACTAAAAATGATTTCTTTGGGCAAGCAACCATATGCAGTAGCAAATACTTTTAGAAGAAAATTATCTGATACAGACTAAAATGCAGAGTTGCTCAAAAATGTATTTCCCTAATGGTATTGATATTTCTTCTTCTAAACATTCAAATTCTTTTCATATCTGTTTGACTTTATGATTTTCTCAGATTGACTTATTCCTATTTCTTGTTGTGTGTTTCTCTGTAGTTTAGATTTGCATCCATTTGTTTTCTGTAGTAGCATTTATTACTACTGTTATATTACTGTTTGAAAATAATCTTGAAGCTTTGTATATATTATTTTGCCTAAATGTTACTTTTTTGCTAACATATTTCGTCTAAGAGTACAGAAATGTGAAAGTAACAGAAATAAATTTGTCAACACTAAGAGAATCATTGTTACATGGTTAGATAGTTCTAAAGAAACATGGACACTTTTATTATCTTAAAAAGTTTTCAAATGTTTCACTTCTTTTTTATGGAAATGCATATTTTTACTTCCCTGCATTCATAATCCCATTCCTGTCACATATATCACCTAGGTATATGAATTAATGTTAACTTCCAGTTGAGTTACAACGTTTCAAATAAAAGTTTCATATGTATATATAATGAGAGCCCAAATTAATAAAAAAACCTATTTTTTCAATCATGACTCCGTTTTTGTACCATTTAATTTTGCCCGAAGTAACTTATTTTTTAAAAATAACTCAACATAATAAAATTGTGTCTTAATGTTTAATAAGTAGCCCATTTTATAAAAAACTTGAAGATTAATGAATTGAACATAAATGAGTGTGGATTATTCACTGCCTCCGCAATCTGTGAAGTAAAATTCTGTCTTCAATTGTTAATACATTTTCAAGTACTCTAAATTTGATTCGAGGCTAGTTTTTTGCAAATTAGATAAAAGGAACGGAAATGAGATCGCTTAAAATCATTGATGCTGCTGACATGAATGACCCAATGAATGGAATTCTATGCCCATTAACTAAATTTAGCTATCCAACACTGTTCTACCGATAATACAATTTAGAATTGTTAGTGTTTTCGGAGGATGCTCCACACTTCTCGACCATCATATGCAGTTTGTAGGTAGTTCTTAATGAGGTTATGGAGGAAAATATAGTTGTCCTAATCACTTGTCGAGTGATGTACGCATCCAGGAGGCTGGTTTATTTGGAAGGTGGTTAACTGCATTTTGGAGGCTACTCCACTGTTCTATGGAAGTGTAATTCAATTGTTTTTAATAATTTATTATTTATTTTACATAATTATACCTTACATTTATATTATGATAGTACTGGAACGCAAATAGCCATGATGCATTTTATACATCCGGTACAAAGATCATCATATCCGGTAGTGTGCATGCTGCCATAAGAGAGATATTGTTCACATCATATACATTAACCCGTTACCTAAAATTGTAAATGTTACTACATAAGTATTTTCATTAAATTAAATACTTTTAATTTTTATTTGTTTTATATTTTGCCATTAATTGAAGTTCTTATTAAAGACATATTAAGGGTTAGTCATTTAATTGTTTTTCCCATTTATTAGCCTACTTTCTTGCTAGCCTAGAAAACTGTAGCCATGACTTTCCCTGCAAATGAAACCCTCCCGTTAGCGTGTGATATCACTTATCATGCATTTATATTAAGTTATTTTCTTTAACGTTTTTTTTTTAATTTACTTTCCAGACGTTGCTGTTGATGAAGTTAATACTGTTTCTCCTGTTGCTGTTTACTAAGTCACGCAATTTGGAATCGTAAGTGTTATTCTATTTTTATTTAATTTTATCTATTTTGCTTCCCTGATTCTTGTTATTTTAACTACATTGTTCCAAGAATTATTTTAATTTTCATTTTAATATATATTTGATCGACACGGCAAAAATGCCCCTTGCTTAAAAGTCTTTGTGTTCTTTCTTACTTTATGCGTAAGAGCAGACAGAAATAGGAGGGAAATTAAAAGTTCAAGGGGAAAATTGGAGGGAAATGTAGAGTTGAAGAAGGAAATTGGATGGAAATTTAGTGTTGCCAATCTAAATTCACAAGGTAAGGAAAATTATAGGAATATTGGAGGGAAATTTAGTGTTTCCAACCTAAATGTTTGGAACTTAAAATGCGCCGGTTCCTAAAACCATCATTCACTCGCTCGCATAAGACATCAATTGGCCAACTTCCTGTCAGCGTATATCTCATAGCCTCACCGTTCTTAATCTTTCATTTATATTCCGTTATTTTCTTTAACTTTTTAATAATTTATGTTCCAAATGTTACTGATGATGAAGTTAATAGTGTTTCTCCTGTTGCAGTTTCTAGATCCCACAATTTACAATCATTTATTTTATTTTTACTTAACTTTTTTTTATTCACTTCGACGTGACTGTCGTTTTAATTATCTTAATAACAACTGACTGTAACCAGAAAAGTAATGCAAAAGATTCAACATTCTCTTTTTTACTTCTATTACCTCTCTCCTCTCCTATCTTCTTTTATTTATCTTTTTCTTCTTCTCTTCCCTGCTCTCATTTCCTCCCTGTTTTCATCCACTCCTCTTCCCTTCTTTAATCAACGCTCCACTCTCCTTTCTCCTTTTTCCTCTCCTGCCCTTCCTCTTCTCTTTCTCCCTTCCCTGCTCTCTTCTCTTCTCCTTCCTCTTCTCTTTCTCCACTACTCTAATCTTTTCTTCTTTTCTCACTTCACCACACTTTTTTCTCCTTTCTTACCACACTTCAGCGTCTTTCTCTCATCTTCTCTTTTCTAGCTTTACTTTTTATCCCATCGAATCCTTTCTTCTCTTGCCCCTCCTCTTCTCTTTCTCGGCGTTGATACACTTCTGAGTACGTTGAACTACTGATTGAGCAACGATTGCGAAAGTGTCCTCAGCGATTGCAGCACATGCCATTTCCATTTTTTCCCGAAGTGCTGCCAGTGTGAAAATCGTAGACGGTACCAAGAGTCTGAAATTTGTCTCGAATGCGAGCAATTGTTACTCGTGTTGGCGGTTCTGTTCTGTACACCGGTCTCCATTCTCTTTGAACTTCAACACATTCTCGGTTTTCCAGCACCAAAAATTGGTTTCCGCTGTTCAAACGAAAATCTTGGCTCCATTTTGCTGTAGCAACGCTAGCATAACGTAATGTGATATATGCAACGTAATATCTGCTTACAGAACATGAAGCGGTATTTACTAGGGGGCAAAGTTTATATATGGAATTTATGAAGATGGGATTAATTTAAATGGGATTAATTAAAATTGGATCACAGGGTCAGTATTTGTGGTAATGACAGAGAAAGAAGTATATAAGGAGGAAGCGGAAGTAACTGCAAGTTCGTATTTTGCTGGTGGCTTCTTGTCGTTATAACTGGCCTCTCCTCCTCCCTCTTCTCACTCTCCGCTTCGATGAGGTGTGTTCACCAAGTCTTTACCACTGCTTCGGCGCATGAGAGTAAATTATTTGTGCTTTTGGTTTTAGGAACGTATGTACGTTACCAGGGAGACAGGATGGGAAATGGGAACATTATCTTCTTCACATCAAGACATTCATATAAATTTTTCGAGAATTGTTTATTTATCTGTGTACACCAAGACGATGAATCTCTTTTTATCTATATCAATTGTATTTTCTCGCCAGAAGAGAACCTTGAAAAACCACGCTGATCTGTTTAGGGCAGCTAGCCTATACACTTGAAAAACCCCTCCTGTGGTGTTTCTTTTGGCGCGGACACACGCGATCACCGATCACTTTATTTCCTTATTAACAGTTGCCGATTAAACTCAACCTGATTATAGCTATTTGATATAGCTACTGTTTACTGCTTCCTACTGCTACTCACTGCTCACAGGGCTATCGGCTACTGCTCGCCATTTACTGAACTGAAATTGAACTGACTAAGTAACTTGAACTAAACTGGCTGGGCTTTTTGGTTTTCCCATGACTTTTATTAAATCTGCAGTCGGTCAGTCTTACGTGCATTCAGTAATTTTATATTTAAATTCTTGTAGCGTCTTCTTACGTTCTACTCGTAGATTGGCTACATAAGAATCACGTGGTTCCCGGTTCGTTACCTATAGGCTACAATTTGGCGCCGATTTCTCTGAGGGTCCTCCTACTAACGAACTTCTAGGCTTTCAATTTTCTTTTTTCTCTTGAATCTCCCCCTCAGTTACTCTTATGTTGCAAACATGTCCCGTTATGTTTTGTCAGAGTTACGTCTTTTTTCAAGGTTATTCCAGGCTATAAAATCATCCTCGCTAACTGTATCTGGTGTTTGACATTTATGGCCTGGCTTCCTTGTCCGTTTGTGTAAGAGGGGATGCCCAAAGTCGTGAGGTCCGGACTTTTAGAATTTAGCAAATTTACTGCACAAATGTCTGATACAGAATTTCTGAAACATATCTAAAACTTTTGCTTTACTTATATTAATGATGATTGATTAGTGTTTATGATTCATCAGTGAATTTGATTTGTTTATTTAAGGACGCTCTTTAACATCTCAGGTCATCAGCGTCCCATTCTATTTAGGGCGTGAAACGGCCGACAAATTTTGCTCAGAGGCCTCTTCTTTCAGGCTTGAGGTTCTTTTCCGTGCCGTAAATGTACGACACGGGACCCACAGCTTTACTTCCCTTCCGAAGGAAGCCATACTTAGGATTTTTACTCCCGAAAAAATCCATCGATCCTGGCCGGGTTCGAACCCGCGACCTTGGGTTTAGAAGGCAAGTATGGTTACCACTACACCACCAGGACCGACATTTCATTCATCAGTGAAGCCTTAATATTAATTAAATATAAATCTTATATTAACCATAATCGTTGGAGCTGGGAAATCCTGCCCCAAACATCTACGATAATCTTACCTTCACTTGTTCATTGTTGATTTACGATAATCTTGACTTCATTTATTCAATGTTGATTTACCTCTCATTACCTCTCACTTAGAACGCTATTTGGGTCACATCTGTTTACAGAACATCATATTACTGTAGTTTTTCGGTCCAACTTTGAAATATATCAAATAAATATCCAGTGTGAAAATGTGTATACCTTTTAGGTACCTTCGGTATATAACTTAATACATAATATGGAAGTGAACTGTACTGTATAACGGTAGATATGCATACTTCGTGTATTTTGCCGGTAATTTATTGAGATCTGTAGCAGAACCGTTAAATTCTGAACGAAGTGCCCGTTAAAACAGCTAATTAGTAATCACTTACTTCACTTAAATCTATATCTCACTCTGGAGTATAGGGTCTCAACAAATACTCGTGACCGCTTTCTATTGTGAGCGATATTGGCTATTTCAGACGATGATGTTAGCGCCTACGGTATTTCATCCTCCACGGTTCTTCGCCAGATAGCTATGGGTCTTCCTCTATTTTCGCTCCTTGGGGATTCCATCTTAGAACTTCTTTATCCATAGTTCCTTTGCTGACTGTGTGACCAATCCCATCGATTTCCTGAGCTTTTTCTGCAAATAAATTTGTTCTTCCTCTACCCTACTTCTCAACTCTTTGTTTGAAGTGGTGTTTGGCCAACATACATCTAAACCTCTTCTAATGCAGCGGTTTATAAAGACTTGCAAATTCCTTGTGATCTCTGGTGCCACTTTCCATGTGTTGCAGCCACACAAGAGGACTGCTTTTACATTAATCTGTAGAATTTTAAGTTAAGTTTTTAGAGAAATATCGTGTAGTCTCCACATTGGGTCTAACTGTACAAAGGCGACATTTGTCTTCTTGGTGCGGCTTTTGACACGGGCATTTGCACCAGTACCTTAATTAGGAATGCCAATACAGGAAGACAATGATTGTGTTACTTATCTACTTGACTTTGTAGCGTTTTTAAACACTCATCTAAAACATTTTTAAAAGTGAACTTAAGGAATTTTCCTCAATACCCTTCATTAACAATCGAATGGTGTATTTTCATAATTTTTGGGAAAAAACACGTCTTTAGTGCCTAATGAGGAAATGTTGAATGTATCTTTCATGATATGATTCTCCATTTCTTTTAAAGGCTAAATTACCTTAGCATGTCATAAGGGAGAAACTTATTTGTCTGAAATAAAAACACCGCATTGAGGAGGCATTCTTTGCAGAAGATAATTGTCAGTATTACTTGATGATTCGTCTTTGCTTGGTACATTGCTTCTGGGGGATGCAGAATGAGTATAAGGTAGAATTTAATGACCACTGTTAATGTTGAATGTTAAAGTGGAGAGAGAACGCAATAAAATGCAGTAATTAGTAGCTGAAATAGGATGGAGAGACAAGACATAGTGGAACCCGAGACGTGGTGGCCTTTCAAGACCTTCGCTTTACTCCTGGCTGAGTTCACTTTCGGTAAACCTACATTATATACTCTCCCTGCATTCCAATTTTTGAGCCACTGGCATTTTCATTGTCCCATCACTCGTTGGTGGTTTGATGAACTCTCTTCCTTCAATTCACAATTTATATAGTTGAAGTTTATGATCATAGAATAATGTGCATGCCCAAAGTTTAGGACAAGTCTCTACTTAGATGAATCCGCTTCTTTTAATATAAAGTTGCGGTATAAATATTATCCGTATACATGGTATTTCGCCTCCGGGCAGAAGACAGTTAAAGGCACGACAATATATAATGAAATTTCTGCAATTTTGCCACAGTGATAATTGATAAATAATATTTTGACCGTTCAGGAATGTATACTGTATGGAAAGTAAACTTAAAATATCATTACACTTGCTGTTCTTGAAGTGAAGTTATTCTAAGACATAGACGGTCAACTTTTCTGGGAGTCGGGCCGAATTTAAAACGATAATTATTCCTGCCGGGTCGCACATATATACACTTAATTAATACAAATATTATATGTGCACACTTATTTAGAATGCGTTTATTTTTATAATGTATTATTTATCACATATAATGTATCAAATTAGAAAAATATTATTGATCATAACTTTATTGGAAAATTATACACAAACAGATACAATTAAAAGATTAATACAAAAGCAGTCTTTAATTGGCAGTAACAAGCACATAAAATGTATTTACACTGACAATGATGCAACGCGTGAGCATCAAGATGGACATAACTGAGGACCTTTTCTGCTACAAAACAAAAGAAAATCAGGAAATGCGTTTTGTTGAATAATTGTATAAATACATGAACTTTTACAAAATGTGCAAATTATTATTCTTTAGCAGATTAAAAAACAAAATGACCCCAAATAATATTTGTAGTAAAGCAAAGTAAAGTAAAAATTATTGAAATCACATGTTTTTCTTTCAAAAGTACGTAATACATTTCTTTAAAACAATAAATAGTCTGTAGTTTGTTACAAATGTCAAGTTAATTAATAGACTCTCATCTATAAATTGATTCTTCAAGATACTCGACTTTATTGTTGTCAATGTCATTATTACTGCAACTTTGAGGATATTCTGCATAAAACGCCTATGCTTCAACCAAAACGTAGTCATAAATTTGTGTCATTTCTTAACATCTTCAGTATTCTTAACACAGACTTTATTTCTTGGTCTTAGCAATGGAATATATTCCATTTTACTGAAGATCGCGACAATTTTTTTCAGTACTATAACAATTAAAATTGGAGATCCATAATATGAAGGTTTCAGCTTGCATTCAACACGATTTTTTCAGCGTTCTAAAATAGAGAACTAATACTTCTCTAATCTTATATCGTAATTTCTATTTGCATGCGGATTTCATATCGTGTACTTGCCAATCCCTCGCAAGAACCATACAAATGTCATTTTATTTAACACCTCATGGTAACTGTGAAGGCAATGTAATATTTTCAAGCTTTGTTAGATGTTTCTCAACTAATGCGCCGATTGCCCTGTCACGAAACGTATCACTGTTCTTCCTGATTGGAAAACAATGCAACATTTCCTTGAAAACGTTCGATGATTCTCAGAACCGAAGGTGCATAGCTATCATCACTCAATTTATATTTTGTAAACCACATACATCTAAAAATAGACCTAATGTTAGTCACCGCGTTTTCGCTCTTTCTCTAAATTTATTAAAACAATTCTTACCGCAGAAGTTGTTTTATTGAACTTACATGAAGTTTGTATTTTGAGCCACGAGTAATGGCAAGTATTTTTTCATCTCCATTTACCTACCTTATTTTACAGTTATGTAACCAGATCTGTCGTTAGTAAAATATTTCCCTAACAGATAGTTTAGGGAGGGGTGGGTTCTGATCAATAAAAACATACAGTGACGGTTTCTGGTTCTTTAAGTTTCAGAATGTCATGAAACTTCTTAGTCCTAAGTTTGTGAAGTCTATAATCTGTTCTAATACTATTTTTTTAACACAGATCTTTGGGACACTTAATTTTCACAAGAGTTCTGCACTTATGCAATACTTGTCAGTTCTAGGATTTCCAAAGTATAAGATAATACATAATTTCAGAAGGTTTACTCTGATCCGATCTGCACCGAACCGTTCCCGGACTGAGATACGACATTGAACGTTTACTTCGTGAGTAATGACTTACTCCGTACAAACGGCATTTCAATATTTAATGACTTCTGCCAACTCCTCACATCTTTTATTTATTCTTCGGCCCCGTCGTCTATATTTGAGCATTCTACCCATAATGTATTTGCTAGCTAAATGTCTTATTCTGGCACCTGATAATCGCGTAATTTTCCTAAATGTGGCAGCACAACCTTTCATCTCCTCTCCATTTACCTTTGTTTTGAAATAGCTTAAAGTAATGGCTTTTTGTTTATGACCTTACCATCTTAAACAGTTCGTCTTTTATGTATATAAAACTGAATGCATTTCAAGAAAAATCTATCTTGCTTAATTTCATTATTATATTGCAAGTACTAATCCCATATTCTAGCATATAGACTTTCAAAGTTTTGCTGCATGACAACAATTAACTTCATAGGCTTTTATGATGCTAATTATTTTACGACTACAGACTAATTCACAGTTACCTGCAGCTTGTTGAGTATATCGAGTACTCTTTTTCTTCCTCTTGGTGTATCATTGCTCCTTTTCCTCTTGCGTCCGCGAGGTACTTCTTGAATACGAGAAAACTAATCTGCCTCACTAGTAAATTACGAATCCATCTAAAGTGAGTGTAAAACGAAGATGATGTATCGATCTAACTACCTTAAACTTTGGTGGTCGCACTGAAACCCACAGACCGCCAAGCACATACTTTATGTTATATACATTATAAATTGTTTTATTAGAATGTTTTATGCCACTGTTTTTGCATATGAAATTTCAATTTGGGTTGGGCTAATATTTGAACAACAAACAAATTCTGACCTTGTGCTTTTGCTTATAGCCAAAATAGTCCCAACAAATATTGTTCGTTTTTGAATAGTTACACGAGTGCAAATAAAGATTTCTGACAATAGGGAATACAAATTCTGTTAATATAAACACAAGAAATCACATTGGTTTGCTTTAAATATGATATAGCAGAACATTATAAAATTGTTAACGTTTTCTTCAATAGATGCTAATTTTTTAACTATTTCGCAATGTTCCACATGTGATAAATGCTGTTTATATTATGCTGTTTTTAAATTTTAAGAAGCACAATAAATTCTTCTCACTTTCAAGCATATGAATTCATGTATAGATGAAAATCGTAAAATTTGTAGATCAGTTTTGGAAAAAGGTCCTCAATTATGACCACCACATCTAATTCTGCGTACTTCTTTCTGCTAAAATTCTCACGAGTACTTTTTTTTTCAAACAGATAACTCATTAATATTACTTGTTTATATAATACCAGGTGTCAATGTACACATTTATGGTAAATTAATTCATAGGACTGACGCTCTTGTAATATTATCGTGCGCTTCTACTGACCAAATATTTAGGTTTGCAATAAGTTATTAGATGATTTCTTAAGTTCTAATATTTGCATTAGTTTTTAGAATACTAAGATGGAAAAGATGTTCCATGAAATACACCCCTTTTATCAGTTTCTTCTTTATATGCGATAAGCTAAAATATGTTACCAAGTGTTAAAGGAATTCACAGACACACAAGGCTGCACTTGGAAGAAAAGATAAAAATTGTTTAATCGTTTCCTATTCTGTACAGTAACGATAAATCTAATACACTTTAATTTGGATTTCTAAGTTCTTTATAACAATAATCTAAATATATTTATATTAGTGCATATATTGTTTATAACAGCATCGCTCTTTTTCACCTTATATATGCATAAACAAAATATGTAAACACTAGCTTTGCAAGCTACTTCGGGGGGTGGGGCTCTATAGAATTTGGAATTCTTCCCTGTCAGTCTGTTCTTACATTGTTGCGCATTGCCGCAATCTTTGTTGAAGCATATCTTGCATTAGAGTGGCGAAAAGTTATTTTTAATGTCAGTTTTTAGTGCACTAGAATAAGCAGGATGAATAGTTTTACAGTAACACTCACTCGTAATAGTATCTTTTAAATCAGTTAATCACCAATAATGCTATTTTTACGTAAAGAGGGATTTCAAATGCTAACTAGTATTGGTTAGGTGGTGGATGGATTTACCATATGAATACGAGTAGTTTGGTGCTTTGAAGTTGGATGAAATTAAGCTGGTTGTTCATGTGTAAACAAGATATAGGCCTCCAGAATTTTACATGAAGTCTCTTGAAAGTAGCCATCATGTACCATTTTCTCACAGAATCCGACCCGGTAAAAATGTGTTTAATTGATTGGTTACTAGTAATCACTTTTGCACACGTCTACACGATGTCTTTTTATTGTTATGTGAGAAATTATTTTTATTTTTAAATGTTAATCCTCAGAAAACTTTCAACATTTTGCAATTTTTTGCACGCTCGTCCATCTTTGTCCTTAACCCCGTTCCCGTATTTTTCTTTTTGTTTAAGTTGAAACTTTTACTTACTTACCTCACCTAATTGTATCAAAAACACTCAATATGGATTTTTTTTTTAATTTCCTGATAGTAATTGGTGAACATTTGATTGTTCTAACATTTTCTCTAACCAGTTTTCCATAGTAAACTAGGGATAAAAGTTTTTATCTAACGTGTTCACGTTTTGCTGGTGGAATCGTGACTTACGTAATTCTACGACCATTATAATTTGCACACTGTGTGTTTAGATATCATTTTTCAAACCCCATTTAACAAAGTTTCTAACCCGTTGGGTGTCTTACCATAGGCATACCATTGTATGAACCAACTCAAAAAGTAGATGACATTTGTAAATTATTTCATTTCTGTTGAAAAGCTGCTTAATTTGTGTAATAAATAGTTCTGCTTTTTATCTATTCGTAGCACCCAAATTCAGAAAGATAATTAGTACCCGCTTCATAAACCGTATTTTAGTGTATTTTAATCATCACAGCTCTAAGCTGGAACCAACAATATTTCTCACCAAAACTTTAAAAAATAAACATAAGAACCGTTTTCTTTATTGGTTTATTTATAGACGCTCTTTACATCTCAGGTGATCAGCATCTCATTCAACTCAGGGCGTGAAACGGCGGACAAATTTTGCTCAGAGGCCTCTCTTTGAGGCTCGAGGTTCTTTTTTGTGCCGTAAATGTACGGCACCTGACCAACGGGTTTACTTCCCTTCCGAAGAAAGCCATACTTAGGATTTTTTATGCCTGAAAAAATCCATCAGCCCTGGCCGGATTCGAACCCACGATCTTGGGTTTAAGAGGCATGTGTGGTAACCACTACACCACCAGGACCGATTCGGAACAATTCATTTGATTATATCAGCTCCATTTGTTCCGAGTTCAAATATACAAGCCATGGTAACATCACTCTAAAAAAAACATAAAAACATAAGGTAAGTTGGCCAGAACAATTTGCTAAGCCCCCCTTTGCGTTCGCCGTAAAACTGGAGCGCAGACAAGGGAATTCTATGTATTTTTGGGAACCTCTTCATAAATAATATTAATTTATGTGCACGTTAACACACATTTTTAATATTAGCATTATACTTTTTATTTCCTATTTAGTAAATTTCGTTGCAAGATAGGGAAGAATTATTTATTTACATACTGTAAAGGAAAATAGTTTAAGTTATTTGGGTATAGGCTCATATTTATAAAAGAATTTGGGATTTAAAACTTGGTATATACCGTTACTATATAATAAAATAATGACGAAAAAAAGTAGTTTGCAAAAGTAAAACTATACTTAAATTGCTGATAATATTAGCTGATAATAAAAAACAAAACAATTATTTAAATAAAATTGAGTATGCAGTGTACCTCTAATGCAAATCAATATTAAGATAGTAAGTAAACCCAACCCTCAGTTCAGTGAGGAAGAAAAGATTTTAAACATTTGTTGTTGGTTTTGCGACAGCAAATAAAAATATTTCACAAAAGGAAATTTTCAGACAAGGGCATCTTATTGACAAACAAGCCTTAGTCACAGAAGTAAAATCTTCCTACACATCTAAATGGAATATCCATACGCAAAATTATGAACGGCATGTTGGTGGAAAGCAGATCTGTTGACAAGGTAACAACAGTGAGGAAGAGATGTCAAATCACTGCAGGATATTTTCCTAGTTTGCTTATGGAATGTGCTTGCAAGTACACTTCTACTCCTCAAGTATAATGATAAGTCATTATTCAGAAATAAACGACTTTGTCCTTGGGAATAAAATGAACGAGAGGAAATTTACGTAGTTGGCATCTTAGTAAATCGTCTTTACAGTCTTCAAGCGAAAATGTAATCCAAAATTTACGTGAAACTCTTCCAGAATATTTCTCTTTAGGCACTGGTAACTATTCAGTTAGGGCAAAATTATAAACTCAAATGCTTTCCATGGTTCCTGTTTGCAAATTTAAACTCGTAGAGTAACTATGTCCTAGACAATTTTCTTTTACTCATTGTCTATATGAGTAAAAGTATAAGATTTGTCATAATCTTCATGAGACTCGACATTCTTTTATTCTTCTCATTAATCAATGTTATCAGTAGTAAGCTTCCTTGCTTTTTTCTTGCAGTTGGAATCCACTGATATCTTTTCTTACGGCATCCTCTTTAGAGACAAAGCCTTTTTAATTATTTTGTTTTCATAAAGTTCACAATAGAACCTTGCAGTTCATCTTTCTCTATCAATAGGCGCTTATGACCCTCGCTGTTTTGCGCCCTTAAACCATAACCACCATCATCATAATAGTCGGTCCTGGTGGTGTAGTGGTTACCATACTTGCCTCCTACACCCAAGATTGTGGGTTTGAACCCGGCCAGGACCGATGGATTTTTTCGGGCGTAAAAAAAATGTATGGCTTCCTTCGGAAGGGAAGTAAAGCCGTGGATACCGTGTCGTACATTTACGGCACCAAAAAGAACCTCAAGCCTGAAAGAGAGACCTCCGAGCAAAATTTTTCGGCCGTTTCACGAATGGGACGCTGATGACCTGAGCTGTTAAAGAGCGTCCATAAATAAATCAATCAAAAATGAATCATTATAATCATCGTCGTCGTAGTCGTCATTTCTCTAGCAGAACGATTACATATTTTATTTTCCTGAAATTCCCTCCAAACAGCGCCAGAAATTAATTTAACATACTGATTTATAAAAACAAATATGTGCAATGCCATTATCAACAGTACCATAACAAATACATCCAATTAAAGATGGTTAAAATGTGTTCTAGGGAAACAGATGTCTTGGTTAATCAAAATGCTGATGTATATTATTCAGCATTTTGATTCACATTATTCCAGAACCACATTCAAAGAAGAATATTTCTGAAACATTTAGTGTTCCTGTGCTCATGTTCATAAAGAAAAACAATCTTTTCTTTAAGGATGAATACATATAATGCAAGATCATACCAAAATAACAAAAATAAATACAAACTGACCCCTGACAGGCTTACTGCTATACTCGATTGCAGGCTACGAATGATATAAAGCGGATGTAAGTCGCGTCATGTGACTCGACATGCAATGTTGTCACATTGTGGCGACTTTTACGAATGGTATCAGCTGTCATTTCCTTGTCAATAGTGGTTTTACCCTATTGAAAGGTCATTTGAATATGACAGGAATTTCTCTTACGCAAACCAGGTTTATGCATCACGATGAAATTAACATGCACGAGGGAAAAAGGAACAAAATATCTTTAAATATATACATTTTTGTAGTTTATTTTTATATACATTCAGAACAATCGTTTAACATTATAACAGTCTGGAGATGTCGGTTCCATTTTAGATAACCACCTAAAACACACACACACCTATATTATCACTCTTTAACGCCAACTATTCGAGTTTGAACATGCAGATTACGTACAGTACAGTGCGAAAGATAGTATGTGCTTAACGATATTTACGAATGCATGAAATCCTCTACGTTAAACAATACAGGATGCAAATTTTACTGTGCACCCGTAAATATGTTAACAAAACTTAAGAGTACTTTAAAGGTGGAAATGATGGATTGTCGAGCAATAATTCACAAAGACAATTATGTGTATGTATTTCGGAAGTGCATAAAAGGTGAATGGAACCGAAACATTTAAGGTAAAAAGCGTTTCTGGAAGAGCTAAACGTGTATCTAGATGGTATGCGTAAAGCACGTTAAACATTAAATGAGAATGTGGATCGAGGACAATATCTGAACCCGAAGATCAATAAATAATTTGAGAAAAGCTGTCGCTGAAAAATATAAGGTTCCGTTAAATAAGGTGAAGCAGAGACTCGGTAGGGAATGTAAGGTTGATATTCTGTCTAGTGCCAACATATTTTATTTTAGTTGCTTTAAAGATAAAATTATAAAGCCATGTGTTATACTTTGGGAGCACCCATCACGAAAATTGGGTTACTTTTGATGCCTTTTACTTCAAGGTATAACATCTTTAATTTCATTTTTTTCATAATAGAAAATCACCGAGTGGAAATATAATTTACTTGCAAAATAGCATGTTCTCGTAGAAAAACCAGGTTTTCTCCAAACACGATTCTGTATATTTCCTTGCTTTTAACTTTATGACCTGGAGTGAGTGAATTTCATTTTCTTTTTTCTTTTTGCCCTGTAAAGAATTCCCAACTTTCACCTCACGTTAAGATAATCGATCATTATCAATTTTTTTAAGTGAAACCTCTGTTATTAAAAATTAAGGGCCTTAAGTTGCAAGAGTTAAGTGTTGCAACATGTTTTTTCTTACTCCATTCGCTACAGTAATAATAAATCGTTGTGCGAAAATACTTTTTATTTCATAAAAAACATTTTCTGAAAGTAAAAATATGATTTTTCGCAAATAACATTCCATATGTTTAGTTGCTTTTAACTTTATGTCTTGCCGTGTGTAAGTGTATGCGAGTGTTTTTCCCTGTAAAAATCCCAAAATTCACTTCCCAAAAAAAGATATCCATTTTGTGAGTCTAACAAGGATATTTTGAAATTGGGCTAAGTGATGAAATGTATGCGATATATAGGTATTTTTCCATATTTTCAAAGCAGAGTGTGATTTATGTAGATTTAGTAGCTAAGATATATATATATATATGTGTGTGTGTGTGTGTGTGTGTGTGTGTGTGTGTGTTTGTATGTGTGAGAGAGAGAGAGAATTCCTAACATCACTTAAGTTGATATTATCGTCTCTAACATGATAAATGCACAGCAACGTACTATATAGTTGTTAGTGTATTGGTTGGACCATGCCGATAGGATGTGTAACATTTAGAATAACAGCGTGATATTGCTAAGAATACGATAACAAAATGAAAGGGCTAGAATTGGCAGCTTCAAGCTACGTATGGTGCTTAGAGCGTCATCCAATGCCATTAGAGATTTCAACACGAATAAATAATTTCTTCATTCTGAAATGCACGGTGTTACTTTTGGAAAAGACAGTGAATAAATTAAACCGTTTAAAGAACAATGTATTTTAATCAAAATAATAGTAACCGAAAATTACAATATGCACTACATATTTTTGTTGTAGAACGCAACCATGATATGGGTATTCGATTGGGCTTCTGGTGAATCATAATACAGAGACGGTTGTGAATGTTGGAATGAATGAATGAATGAATGAATGAATGAATAGTGTTTAACGCCCTTTTTTGCTACAGAGGCACCACAGGTTATGGACATTGGTGATACATGAAATGAAATGATCTATTGGAAAAGGACTTATTTTTAAGGAAGGAAACGTTCCAGACCTAAGTTTAGGGTACCTCCCTGGCATTTGTCATTTATGAGGACTGAGGAAAACCTGGAAAAAACCTCAATCAGGGAGGATGGTCCTGGCGGGATTCGAACCCCAGACCTCCCGCTCACAAGTCTGCGATTTAACGATCTCGGTCACCCGTGGCGGTGTGAATGTTGGAGAGAACACTTGTGTCCACTATAAAATGTTTAAAAATTATGCTACAGACTTATCATTGCATTAAAACATTGAAACGAGTCATTGTGTGTGAACACCGGCAACAGGTTTACAATAACGTTATTGTGCAATATTCACAGTTATAGTTTAATGGATATATGGAATAAAATCATTACATTTTTTTAAAAAAACTACCTCCGTTTTCACACACGTGATACAAGAAATATCTCTTCTTTACACCACATTTTTATTACAGGACAATGAACTACGTCAGATATCATTAAAACAGGGAAACAGCGGTAATTAGTTTGTTGAATGATTTAAAGCACTTAATTTTATTCCAAGATTTACCTTTGAATGAATTATTAATTTACAGACAGTGAAAATATTATTTAATTACTTCTTTTTTTTTTTTTTTTGCAAAGTTGAACAGTTTTGAGACTTATAATTTATAATTCACTAACGCTGCCTATTTCAAGAAGTACTTAAACTAGAGTGAAAACTCTTAACAACGCCAGAGATTATTAAATGCAGAGAGACAGTGATATTTTTAGTTTTGTTGAATGATCATTTAAAACACCTAATTTATATTTCAAAGAGCATCTTTGAATGAATTATTTATTTACAAACAGTGAAAATATTCTTTATATTGAATCAGCACATAGAACAATTCTCCCCCTAACCTCTACCACTCGCCATCCTACGTAACATACCCACTCTCCCCAACCCTGGGCATCAGCAGCCAGGATTTTCCGATTTTTTGTTAATATTAGTCATATGGCTCAGAGTTGGTTCATGACACCTTCCTTGGCCGTAAATTTTTTTTCGTGCCGTTTCCATCGTAAAATATTGGGAAATAACAAAATAATTATATCTACTGCATATTATTTCATTGTAAAAGAGAAATGTTTTTAATTTGTTTGTTTAACACACAATGTGCCCACCTTCTTACATTTTTAAATGTCTTAAGCAGATAAAAGAGGCGAAAAGTAGTAAAAGTCACATATCAGGTGAAATTAATTTTTAATTCTAACGTAAAAATTAGTAGTAAACCTCGCGACGATCTAAAAATTATTGTTTCATGCAAAATGCTTATTTTTTTTTCGAAAAGTTAAGCAATTTTTTGTTTTACTGTGGTGTGTTAAAAGTTAATCGTAAAGAATTGTTCATTATTTACATCTTATTTTACAAAATTAAACATTATGTACGACAAGTTTTGATAAATTTACTGAATTTTCACGATAAAAATACAAATGTTCACGTAATATGTTTATGTGGCAGCCCTAGAGTTGAGCGTATACTCCGAAATAATTAAACAAACTTTAAGAAACCATTATACAATAGGATGAAATACTTCCCTATCGGCAAGGAGAGGTAGATCGTCGAGAGGATTAAAAACGTGAAAAATGAAAAAATACGACTATTGCAAATCATACGTAAATATATTTTATTATACGCGGCATAATATAAAGAGAATACAGTTCAAGGCATAGAAACGATTTTTGTCTGTTATTGTAGATTTTTTTGCACTTACAAGTTAGGTTTGCAAATGTAATCACTGATTGATAGCGTTCTTTGCACAACAAATATTATAAGTTTGACACATTAGTCCGTTAATTAATACCCTATATTGGTAACATGTAAAACGATTATATTATTTAAAAATTATAATGAAAATTCATATTTATGTATGCATTTAATGGTATCACAAAAGCAACAACATTGAAAAAATGTGATTACACGTGATATTCTTTTACATATAACCCATTTTAGTAATAATTGTTGCTTTCGAAATTAAACATACTAAAACATATAAAAATAAGAAAATGCTACATGCATTTGCAATTGCAAACATAGTTATGTTAGTATGGTAGTGTAATATTATGGAGATTACAAGTACGTAGTGTTTGGCAGTACAAACATTTTCAATTAAAAAGAAAACCGGATTTATGTAGAAGAGCTGTATGTACTTGTTCATTTTGTTCCATATTAAAATTTATGAATTGTATATCTTCAAGTAGAAGTGGGAAAACTTTGCAAATACATTAACAGGTTGATCTAAGGGAAAAAATTGACTGGTAAGAAATGCCAGACCTTGGGATGTTGAAAAGCTTTCAGGTAGACACTACCCTCTTGGGGCTGAGACAGGTAGAAACCTACCGACTGCCAACGTGACATCACCACGCGGTGGTGGCAATTAACGCACAACATAACAACAACATAATAATAATATGTACACAGTGGGGACCTAGTTTTTTTTTTGCATAAAATAGAAAAATGAAATAGTGTTTTCCGCATATTAACAACATTTTTGCATTTGTTTTATATGTATTTTACAAACACACAGCATGCTTTACATACACCATTCAATAAACTAATGATCACCCGTGAAAGTATCCTTGCACACACAAATTTTAATTAATATTTTATACAATCACTAAAATATAATTCCCACCGTTCTATGAAGATCAGTAGTTTCCCACATTAAATAAAATTACTACCCCGTTTGCCTGAAGGAAACAAACTCAACACCAAACGTTGTTAGGATAAAAAGAAAATGAAAAACTGGAATTTCAAAACATCGATATTTAATTATACAATTATTCTCAAAAACATCAAAACGGCATTAAGGAGAAACCTCTTACCACAACCCCTACCGTGAGCAGGTAGAATCCTTCCACAGTAATAAATAATGTCGCTTCTCCAGGTGACTGTAGCTGACTGCTGTGTGCGAATACACTGATGGTGCTCACTAGTGGTGCTAGCCGCAGACCGTCACCGGAAAGGAGCCACATACTAATCATGAACAAGGGACATCGAAATTAAGGCACTCATATATTAACCATCCTGATGGATGATGTAATTTTCAAGCTCATGTTAGGTAAATTGAGTGTATAACCGATTGAATAAAATAATTTCACTAGTATTCACACCATTTGTGGACGGTGGTATTTATTATAACATATTATATCCTAAATCTCTTGTAGCGGATAAGTCCAAATGGATAGATAGAGACGTTGACAACACCATATAAGTTGACTTAACATTCGGCCTGCCGTTTCATTCTCACATATTCATAGTAGAGCATGATTCAATTATCTGCACAAAATAATTCCTTGTTAGAGTTTCGTGCTGACCACTGATTATTGTTCTGAGAGTTTTCATAACTGAAGAGAGTTACTGTATTTTATGACTCTCATAAAATAGATTCAAATTCACTTCAATGTTGCTCAGGCAGTCACAATATTCCATACACTAATGTAATCTTATTCTTTACTTGGGGCTAGTTGTAATCAACTGCTGAATATGGGGCATAATTTTTGCACGTCTTAAGCTGGACAATGTAAAACTTTTAGTCACAGTTTATGTTTTGTTTGTTTTTTATCCCTATTTCTTTACTAAATTCGGATGTAGTTTGCCTTGAATATTTCTGTACATTTTTTCATAAAATTGCACATGAGTTGCCGTTTTAGAGATTATGGGCGCTAAAATAGTTTAAAAGAACAGATCCTTATTTTCACAAACTTATATTCATCATATAGCCATTTTCAATAAATATATTGCTGTCAAAATATAATTGTTCTAAATGATATGATGTTTTATATAGGATGTTCATTAACTACACCTCAATAATTTCTGAGATTATAGAGGTTTTTGACAAGCAATTCGGGACAGGGAAAATCTAAAAATATGTTATTAAGTTTCTAATGGACTAATATGCTACCGGCTAATGAAATATTCATATAAAATATGATACCAATATCGGACGGAAGTTTGGAACAAATTTCTTTGGCATACTGGCATCCAACAAAAGTAGACCATTATTTCAATCTAGTTTATTACTTCCATTTTACTTGATATCTTATTATGAGTATACTTCATCGTAAGATAAACAAAAAATTAAATAACCTACTACTACAGGAACCGAACCTATGATCATTAGAACTAGGTATGGCGCCTTGTCTATTAGGTCACACAAACAGCTGAGCAATTCGCTTAAGACTAAGGTGCATAACACAATGAATCAGTTAACCGTTGTTCAGTGCCATGCTGTCATATGATTAGTCCGAGAATTTACAAATTTTATAGCAAAATCTTGAAAACGCTGATAACGAGCTATTTAAAAGTTTCATTTCCTCTCTTGCAAACCAGATTTAAAAATATTATAAAGAAAAACTTTGTCATTTCGCTTTAACAATGACTTATCAACATCTGATTCCAACTTTATTTTCCTCGTGGATCTAAGTTCCTTATGTTAAAATGGTTTCAGAACTCTCTGTAGCTTCCGAAACCATTAATATGAGTTCATTAACGCCCGATATGTGTATATATATATACAGAGTAGGCTAAAATGGGCACGAAAATAAATCCTTTGAATTCCAAAATACTTCCTTTCTTAATATTGATTATCTCAAAATGAGGCAGACTCTCCTTATCTAAAAATAGCATATATCAATGTGTCTATATAAGGTCTCTCTAAAGTTCAAAATATGGATAAAAGAGTCCGAGCGACACATTCTGTTACATTCTTGCAAAAAAAAAAAAAAAAAAAAAAAAAACCATGTACTTTTCGTAGCGAATTCCATATTATACAAAATAAAGGACAAGAATGTTCATTAAATATATTTGGAAAATGAGAGTCTGCCTGTTTTTTCTTTGAAGAACAACGTTCTTTGCAATATTGGTGTATTAAAGTTTGTCGTTTGATGACAATGATCCACAGCATCAAAAGGAAAACAGGAAATAAAAGTCCACGAATGGCACGCATATCAGCAAAAGTGGAGGATATGCATGGTTTACCGTCCAGCCAAGGGAATGCCACGGGAGCAATGAGTGCGCGATGAACATCAAGGCAAATAGCGACCATTGGTACATCATTCAGGCGTATCTATATGCATAGATCTGAAGATACCCAAGAGAATCAAGGCCATAAGCTGAGTAAAGGCCTAAAAATGCAAAGAAAACTGGCAAAAATAATCTTCGGTTCATAAAAAATTAATTAGAACGCTCTGAATAGCAAATGAGAAATTATTCGTCACCGAAGCATCAAAATACAGGAGTGTGCTGAACATAAACTTACAGCGGAAATTATTTGAGAAAAATTCACGTGAGATCTCGTTTCATCGGTAATACTGAAGAAACACTGAAGTCTTAGTGCTCCAGAAAATGCTTCTAATATCGAAGCTAATATTTCAGATGAAGCACCGTGTTAGCGATCTGCAGGAACAATTACTCACTTTCAAGTCAATTATTCGGAGTACATATTTTAGATTTAAATCCAGTTGGTCATTTTGTCAGAAGTCAGCTGGATAAACATTAAACCGTATATTTGAATCTGCGCATACTCAGGGACAGACTTTATCTATGATAGAAAAATAGCGGTCACTACTGCATACGGTTATAGAGAATGATAAACTCCTACATACAAATGTATTAGTTCATTTCAGTATTTCTGTATTTCATAAAGTTTTATATGTTTTCATAATTGTGGCGAGCTTAGTAGTGAAAACATGTAGCGGGTGTACATTTTTGTTTTGTGTTATAAAAATTGTAAACAATGATACATGTAGATGTCTTATACTTCAAAGTCTGCTATTTATGTTTTCATCAACATCATCATTTATGCCCTGCGACCTCAAAGGAGCTGTTTACGCTATTTTTTCATGGGTTTTCCTTTGCCTATCGTTCCTCTAGCTACATATTTTAAAATCTTGGTGATGCATAGATATGACATTCGCAATACATTATTATTATTATTATTATTATTATTATAATAATAATAATATTCATTTTGACAATGATTTGTTTTGTTTATTAACTTGAAATATTTCATTCTCTCTTTTTTTTTCTATATTGTTTGTCCGTTTTTTATAGCCAGCAATCGTCCTTAGGTGTCTCATTTCCGAAACCTTTATATTATACCTTTTTTTAGGTAAGAGTCCAATACTCTGAGCCATATAGAAGACATGACACTGCTAACACGTATAAAACTTTAAGACAGTTCTTATTGTTTCGCATTTTGATTAAAGTCTTAAACTTTTTACAGATATGCTTATCCATAGCTTATGTAATCAAAGTATTCTATCTCTTAAACTATTTATTAGTAATTGTTATTTTTACGTGATTTATCTTTTCTCTGAAAGTTATTTTTTTTTAACAAATTATACTTGAAGGCTATTGGCTGTTCCTCATGTAATAATTTCTGCAGACTATCTGCTGATGCAGCTATAGCTGCTTGGTAGTTGGCGAGTAGAAACGTTTTCAAATTAAATTAGTTTCATAGCATTTATTAATATAGTCCAGACAATTTTTGATGGTTTTGTCAGTGTATAAATAAAATAAAGCTATTTAAAATATTTTCTTTACTTTTGTGTGCTTCTAAGTACCTTTGTATGTATACAATTAGTATGAACTGCTCTATAAGATGTGAAAAGTGTTTATCCTTTAAATTTCTTCTTATCTTATCAAAGACTATGTAATCTATAAAAGCAAATCGTACGTGGGCAGCGTTTATTTTATTCTTTTCTCTAGTAGCTAGATAACAAACAATTCATGCAATAGTGTCCTTTGCTGAGGCCAGGCTTTTTGTTTTATTAATATGCTTTCATATATTACTTTTATTATTTTTGATAAACATTTTGCATACATTTTATACAACGAAATCAATAGGGTTATTCCTTTGTAATTTGAAAAATTATTTCTGTCTCTTTATTAGAATAGAGGCATGGCTTATTTGCCTGGAATAAATCACTTATTTTCTGCACTTGTTGAATAACTATGGCATTTTTAAAGATATTAATAGTGCATAATATATGAGCTTGCTGTTGAAATTTTGTTGTTGTTAGCGTATCTAAGGTTTCTCTCAATTCCCCCTCACAATTCCTGAGGTAATGGGATCTGTATTAGTAGCATTCTTTAAATTGTTTAGATAATTTAATGAAAAATATTTCGGAATATGTAAGCTCCAAACTTTGCATTGTGTACATTTGCCCACTATATACAATATTCAGCATTTAGAAATGTTGAATTGTTGATCTCTGCTGGGTTGGAGAACAACCTGTGGAATATGTGAGATAGTAAATGAAAGAAGTGTGATACTAAATTCCAAATTTATAATGCCTCAAACAGCTCCTAAATATTTAAAAATTTTATTTTCATAAAGTTACTGATTAAAAAGTTACATTTTACAAAAATGCAACAGATAAAAGGATAGCATTCAAAGAAACGTGAATACATTTTGTTATAGCACGATTTCTTAACAAGCTTAAAAACAATTATTATCAATTTCATAGTTTAAAAGTTTCAAAATCTGGCCATAATGTCTTAACAGTTGCATTAAATTTCATCAGAAAAGTGTTTTAAAAAGTCATTATGTATTTAATGCAGATCAAATAGGAGCAAATACTTTTTTTATTTTAGAACTGAAAATAATATGCATATGCAATATAAACGTTTTGTAAAAGTGTGCGAGTGTGTTTCTTGTCTTTAAAATGTCATTAAACGAAAATGAGCTTGTAAAAGTTATTTAAAGCAAATTAAGTGGAAGAGTTAAGAGAAATTTGCAAATGTTCTTATTGAAAGTTTAAAACATTCAAAATGTCTTTCACGAGTAAAAAGGATTGAAATCATACAAAATTATCAATTCAGGTTTGAAGTAACAATTATTTTAGCGGATTATATTAAAATAAACTGGAAGATTCAAAAGAAGTAAAACATAAAATGTAGAGAAATAATTGTAAATACCTGATAAAACACACGTTAAAATTGTTTATCAAAATTAATTTTGAAATGTAAGCTTACAGAGAGATGAGTGTAGGTAGGCTTACAAGCGAATCCATGCCATCCCTTCACCGTTAGTCTTGTAATCAACGGAGCAATTATGGCACTTAATTTACATTTATTAAGAAAATGTCTAAGCCTGTAATGCTGATAGCGAGCATTATGTACTGCAGATCATTCCCAAGAATGATTTCCTTCATATAATTATTGACCTGCTGGAGGCTCATTAAGTTCATAAGTAAAGCTAGAACGTTTATGGCTAATAATTAATGATAAATACCAATAAATGCTCGTAAAATACTAAATATTATGTAAATAAATTAGAAAAAGTAATCTTGTTTTCACTGTTTCTATAGAGGATGAAATCAAGTTTTTCTTGATGATAGTACTTGTTGTTAGACATATTAAAATGCGTTGTCATGCTAATCCCACTAAAACAAGAATTGGAACACTTAGAATTTCCAAGGAAATGGACCTAAAGAACCATGTCATTCGGAGATTACTAAAGGACATTTTTCATGAATAGAAAATCCCTCTCCACGTCAACTGAAGATACAGATACTTACTTTTAAAAAGTAATATCTGTTGATAAAAGTTTCCTTACAAAGCCCTCATGTCAAAATTTTTACAGTGCAGAATTTCCACATTATCCCTTAAGTTGTGTTCTCTTTCAGTAATTTTGTTTTTCCCTAAAAAGTGTATTTCAGACACAGTGTTCCGGATGCTGTTTGACGTCTTTTACGTTGTCAAAGATTCACCGAATGTTCTCACCATGGTTATTTTTATTGTCAAAATTGAAAAAAAAAAAAAAAAAAAAACTCTATGTAAAGGTTGACTCAAGAAATATCGGCCTCTGACTCGACTCATAGACAGAAATAGGCATTGTACCTGCTGCGTCATTGTGTCCACTTCGTAGCTCTTTTGATTATATATGCTTGAATATCCGCGACCACAGCAGATATAAGAACGGACTGGGCTCTTTTATTTCTTTAACGTTGGCAACTGATATATTTTTCATCAAATGTTGTACAATACTGTTCTTTGCAGGAACACCAACACTAGAAAAGTTGGCTGCAAAATTCTACAGCTTTCTCTTAATTGTATTCGGTAGGCATATGCGCCTCCACTATATTGGTGCAGAGCATATATCTAGCACAGCAGAGCTGTAAACAGTTCATCGCAGCAAAAACCGCTTCCTGTTGATTATGGATTGCGATAACACAACATTGCTTTATTTATTTTCTCCTCTACGCCATTACACCTTCATTATAGGGCTTATCGTGGTCCGGCTTATGCACACTGAAGCTGGCTCATCATGGCCAGACAGATGCTTCGTCAAGCTAAGCTTCGAGTCAGGATCATTTAGCTAGTGTGACATATTGCAACAAAAACAGCATTTAATGTATTAATCAAAATGATGACAGTAATAAGCACACACACAGCCCCACTGCTCCAAAGTGTAAAGATATATGTGCATGTCAAATGCACTTTTATGAACATTCCTTATTCATAATAATAGTTATCATTAAGATTATGATTATTAGTATTTTATTATCATCATCACTGTTTACTCACGTGTTGGGCCATATAGGCCCGTTACATCTCCAACAAACACTTCTTCGGCCGATCTAAATCCCTCTGTCCCGTTGGATTAAATTTTAAAATTAGTTTTTGCATCCTACCGCTATCCATTCATCTTAAATAAGCCCACAAATCAGTTCTTGGTTCTATTATTCTATCATATAAATTCCTTCTCATATCTTCATTTCAACCTCCTGCCATTCTTCTTATTCCTTTCACATTTCGTATAACTTTCATTTCAGCTGTTTGGAGTCTCTTCTTTCATCTTTTACTTGAAGGTCAAAGCTCTCCTCCACATAAACAAGTTGGTGCGGAATAATTTTATGTAATTTTATTTTTCGTTGCTTTCCTAACTTTATTTTTAATTTATATTTATAGTACCATTACTTTATACATTTTTACATATGTATATATTTACAATAAAAGTACAATTAAGAAATTCCTCTATTGAGTATGTACAGGTTGTGCATTGGGATTTCATATAGATTAGTAACACGCACAAGAAAGCACAACAAAGAAATTAAAATTTCGAACCTAGGCTCTTCTTCCGTGTAAAGAAGGAAGTAAATAAAGCAATTGAGAGCTAACTAGCTAAGGCGGAAGTAGGGCCAACCTAATAGAACGTAACAGGTAACTATTTAAAACAAATCCATCGTAAATAAGTTGCATATTGGAGGAACAAACAGAAGACAGACTACTTAGGAGTAAAAGCAGCATCATGAACCGAATTGATGTTTTATAATGATAAAATTAGATCCGAAAGAGTACGTGCTTTATGTTAAACTATAGCTGTCACCCTTTTTCCTCTTAATATCGTTTCAGAAGCTGAGAGAGGCAGAGTATCGTTGAGAGTTAGATCATCAAAGTACAGACATGTGATAGCGTATGCTGTGCAGCCGGTAAAGGAGACCAGTTTTTACTGATCATCTGTGATTATTAATTCTTAAAGAGACAACCGTGGAAGTCCAGCAAATATAAATTCTTGGACAAAATGTATAATTAAGCATATAAATAACATTTTAAAGCACAGTTAGCAAAAAATAGATTTTAAAATGTTGGTTGAGATTCGATCTTCTTTGGAAAATAATCGAACATGTTTTACATTTAACTTGATGGCAAAGTTATAAGGTTGGTGAAATTAGCAGTTCTTGAATAGTTTTGCTACAACGAACAAATGCTGCAAAGATTCGGGGATGATCTGAAGCTTAAGAGTAGATGCAGCAGAATTCTACAAAAGGATCTGGTGGCAATCCTTAAGGATATGCCGTATATGCCCAGTGCCCAGAAAATAAATACTTATAACATTTTTCGTTCCTGTATTTTCATGCGATCTTGCTTCCTTGAAAACAAAGTTCTTGTCCGAAAGAATAATGCGTATATTTAAACGTTTTGGGGAATAACCATCACCAAGAAGCTTTTCCGTTAAGTGGAAATATTCAACGAAGCGGTGTAATTGAAGAGATATTGATCACGAATTGATAAATAAAAGGGAGTAGATACCTTAATGTGTTTAGGGGGACAACTACGAGTTAACTGGTGTTGATTAGTTTAATGTGCACCGAAGTTAAAAAGTGTTTATTGGCTAAAACAATGTTCAAGTGTGGAAATATATTTGACTTGCGAGAATAGTTGAAGTGAATTTGACCGAAAGTTAAAAGCTGAGTCTCTGAATAAAATTAACAAGGGAATCCATGCCGTCATCAACGACTCTCTGCCATAGTAGAGGAACTTTGCTTTCTTATTGTAAAATGTTTTATCTAACCAGGCCATGAGAAAATTATCATAAGACGCGGCCATCTCCATGCCCTTATTCTTACTTGAAAATAACATTTAAATGAGATAAACGCTTAACGAGTAAGTGTTAGGTTTCTTAGTTTTCCATAAAGACGCCTCGATTTATTTTTATAGGTATTTTGTCTAGTCGGTTTATGGTGCATCTTTTACACAACTGATTTAAATGTTTGTGATTACTGCGGTTTATCGCCCAACCAGTTACACCGTTGGGATTATCACTTTTTATTACTGTTGGTTCTGTTAGATTGGCACTAGTTGCCACCTTAGTTAGCCAGCTCTCAGTTACTTTGTGTACTTCCTTCATTATACCGATGAAGAGCTAAACAGGGTTGAAATATTTTTTTTCTTTGTGCCTTTTGTGGTGTTACTTATTTACATTAACACCTAGTGCACCATTTACATATTCTTCTTATTTCTCATTTGGTGCTAGAGCCCGGGGTGGACTTGGCCTGCCGTGGCGACTTCTGCATCCTCTATCTCCGTCTTATGACATCACTGATGGAGGGCAGTATTGGAGGGGGAGCATATGATCAGCATACTGGCTCACCGCGAGTCGACTATCACGCGGCTTTTGTGACGATCTACATATGCATATAATAAAAATAAAAAGTAATATAGCTATTGGAACAATGTAACTTAAATAACAATGAAGTTTTCTGCCTTTGAAGAAGAACGTGATTTGTTTGAAATATAGTGAAAATTGTATTAATATTTAAGTGTTTTATCTAGTTCTGCTTCTCTAGATCTTGTTATGTATACATAAATAGGTTGTTAATGATACGTAATATATAATATAATAAAATAATTGTCGGAATTACAGGATACTTCCGAGCCAAAAACTGAAATTAATTACTATTATCATCAGAATTATAGAATACTTCCTAGCCAAGAAAACTACTTATTCAATTTATTTATTTTTAATATAAACTCTTCCTTCTTTTATATAAGGACTCTAAAAGACTAGTGTTTTGATAGGAAATTGTTAAAATATTTCTTCTTTTTTTTAATTTTTCTGAATTGGAATAAGGATTCATAACATCCTTTTATTTTTAACATTTATAACATAATTATTTATAAGTAATATAATCATTAACTTATTAAATCAATATTTAGTAACACCATTAATGTTAATTTTCCATCCTCGCAGAATTTCGCCAATGTAAAAATTAAAAAGCAGAGGCGATTGGTTTCATCCTTGTATTTATTATTGTGCATTTTGCGTTTATTTTATCCACCAATTTTATAACAATCTTCGTTCATCCCCGAACTGATATCGAGCAATTTTATGCTGTTGATTACATAATAAAACACACTTAGTTCATGAAGAGAGTGGGTTTAACTTGTAACTGAAGAGAAGGTGCATGAGAAAAGTAGCAATAATGGCAAAATGTGTCAGCAATTTATTAACTTCACCTTAGGCTCTGGTATATGCAATGTATGATAAAAAGATGCATTTGAAAGGCATGAAGGACTAAAATGCATTGAAATTTTTTTTCTTTTATAAATTACCAAAATAAAAAGAATTAAATAATGCAATAAAATGCAAAATATAAATTGGACTATTTTTGTCCATGTTTTTTTTTTTCAAAATGCATTTATATTTCATAAGTAAGATGGTGTCTCATCAATTTTCGAACTCTTGGTACTGAACATCATTGTCCAAGTCTTGATACCATTATCAGATTTATTTTTTTTTATTCTATGCCACATTTCCCTAATAGTTGTTTTGGTTCGCAGCATAAAAGCGCGCAACGTATGCTCTAAAAGAATGGTTAATGTGCGAATAAATAGAATGCAACTGGCATTCGAGAACAGCCAATAACCTTGGTACGTCGACTTTACAACAATTTAATTAGTTTTTTTGCGCGCAGAGCTAGAAGTAAACCTGAAGGCGGATGCTTTATCCCGCCTATTAAAAGGAATGAAAACTGCAATTTAACGTTACGCCGCACATTTATCCTCAGCAGTGACATTTTAAGAGTATTAGCATTGAAGAATGCAGGTTACAGTTGGCGCGACGGAAGACTTCAAAGAGAGCGTAAATTTTAATTACCTTTCGACCTCTGCCCTTGCTTCTCGTCCTGTCCTCTTCCAAAAAATTTACTACGTCCCCCATAACTTGCAAGGGAGGCACGGGCAGTGTGTACCGTCATTCTGCCAAACCGAATCTGTGTGATATCTTAATTGTAATATTCAGTATTTAAAGCAGATAAGAAAAATCGGGTGTACAGGTTTGATTGACTTCGCATTTAAACACATTTTGAGATAAAAGATCTTTTTAAGCAAGTGAAACTTTTATCTCTTTGTGTAACCGCAGCATTTCTCAAACAGCAGTCCGCGGACCACAAGTGGATTTTGAGGCGTGTCCTTGTGTTTCTTTAAGAATGTGATTAAACATGCATGTGGTGAAATCGAACATTAGTCCAAGAAAGACGGAAAAAATAAAAGTCAAATTAATTACATATCACTATATTTAGTTGAGAAGCATAAAAATACGACGTTTCCGCTTCAAAATGTCTCTTTTATGAAAACATTGGTTGAACACGTTATGAGGTTTGGAAACAAACGATGAATAACTACGTAAGGGTTGGCAAGGCTCATCCTTTTCATTTATATACTTTTATTTAGTTATCTTTGTTAATAATTTAAACACTATATAAATTGTATTTTAAAACAATTGCTTATAAAGCTACATTATTATAAAATAACATTAATATCGTTAATTTATTGGTTAAAAGAATTTGCATTTCCTTCTAGTTATTAATCCTAATATGAAAAGTGATTTGTATTAAATATCGCTTTAACATTTTTAAAGAAAGCCAAATATAACATTATTTTCGAAAGAGGCAGGAGTAGGCTGAACCATTTAACTTAAAAAAAGAGGTACCCACTTTAAAATAGTTTAACTCGTTGCTTCCCTTTCCCTTTATTTGTGTTTCAATGGATACATAGAGGGTGTTGCTTCATGGACGAAAGCTTGCGGGCCAGGGTTAGTAGATATTTTCCGTGGGAAAAAGTAAAGTCGTGGGTCCCGTGTCGCTACGGCACTCGGGCACTGGTGACTTGAAATATTAAAGAGCGTCCGTAAATAAACAAATATATAAACATAGAGACCGTTTCATTCATGTATCTACCAATATGAGCGCTAATGAGTCTGCACACAGGTTTGATCCTGATTTGGTAAACTCGCTTGGTGCCGCTCTTATCAAGGGCTTCCTTATCCTGCATTCGCGAAGAGATAAATTACAGATAGCTGCAGGGTCGTAAGATCTTTGCACTCATTTTAATTAATGCAGCATTACCAGTCTATCTTGACTCAAACTCTACATATACACTTCTCAACTGGAGAGATTACGCTTTGATTTCCGGTTGAGACTGTGCGCCTGAATTAGGCATTTTTCGGATAACTTTCAATGCTGACGTTCCTGATTTTATTACTGGCACAGTTTCTTAACATCCAACTTCTTTTAAATGTGTGGTATAAAAAATTCGTAACCCCTAATCTCTTTATCTAGCGTTAAAAGTCTTAAAATACATATTATAAGTTGTAAGATTAAATTTTGAGTCAATATGGAATGAACAAAATGAAATAATTGGAAATATGTATGACCGATTTTGTTAAAAAATAATTGATATCGTTTAATACTAGCATCAGCGTTGGCTAAATTATTTGTAACCATTATCTACTAGTAGTTGTCAATAAATGCGGGTAGATCTAACCTTTCGCTAAGTTCATCAGCACTCTCTCTTTTAAGAGACACAAGGCTAGAACATATTAATGCGATGAAATGTAATAGAGGATGTTATATTTGCTATTAATGCATTATATAGATTTACTTGCGTGAACAAAAAGATAGTATTAAAAACCTTTATACATCTTAGTGAGAATAGACAAACTCCCCAAAATGTTTTAAGTGACTCACAATAGAATAAACCGCCACGGGTGGCCGAGGCCGTTAAGGCGCGGACTCGTGAGCGGGAGGTGTGGGGTTCGAATCCCACCAGGACCGTCCTCCCTGACTGGGTTTTTTTCAGGTTTTCCTCAGTCCTCATAACTGGCAAATGCCGGGGAGGTACCCTAAACGTAGGCCTGGTACATTTCCTTTCTTAAAAAAATCTATCCTTTCCCAATTTA
Organism: Metallyticus violacea; assembly: GCA_030762175.1. Lineage (NCBI taxonomy): Eukaryota > Metazoa > Arthropoda > Insecta > Mantodea > Metallyticidae > Metallyticus > Metallyticus violacea. The sequence continues at coordinate 212,558,298 of CM060846.1, read as the reverse complement.
TCATTTCATCTCATATATCATCAGTGTCCACCGCCCGTGGTGCCTCATTAGTAAAAACGGGCGTTAAACACTACTCAAAAAAAAAAAACAATAGAAAAATGCAATAATTTTCATCTTACTAAAGTTAAAAGAACAACATTAAGGACCGGTTTCATCAACAGATGTTAAAAATGCACTAATATGTTTTTTGTTAACACTGTGTTTATATTTTAACAATTTGTTAAGGTTCCTGCGTTCCACCAAGCTTTTCCAGCATGGTGTTAGTTAACACAATATTAAGGTTATCGAGTATTGCAAATATCACCAATCGAGAAATCAGTGCCCTAATCGAAAGACTTTTGAGCGCACTTTGACGTATTTTTGTTTGCACAGAGTAATTAAAACACACGGCTCATTCAAGGAATATTAAAAGAAGTAGAGGCACAAAGATGATTTTACTTCTCTCGTGTTTCATCCACAATCCTATAACGACTGTTTTTCACATTCTGTATCTTTGTAAAACTTGTGCTTTTGTGTAAAAATTTCAAAGTCATTAAATCTGAGCACCCTTTCTCTGTAATGACGCTACTTTATATATCCAAATATGGAATTTAGACAACTACAGCTGGATTTACGTTCGCCATTTTCCAACTTTTATCAGTTGTTAAACTTTTAACACAAGGGTAAGGTAATGTTTAATTAACACGAAGTTTAGCACGTTTTTAAATTTAACATTAGTTGATGAAATAATTTTTTTGTTAATTTGACTGTTAAAGCAGCCTAAAACCTTTTTAACATGTCATCATTCCTGTTGATGAAACCGGCCCTGAGATTTTAATTTTAATTTTGATACATAAGTTTTGGAAACTATGAATGTTCCATATGTACATTTTCAGATATAACCATTAATCACTCCTTCAGTTTTCCTCTTTAAAAATAATGTTCACAAAAATGCTGCTTGTACTTCAAAATTTAATAGTTTCAAACCATTTTTGCTAAGGTTGCTGATTAAAGGTTGTGTAGTTGTTGCAATAAATGTATCAGTTATTTTTTCAAATAAATTAAATTCGACAAGAAAAAAAGTTACAGGAAACATATTTTTTTTTAAAAAAAATGCATTTTAAATTATTGTAAACGTGCAAAAAAACAGTGCCAAGAAAAACGAAGTTGAAGATTCGAATGCATCTTATAATTATGAAAAAAACCTAACCATACCTTTTACACGTTTCACTTTGCTTAACAGGATTAGTTTACGGTGTTCCTTCGTTTCTTTTCTTATAGAAAATAGTATACACTATACAAAATAATACATGTAATAAAAGTGAAAAGTGAAGTAATTTGTAATGAACAATTTAACTAAAATAGGAAGAAGTAGAGAATCAGAAAGTCACACAATCAGCACAATATTTTAATCTACTTGTGATCTTCTTCAAGGGGTGAAGAAAGAAACGACGGAAGGAAAAAAGAAATAAAGATAGAAAACAAATAAACAAGCAAAAAGAAAGATAGATGGAAATAAAGGTGGAAAACACAAAATGTAAAATTTTCAGGATTTGACATTACTCATAATTAAGACTTCAAACACTATAACCAATTTCTATCATCTCTGTGACAGATTCCGCTTTATCTTCCTCTCTTTCACACAGACACTTGAAGCAACCTTTTAAGATATCTTACATTAATGACATAACCCCTTTCAGTTCTTTCTCACAAACTAATGCATTTTAACTATTTTCTGGATGATTGGAATGAATAAGGCCCCTGATGTCCTTGGCATTAGCTGCTGACATTTACGGATTCTTCAACACAAGTGCTCATAGTAATATTATGATGGTATACCTTCATCAAATCTAAATGCTGTCACTGCTGCAATTGGGAACTGAAATTCCTCATCATGTTTCTCCTTCTTTCCGACATTTATCTGCAAAATATCAAATCTTTAACGACGGCTTGCCTCATTTTATATATGTAGTCACAGCGATAAAATGGAAAACTTCAGAAAATTTATAATAAAATGAAGAAGTAGAACATTCCACGTTAATAAGAAAATAAAACACAAATTAAGTACAAGACTTTAAAAGCAAATCACGAAGTGTGAATATAGTTGGAATGTTTACAAATAGAAATACAATTCTGAATCACTTAACACATCTGCTATATTTCTTCAACAACGATTGAATATAACTGCTCATCAATTAAGGAAATGTCAATCATTTAAAAGCATTATTGAAGCATTTGAATAGCAGTGAATATTTAAAGGATAAATTTAGAGAGCACGAAAATAAAAAATGGCAACCAAAACCGGAGATAAAGGGAGGTCTAAGTACTTTAAGTTTTCAAAAGGTTCTACATCCTTCGTTGCATGTTTTAAAATTAAAAATAAAATAAAAAAGTTTTTCATAAAAAAGGAAATATTTCTTTATGATACACACTTAAAAGCGAAACGAAGAAAGCGTATGAGCAAGTAATTGTGGAGTACCAGGAGAAAATAAGAAAGAATGTTTCTGATACAGTTAGAAAAGAAAATTGATAATGGATAATGAAGTAGATCAAAATCTTGAAAACAGCCAAAGAAAACATTGTGAAAGATGAAAGAAATAAGCTTTGAATTAATTTTCTACAGATAAATATCCCATCAGATACAGGCAGATGTGGCGTCATTATTATTATTATTATTATTATTATTATTATTATTATTATTATTATTATTATTATTATTATTATTATTGCTTCTGCTGTTGTTGTTACTTAAGTTTTTAATAGTGTTTAGCGCTCATTTTCACTACTGAGACATCACAAGCTATGCATACTGATTATACACGATGAACTTATAAATTGGAAAATTATTTTTTTTAAAAGGAAGAAAACGTTCCAGGCCTAAGTTTTGGGTATTTTCCCGAAATTTGTCATTTATAAGGACTGAGGAATACCTGAAAAAATAAAGTGAGTCGGAGGGGAGGCGGAAATCGAACCCCCCCTCTCTCACGAGTTAGTGTTTTAGTGACCTCGGCCAGTTCTGTTTATTGCAATACATAACGTTTTCATTGTTGAATAATTATTTTTACTGTAATTTATTTTTACTTTCTTTAAATATTGATGTGTCAACAGGTTTAAGCGTCCCATCGCCAAATTTTCCCTCTCCATTATCAGCACTAAGCACGAGAATTTCTTTGTCTAAAACAAATAAAAATAAGAACTTCATAGCGTACGGTTACTAGCAATAGTTTTATTGCAACACTTGAAACTCACTAGCCTTCTTATTGAAAAGAAGACAATAAGTAGAAATATCGGAAGAAATTTAAAGTTAAATGTTTTTCGGTTACCTATTACAGTAGTAATATTTTAATTTGTTTCTAATTTAAGCTAATTTGAATATTACAAAACAAATGCGTTAAGTTGTAAAACAGCCATTTCTCTTCCAAGTGTCATCATTCAGGAGGAATATTTAGCGCAAAATTCTTCACAACCAGACAGATATTCGTTAAGTTTTATTCACTAATGACAATGTATAAGTATTTGAGCTATGGTGATACCTGACTTAAGGGACCTGTAAGTAAACAAAGGAAACTTTGAAGAGAGAAACATCACGTCTTAGACTTCTTCGGTCTCTCCAGGATGCCTGAGATTTTTTGCTCACTCTAATAAAGGCAAATTCTGCGTATCTTTTGAAAACCAAAGACTCCGAACTCTTTAATATCACAATAAGTTAGGTAAATTCACCAAGAAGACCCTTTGGCAGTGAGTATTTATATTACAAAATCTTAGTGTCTAAATCGTTTATCCAGTTGCACAGGTGCCAAAAATTTGCAAAACAAACATGAGCAAAGTGTTCTAAGACAATAACGAATTATAACTGAATGTAAGATTTTATAAATATTTATGATAACTTAAAATTTCCTTTATTTGAAACGTCTATAGTGTATATTTTTTTTCGAAATTCTATTTTTTGTAAATCTGCCCTTTATAAAAATTGAACTAATATTAATTTTGTGTACGTTTTGTCACATTTAGCTTCCTTCTCTTAGCATTATGAACTCTTAATATTTCTAATTCGGTGCAAAAAATTCAAACTCTACTTCCTTATATCTTACTTTGATTGAAATTTTACCTATGTTTAAGTAAAATACCTCAATTTTTGACTGAAGCTGTATGTTAATAACAACTATAATATATTTAATATCTTTTAAAACTTTAATTTTTGCAGCAAAAGATATCCACATAAATTAATGAAATAATGATACATAAAAACACAGGAAAATAGAAGTACTGAAGTCCTGAAGTGTATTTGTTAAAAATAATTATTGAAGTATTTCTTGGAACAATATTACTGCAGGTTGTAATAGTTCCTTTTCTCGTGGAACATTGGATGGGAGCGATAGACAGGAGCTGCTGCTAGTAGCAACCTTTGGCATCATGTTTTATTGTGTCAAGATTCCTTCTGCGAAGTTAAACTTTCTTTTTGTCTAGGGATTCCATAGTGGTAGCTGCATACTTTTGGCACGTAAGTGACATGTGTTGTTTATTAGCCATTTATAAAACTTTTTCTTTTGAGTATTTGTGACTTGGCATTTGAACTTCTAAATATAGAACAAGGATGAGGTAAATCTAAAAAGATCACTATAAAACAAATTACTAGTACCGTGTTTTTGTACGTGAGCTTGATGTTACAAGCACAGAAGTTAAGACTGCTGAATACCTTAAACTTCTGGCCAGAAAAAAAATCTGTCACATAAACATTTAAAATAATTTTATTTTGTAGCCTGAAGAAAGTTCTGCCCCGCATTAGGCCAATAGGATGAATGAAGATTACCAGCAGTGCTTTTTGTCCTTGGGCTATGTGTCACAGCATTAAAGTTCTAGGCAATAGGCTAATTTCTTTACTATCAATGCACCTGATAACACAGCTCTCATTATTTAATTTATTCTTACCCCGAAGACCGTCGGTGTGGGACATTCAAGGCTAAATACTTTTTTCAGGAGAATCATATTACTGTTTTCACTGAGTTTTTTCTCATGTTGTTTCTTAAATTATTTCCTAGAACAAAAAACAGAGATATATTTTGTCCTGAGCAATGAATGGATGGCTATTCTAATCATATCTTATCTTCCTCAGATAAGTATATTTATTAAACTCTTACATAGGTCCGCAAGCATTTTAACACTAATGTTCTTATATATCATCATGACTCTAGAAATGAAAAAAAAAGTTGTATTTGGTTGGGAACAAAGTATTCATTTTAATGATGGACATATACCTGGTGTCTCACCTAACTCACCCCAAATATTTTCGAAAAGAAACAAGATGTGAAAAATCTAGTTGCGTAAGAATGTGTCCATGTCAAGGGCTCACACAATGGGAGGCTATGCACAATCCAGAAAACTAAAAAAACATAACTTTCTACTAAAAGTACTTTTTTTTAAATGGAACACATGCGTTCATTTCTAGAGAATTGAAAACTTGAGGTCTAATTAGTGATAACCGAATTGGTTTTACTTTCCGAAACAAAATTACTTGTGGCCTATAGCCCAAATAAACTTCATTTTTGTAAATTATATCCATCACAGAAATAGCATTCACAAATGATCAGTGCAGCCACGGGTGGCCGAGATCGTTTAGGTGCGGACTCCGAGCGGGAGTTCTAAGGTTCGATTCCTACCAGGGCCTTCCTCTGTGACTGAGGTTTTATCCAGATTTTCCTTAGTCCTCATAAATGGCAAATGCTTCCTTCCTTAAAAAACTCTTCCAAAATTTGTCATTTCATTTCATGTATCCTCAGTGTCCACCGCCTATAGTGCCTCAGCACTAAAAACAGGTTTTAAACACTGTTTAAAAAGAAAAATGACCAGTAACGTCTTGTCTAATGAAACCGTGTCACTTCAGCAGATGTCCAAAGTGATCACCGTTTGCATTAATACAATTGTGGAGACTGTGAACAAGCGAGCGTTGAACAGCTTTAGATATAGCTGCGCACGCCGCAGTAATCGCTATTTCATATTCTCCTGTGTCGTTGGGAGTTCCTGATGCACTCTTTCTTTCACTGCTCTCCAGAGAAAGTAATCTAATTGTGTCTAATTGGTGCACTGAGCTGGCTATCCACCAATTTATAAAATTTACATCCACAACTTCTCTAGGAATGTGGGCGAAGCGTGTGGGGCACCCATCATTTTGGAACCACATTGATAGACGCGTTGCTAATCCCACGTCCTCCATGAGAAGGGGTAGAGTGTATTGCAGAAATGAATCTTATCAATGTCAGTTTAGTGCTCCTTGATATAAATAGGGACGTACAACGAGGTTGTCAATGATACTGCACCAAACATCGACACACCACTGTCATTGATGAGCAAACTCGCGAAGCCAGTGCGGATTTTTCACGGACTAGTAGTGCATGCTCCTCAAATTCACATTACCATGATTTGAGAACTAAGTTTCATCCGTACACAAAATATTGCTTAGGAATGCATTATTGCCTTGTAACTGCTTCTGAACACCAATACGGAAAGTTTGTATGAGCTGAGGACAGAAACGGTAAAATGTGTTACAGAACGTACCTGGTGTCTCACATTGCTCTCCGACCTCAAATATTTTCGAAGTGAAGCAAGATGTGAAAATTCTACTTGCGCAGAAATGTACCCATGTCTGGGGCTCACACAGTGTGAGGGTATTCGCAATGCAGAACATTAAAAAATATCGTTTTCATATCAAAGTTACATGTAGAATTATTTTTAAATGGAACATGTATATTTTTTCTTGAAAACCAAAAGATAGTGTCATTCAGTAAGGCATGATGCTATAACTGTGTGTAATATATTATTTGGCTAATATACATACAACTTTGTATTCATTGGTAATCTTATACAATGATATAATTTGAAAAAGCCTATATTTCTGTCCTGAATTTCCATGCGAAAAACATGATAATGCCTTTTATGGTTCAATAATTTTGTGGTCGTAGGGTTATGATTATTTAATAGACTATTTTAAGAAGATCCATATTTTAATATAGCTAACTATACCCTATGCAAGGACTTGTACCCACAATGGAAAAGAACCATATAAAGAAATGCAGAAAAATATTATTTAGGCCAAAACCCACTTCACTAGGAGGCTAGGAGAAAAATGGACAAAATTCAGTGTTCGTCTATTGTTAGTACTGAAAATATGAACTCTGTTGATTTGCATAGTACTACTAAATATTACTTAAGGTTTTAGATAGAGGTTGCAGAGAGGCAAACATCTCGTTTTCTCTGGATTACTAACACTTGCTTTTCATCATAGTTTGTAAAGTTTCATTACATCCAATATGTCTTCTACTTCAGGTGCATTTCCCATCTTCTCTTCAAATTTTCATCTTAACGGTTTTGAACTAATGTTTTCACACTTAGTTGAAACATACTGTACGCCTTCTAATGATAACTTTAAGGCATTCAAATAATTTTCTTGGACCAAACTTCATTATTTTGGTACTTATACAACACAATATTCTATAAAAATCGCGCACACTAACGTAAATAAATTCTGATTGCTTCTTCTATTATTTTTATCGCACTCAATTGATATTAGTCCCATTTAGAAAGTTAAAAACATGTTTCTAGCTTGTATAGTCAATTTTGTTCATGTACCCATTTACCGCACATTGCACTCTAATTATTATATATTAATTAGTTTTCATAAATTTAATACAAATGAAATACCAGTTTTAAAATACAGCATTTTATTCGTTAAATCTCTTTAACAGTAGAAAAATAAATGACAAAGTAAGAAATTAACAAATAATGTGCGCGTAGCTATCCGGAAAAGCTATTCC